>CM059188.1:26533084-26720836 GCA_030323885.1 Branchipolynoe longqiensis
GTGCCAGTGGTGTTTGGGTGGGTGGAGGGTTGGGACACAGGGGGTAGTGCTTGTCAGGGAATGATACTTACTGAGGGATCGGCGCATGGGAGCTGGGTATGGGGTGGTAGTGGTGCTGTGTGTGTGGGGGGGGGGGGGGGGGGGGCGAGGGGGCCAGTTAAGCACAAAGCCCATAATGTGGCAAAAACCAGACAATGCATTAATCCCAGTAATCGCTCCCGCCCTATTTCAAGCAACATATATATATATATTTTACCTCGGTAAACAGCCTCAGGCTAGCCTCAGGCTAGGGAGAGGTAAGCACGTCCGGTACCAGCAATTAGCATATACAACTCACGACTGGATAACGTGTCGTTGGGTTGCTCCGGCAAAATTAGTCTACATACAAGCAAATACGCAGTAAGTATAATAAAAACTGTGGTTAGCTTAATTATGATGCATTAGAGCATCAATATGGAAAGTTTAGACTTTCGTTGGTCCAATTTGGACGAGTTATTTGGTTATAAACAACCAAGGATAGAACACTCGAGTGGGTTTCGCGAAGGAACCAAACCGGTCATTAGCGGTTATGTCAACACCCGGGTCACCGTGTGACTATGGGTAGAGATGTGGGTTTCGCCCTATCTCATGTGGAAATTCTCTCGTACTCTAATAGAGAGTAATGTTGGAGATGCTCCTGGGTTTCTTTTATAGACTCCCCTAGACAAAACTTTTTCAGGCGTTTCTCCGAGTTTCGTAGCATTTTCTCCAACTTGTTGACGTAGTAGTCACAGGTGGGAGAAGTGTGCGGAACAGAGGGATGGGCGGGCCGATACACTGGTCCCGACCCCGCGTAAGGTTTGGGCTTGACCCACAACCCACGCACAAATTTAGCTTATTACGCCTGTGTTATAACGGTATAAACACGTTCTTTAACACCAATAGATGTCCAAATGAGTTTGAAACAACCATATTGTGACATATATATATACCGGGACTGACCAAAAATGTTTGTTTCAGTTCCCGATGGCCACGAAGCGGAGTAAGCGCGGTGCAGCAGCAGCCGAGGGGCGTGTTCCGAGTGGAGTGGACGAGGAGTACGACTCCTCACCCGTGTTGTCGGCAGGGCCGTCGACACAGCCCCGGGCGCATATCCTCTCCGACCCGGACGAGGACGCAGTGCCTGATGTGCCTGCGCCTCCAGATTGGGAGGCTCGCTTTGCAAGATTGGAAAGCCACATCTTGACTGCCAAATCGCCTGTGTCTCGGAAGCGGCGTAGGCCGAGTGTCCAAGAGGATTCATTTGAGGATTTCTTGGACACAGACTCGGCGGTGGAGCTTAAGGCTCCTCCTCCTCCTTCTCCTAAACGGAGGAAGAAGAAGAAACAGGTGATTTCTTCGGGTGATGATTTCACCAAGGAGCGGGCAGAGTCTGGTTTGCGCAAAAAGCGGAAGACTAAGTCCAAAAAGAAGAAGAGGAAGAGGAAATATTCTTCTTCTGAGTCGTCCACTGAGTCTACTTCTACGGAATCAGACTCAGACACCGTATATGAAGGGGTCTATGCGGACATTGGCACTAAAGTGGCTAAGAAGGTGGAGAAGCCAAAGGCTAAGCGGGTTAAAACCACTACGCTTATGCGCGAGACCGTGAATGGTCATTTTCGCACGTTCAAACCGGCGGAGGTTATCTCCAAGTTAGGAGATGAGTTAACAGGCATAAAGGGTGTTCCCAACTCCATCATTAAAGAAATGGATCGGGATGTCAATATGACGGATGACCGTAAGAAGTTTGAGGATGTGTTGCACACAGTGCATAAGGCAGTGTTGGCTACCCTAACAGCTATTGTTCCTGTGGCTAATAGGATGCAGAGTGAAAATAAGTTCTCGTCTTTGGCTAAGACAATGGACAAAGGCATTGCAGTACTAGCGGCGGCAGGTAATTACCTGTCGTTTCGAAGATATGAAAATGTCTTCAAGTCAGTTTGCACAGATGCTGGCAAAGAAGTGGCTCGCTCTAAGAAGGTTACCGATAATGAGGGGAAGGAGTTTACGCTCTATCTTGCTCCAGAGCCGATTAAAGGGAAACCTTTAAATAATACCAAGATGTTTGGCGGTCAACTACAATACCTCTATAAAGAGGTAGAGACTGCAGCCAAGAGTGGCAAAAACATGGATGGCAAGAAGAAACAGGAAGTTCCTCGTTTCAAAAAGTCACGAGGGGATTTTCGTCCACGACGGTTCACCAGAGGAACCAGACCGAGTTCAAACTTCGGTCAAGGGTTTCGGGGCCGGGGCGCTCGCCCAGGCTGGACCGACAACACCGCACGGCCAATAGGTCGAGGGTTCAACTCGTCGAGACCTTTCCCCAGGGGGGGGTCCAAGTAGAGGTCCAAACACAAACTTTACAAGTCCCTGCAGCCTCTAAAAACACACAAACTGTAAGCAACTTTGTGGCTGGTAATATTAGTAATCATATTTCTGAGTGGCACAAAATTACTAGTGACCAAGAAATTATAGAAATAGTTAGGGGTGTTCAAATTCCTTTTACACAAATTCCTGTACAAAGTATAATACCTTTTCCATATAACATTCAACCAGTTGAACGAGACGCACTAACTAAACAGGTACATAAATTCTTTGAGAAAGGAATTATACAAAAAGTGACACACTGTTCAGGACAGTTTATTTCAAACATTTTCTCGAGACCGAAGCCTAATGGTGATGTTCGAATGATCCTGGATTTAACAATCCTTAATAAAAGGGTGGAATATCGACATTTTAAAATGTTCTCTCTAGATACGGCACGGGATCTGATTACACCAGATGCGTGGATGGCTAGTGTTGATTTACAGGATGCATATTATACGCTTCCCATAATGGAAAAATACCGAAAATTTCTTCGATTTATTTGGGATAACCAACTCTATGAGTTTACCTGTATGCCGAATGGCTTAGCTTGTGCGCCACGTTTATTTACTAAATTGCTTAAACCTGTTTTCTCGGTAATGGCGAGGAAAGGTCATATAATGTTTCCATACATAGATGATTCTTTTATTATAGCATCAACACAAATTGGTTGTGTGAATGCAGTTTTGGATTTATGTGCATTACTCACTAAATTGGGGTTTTATGTACATCAACAAAAGTCAGTGTTTAAACCAACAAAACAACTCAAATGTTTAGGGTTTATTCTGGATACACAGTCCCTTACAGTGTCGATAACAGAACAAAAACTAATTAAGTTTATGACTACAGCGACTCAGCTTATTAAGTTATCAAAGCCAAAAATTAGACAGGTTGCTGTTCTTATTGGCATAATGACCTCATATGCACCTGCTGTGTTATATGGGAAGGCCCATATTAAGTCGCTAGAAATAGATAAAAATTTAGCGTTAACACGAACTAAAGGCAATTTTGAGCGAAAGATGTTTATTTCGCAAGAAGGGTTACAGGATATTGGATGGTGGATGCAACATATAGCAAGTTCACCAAATCCAATCCGCATGGCGGAACCTAATACAGTAATTACTACTGATGCTTCGTTAGAAGGTTGGGGAGCTCATCGAGATGGGGTCACAACAGGAGGTAGATGGCTTGATGATGAAAAATCAGACTATATTAATGCACTAGAATTGCGTGCTATTTATCTGGGCTTACGTAGTTTAGTAAAGATAAATAAATCACAGGTTAGAATACTAACTGATAATACTACTGCCATGGCATATATTCGTAACATGGGTGGAACCAAATCAAAGTCTTGCAATCAGTTATCTAAACTGATTTGGAACTGGGCACAGGCTCAACAAGTCTGGCTGACTGTAGCGCATATTCCAGGGTCACAAAATACACTTGCAGATTATAAAAGTAGAAATTTCCATGACCATTTAGAGTGGTCTCTCTCTACACATTTGTTTAACTTCGTTTGTGAAAAATGGGGTACACCTGAAGTTGACTTATTTGCATCACGAAATAATAACAAGTTACCCTGTTATGTTTCTTGGCATCCTGAACCGGATGCTTGGAAAGTAGATGCGTTTGCTATTACCTGGGAAAATAATTATTTTTATATTTTCCCACCATTTAGCATTATCAGCCGAGTAGTGAGAAAAATCGGCTTGGAAGGGACACATGCGATACTGGTGGTGCCCGATTGGGACACGCAACCTTGGCTGCCAGCAGTTTCACAACTGGCAAAAGATCGTATACGATTCCCAAGAAAACTCGGGAATCTGACGCACCACGGACCGCTAGTGGTTCACGGCGACGTGTCAACGACGCCCCTATTGGCATTCCTTTTCTAAGGAAGCAGCTACAGCAATTTGGATTGGACAGAATTACTGAGGATAGGATAGTATCGGATGCCTGGAGGCCAGGAACTGTCAAAATGTATACAACCTATTTAAAGAAATGGGGTGTACATTGTTTGTTAATGAAAGTTAAGCCAACAAATCCAAAGATTTCACAAGTAGCTCGGTTTCTTCGTTCTCTAGAGGATGAAGGACTTTCCTTTGGATCGATTAATGCGGCGAGGTGTGCGTTATCAATTATATTACCTAGAATTGATGGCGAAACAGTTGGAAAACATCATGTTATTTGTTATTTACTTCGTTCAATTTATCAAAGGAATCCTCCAAAACCAAAGTATAGTCGGTTTTGGGATGTTTCTATAGTATTTAAGTTGTTTCAGGCTTGGCCTCACAACTCGTGGTTAGATATAAAACAGTTAGGTTTTAAGGTCGCGGTCCTGTTATTGTTAGTAACCGGACACAGAGGACAGACGATTGTTGCTTTATCCTTAACTGGATTAGAAATAGACAAGCAACAAGCTACGTTTGATTTAGAAAAATTGCTTAAATCGAACACGTTAGGTGACCCTTTATCAACGGTTCACTTAGACTGTTTTCCGAATGATCGGAAATTATGTGTTGTGTCGGCCATACGGGCTTATATATACAAGACAAAGGATTTACGTGCATCACAACAACTATTAGTGAGCTTTATAAAGCCACATAAGGCGATTTCACGAGACACACTTGCCAGATGGACAATTACGGTGTTGAAATTGGCTGGAGTGGATACGAGTAAATACTCTTCCCACTCAACTAGAGGAGCCATGGTCTCCAAGGCACGGGTGCTTGGTATTTCTGTGAAAAGAATACTAGCGCATGCAGGCTGGAAGACGGCTAAGTCGTTTGCAAAACATTATAATAAACGACTAGAAAAGCCTACCGGCGTTGCAAAGCGTCTTCTCGCCAACTAACAAGAATAGGTGAGAACAAAAATTTAGAATGTTATAATAATAAGAAAGAATGATATTAAGGATAAAAATGAATTATGTAAAGGTCTCCCTAGCCTGAGGCTAGCCTGAGGCTGTTTACCGAGGTAAAATAGTATAGTTATACGAGTCTTACCTTGGTACAGATGATGGATAACTGTTGTTTTACCGAGGTATAAGCCTCGGATAGATGTGGGCTAGGGCCCTCCCGCCACACCCTGCCACATCTATTCCGTTGGTGTACCTTTTCGGTAAAGTAATAGTATCCATTGTTTGAAAGTCATTTTTATCCTCAATAAGTAGGTTAAGATTGCTGGTACCGGACGTGCTTACCTCTCCCTAGCCCACATCTATCCGAGGCTTATACCTCGGTAAAACAACAGTTATCCATCATCTGTACCAAGGTAAGACTCGTATAACTATACTATATATATATATATATATATATATATATATATATGTTTGGTTACCTGGAAAGGCCAGCCAATGCAATATTAATTCACATAGTGATAACACTAATCATAATACCAATAACAACAAAAACAGGCAATTCTTATTTTCCGTGCGGATTCTGGTTTGATGAGGGGAGAGGGGTGAGGGGTGAGGGGTGAGGGGTGAGGGTTTTAGGGGTGAGGGGTGATGGGTGAGGGGTGAGGGGTGAGCGGTTTGGGCTGAGGGGGGTGAGGGGTGAGGGGTGAGGCTGAGGGGTGATGGGTGAGGGTTGAGGGGTGATGGGTGAGGGGTGAGCGGTTTGGGTTAAGGAGGGGGGGGGTGAGGGGTGAGGGGTGAGGCTGAGTGGTGAAGGGTAGTAAGGCCTACTTGCATATTTATAAGTGATGCACGTCTCAATGAAAGGTGGTGATTGGTAGAATAATCTGCTGGATGAATTAATTAGATACAATAATCATGTGTTGTCTTGACACGGCGATGTATGTTCTCACGGCGTGCTGTCATCAGCTGTCACCTCGGACTGTTAGCGCGTTCACAACGGCTCACATCTGCATACATCTGTTCACATCTACTCAAGCTGCTCCCATATGCTCACTGTTTCCTTCTGCTCACATATGTTTCAATCTTCTCACAGCTCTTCCCGGCTACTCACAGTTCTTCCCATCTGCTTACACCTGCTCACAAGTACTCACAATTGCTCAAACATGCTCACAATTGCTCCCATCTGCTCACAACTGATCATGCCTGGAAAACCATTTCCTAGGGTTATTTTCTTTGTTATAACTTCTTCAAATTCTTATTTTGCAAAGTCACCATGACGACATCCTAATGACCAATTTACATACGCAACACCTTCATTACCACATTACCAAGCCAGTTTTGTGCTCACTGCCTTCTGCTGACTCTTCACAATATCTCCAGCTGTTTCTGACTGTTTCCGACTGTTTCTGACTGTTGCCAAATGTTGCCGACTTTTGCCAAACTGTTTCCGTCTGTTGCCGATTGTTTCCGACTCTTGCCGACTGTTGCTGTGTGTTGCCGTCTGGTCCCGACACTTCCTGATTACTCCCGACTGCTCCGGACTGCTCCCGACTTCCAAACTCTTCCTAGTTCTTTCAGTCTCTTTCCGACACCTCCCGACACTTCCTGATTGCTCCCGACTCTTCCAGATTGCTCACCACCTCACATGCTAATTACTCACACTGGCCCAGAACGCCCCACGACAGCGAACACATACTCTGAACTGCTCACAACTGCTCCCCCTCCTCCCTCTCCCTCTCACCGCCTCCCCCACCATTCCCTCCGCTCTACTCCTCTCCGCCTGTTCCCCCAGTATTCCCCTTGGACCAGACGGGATGGCCGAATGAGTCCGTCTCCTCTATTGGTAGATCGTGTGATTCGAACCCACGGGTTTAATCCCTGGGAAAAGACAAATGAATAGAGCATCCATCTCCTGTTTTGGGAGATCGGGAAATCCGAACCCATGAGTTTGTGGGTTCGAATCGTGGTCGAGTCAAACTTGTCACTTTCTAGCTTGGCGCTCGGCATTATTAGGATAGGGCAAGGACTGGTGAATAAGTGGGATATCAGGTCATGGTGCTGGCTGCCTAATTTCCCAGTGGGGCAGCACTATAAAGTTGCCATGAGTGCGCACTGTCATAAGTTGGTACTGGTCCTGATATGACCTTAGATGTTGCTAGGATGTAAAACAACAACAAACAAATCAATCCCTGGTCGAGTCAAATCGATTGATACTTGTCACTTCCTAGCCAGGTGCTAGGCATTACTAGGATATGACAAGGACTGGTTGGCTCAGTGTCAGGATAATGTGACTGAATGGAATATCAGATCATGGTGCTGGTGGTTTGGTCTCCAAGTGGGGCAGAACTATATAGTTGCCATGAATGTGCACTGTCACAAGTCGGTACCCGTCCTGACATGACCTTAGATGTTGCCAGGCCATAAAACAACCAACCAGCCAACCAACTCAGTAATCCCGCTGGCCGACATGACACCTAAATCTATCGACCACTGATGTCTTTTTTTCCTTGACCGCGGATTGTGGGCGAGTGAAATAAATCCTGCAAGGAGGGATGACAAAATTCCCACGAATTGTGTAAGCCTGGGAATCAAGAAAGCTGTCATCTCCAAAATCTTGGCCATCTTTCTCAGTCAGTCGGGTCTTGCGAAAACTGGGTGTGAGATGATGAGACTTGTGGATTTAGCTTGTGTTTTTAATTTGTATTCAACAACGCCTGTAGAGCACATTGATTGTTGTATCATCGGCTATTGGGTGTCAAACATATGGTCATTCTGACATATTTCTTTGGAGGAAAGCTGGCGCCACCACATGAAGCTACTCTTTCCGATAAGCAGCAAGGGGTCTTATATGTGCATGTTCCCACAGGAGAGCATATACCACAACCCGTTGATGGACCAGGTGTGGACCCTTGGCTGGGTGTTGATTTAATTCTGGGCGACTGAGGCAGATAGGGGGGGGCCATGTTAACATAGGCCCAATACACAATAATCGGCCCACTACACAATAACATCACTCAGTCATATATTGGCTTAACGGGTGGGTCGCGGGCACCACCTATAATATTTATTAACCAGTGCTCAGATAGCACCACAAGACATATACAGATTAATAGCAGACAAGCAATGCAGGTAGACTCCATTCCAAATAATATTAGCATAACAAGTTATACAGGACAACATTTGGCATCATAGATGGTTGGCTGGTTCTTACTGGTGGGCACATGGTAGGTTATCTGCGCTGCTTCCTGGTTCCTGATGTGCGTATGCCTTTCCATTACTGCTGGTGGCTGATTACTGGTATGCATATTGTTTCCCATCACTGCTATTGGCTGGTAGCTGGTGTGTACAGCATTGTCTACTACTGCTGGTGCCTCATTGCTGGTGTGCACATTCCGGTTCAATAGCACTGAATACTGGTTTCTGGTACGCACATTGTGGTATAATATCTCAGTGGTTCCTGGTTGCTGGTGTGGACATTATGGTTCACTAGTGCTGGTGCCTGGTTGCTGGTGCGCACATTATGGTACATTATCTCAGTGGTGCCTGGTTGCTGATGTGCACATTGTGGTTCACGAGCACTGGTGCCTACATAATATCTCAGTGGTTCCTGGTTGCTGATGTGGACATTGTAGTTCACTATCACTGGTGCCTGGTTGCTGGTGTGCACATTATGGTTCACTAGCATTGGTGGTGGTTGCTGGTTTTCACATTATTGTACATTATCTAAGTAGTGCCTGGTTGCTTGTGCACACCTCGCCGTACATTAATCATTATCTCAGTGGTACTGGGCTGCTGGTGCATACATTGTGGTACATTGATTATTATCTCAGTGGTGCTTGTTTACTGGTGTGCAGTGTGGTGTTCTCTGTGGCGGAGTGGTTAGAGTTTCTAGGTCGCATACCTGATCTGAGGGTTGGTGGTTCAAGTCCCCATGCCCCCCCACACCTCTGCCAATTTGTATAACTTACAGCATCATCAAAGGCTGGTTGCTCTCATACCATGTCTATGAGGCTTGGGAGGTTAACAATCCCTTGGGTCGGTAAAAGTGTAGGCCCGGGTTTTCTATCAACAAACTGGCCACAGCAGGATCATCCACATCGCAGCCCTGGGAATCAGCTATCTGATTGCAAATCCTACTACCACCATCCACCACTGAGAGCATGTCCCATGAATAAAGATCATACCTCTGCTCGAAAATCCCTTGAGATAACTGGTGAAAGGACACGATGAAGAAGAACTGGTGTGCAGATTGTGGTTCATAAGTTCAGTGGAATAAACAAAAAAATGGGAACCCCACGAAAAAACAACAACCACAACACCTAACATAACGACTAACAACTAAGATGACAAGGCTGCTACCAAATTTAGACTATTGCTGTTCAGCGATGAAAACAAGCCATAATGTGACTTACTCGTTATGGACAGGGTGCAATAAACCTTTAAACAAAAGAACAAAAAAAAGTTATATGATATAGTAGCTGGTTTGCCCTGTGGTATTCAGAAGCGCTGGTGCATGATTTAATATTTTACAGAAAACAACTCAAATGTAACCAACAAAGAGTTGTTCTCTAAAACGGTTGTTCTAAATAGTTCTTGTTCTAAAATAGTTGTTCTAAAATCCAACCAATGATTCCATTTCAGTTGTTCTCTGTAAAATAGCATTTGTTGTTTGCACTTTTCGGGTGAAGTCTAGCAATTTCATATTATAGGGAATGTGTTGGTTTCTGCAACAAAGAAGGCTTTGATCATCATAATAATGGCAGCTACAGCTCAAGCATGGTTTCACTTAAACCCAAATGACATTTGTCAGTTTTTTCACCTGAACTCTTCATATATTCAACCAAAATGCACTCCTCATCTCGTGTTGCTTAGGAAATCAGCCATCTTGGTTTTACTTGGAATCGGTATTAATATATGCCTTAGAAGCCATTATACGAGTATAATAAGGCTGGAAGCTTCAATCTGCTCCTCAGCCATAACTCCTCCCTCAGTCATCAACTGGAGGAGCCTTGTTCTCATCATCCGCTGGAGGCGCCACCCGTTTGTACAGGCACCACTCCCCCCCCCCCCCCCACCTACACTGACTGTACCACCGAAAATATACATATATATATATGCTGTATAAGAATTATATGAGTATAATAACCTGGAATATAGCTCCTTTCCCTCATCACTCATTCAGCTCCATGGACTGTTGGAGTCTGTCATAGTCATCTGCTGCTCCAGTCTCCCCAACCTCAGCTCCAATCGTGGCGCCACCAGCCTTGCACATTCTAAACGCCAGTCACTGATATATATATATATATATATATATATATATATATATATATCAGTGGAATAGGTAACTAGTGGCATAGTGGGTTCATTGGAAGTGTTAAGACGGCGTGGTGGAGGAGGCCCCCGCCCGATGTCGGCTCTCAGGCCGCTCAGGCCTACATTCACGTCGTGGGTTCGGGAGCTGCCCGCCAGGGGGTGTGGCGGGTGTGTGGGTGTGTGTGTGTGGGGGGGGGGGGGGGGGGCCCCAACGCGGCGCATCACTCGTTGAGTCACGTGGCATCGTTCGGCTACCCGAGGTGCCGGTAAATAAACAATGCCATATCGCACCTGCCTGTCGAGCATGGACGTCTTGTGTGTGTGTGTGGGGGGGGGGGGGGGGGGGGGGGTTGTGTGTATGGCAGTGGGTATGTGTGCAGGGATTTGTGTGTAGGGGTGAGGGAGGTTGTGTGCATGTGGGTTTCTGTGTCTGTGAGTGGGTTTCTGTGTAGGGATTTGTGTGGGGAGTGTGCGTATCGGAGTGGGTTTGTATGTATGTGAGTATTATTGTGTGTAAGTGAGTGGGTTTCTGTGTAGGGCTGTGTATGTGTGGGGGGTGCGTATGGGAGTGAGTTTGTATGTATGTGAGTGGGTTTCTGTGTATGTGAGTGGGTTTCTGTGTAGGGATTTGTGTGTGTGCGTATGGGAGTGGGTTTGTATGTATGTGAGTTTTATTGTGTGTAAGTGAGTGGGTTTCTGTGTAGGGATTTGTGTGTGTGTGGGTATGGGAGTGGGTTTGTATGTATGTGAGTTTTATTGTGTGTAAGTGAGTGGGTTTCTGTGTAGGGCTCTGTGTGGGGGGGGGGGCGTATGGGAGTGAGTTTGTATGTATGTGAGTGGGTTTCTGTGGCTGTGAGTGAGTTTCTGTTTAGGGATTTGTGTGGGTGTGTGTGCATATGGGAGTGCGTTTGTATGTATGTGAGTGTTATTCTGTGTAAGTGAGTGGTTTTCTGTGTAGGGCTCTGTGTGTGTGGGGGGGGGGTGCGTATGGGAGTGCGTTTGTATGTATGTGAGTGGGTTTCTGTCTCTGTGAGTGAGTTTCTGTGTAGGGATTTGTGTGGGTGTGTGTGTGCATATGGGAGTGGGTTTGTATGTATGTGAGTATTATTGTGTGTAAGTGAGTGGGTTTCTGTGTAGGGCTGTGTATATGTGTGTATGCGTATGGGAGTGAGTTTGTATGTATGTGAGTGTGTTTTTGTGTACGTGAGTGGGTTTGTGTGCAGGGATTTGGGTGAGGGGTTGTGTGTATGTGAGTGGGTTTGTATGTATGTCACTGGGTTTATGTGTATGTGAGTGGGTTTGTATGTGGGTGGGTTTGTGTGTGTGTCACTGGGTTTGTGTGTATGTGAGTGGGTGTGTGTGTTTGTGAGTCGGTTTGTGTGTAGGGATGTGTGTGTGTGTGGGGGGGGGGGGAGTTGTGAGTATGGGTGTGGGTTTGTGTGTAGGGAGTTACGTGTGTGGCGCCACCAGTCATGAGCATTAGGTAGGAGGCAGTGCAGAGTATTCATTGTAATAAACTGTATAACAAAATGATTCCCTTCCACGCCTTTATACTCGCATAATGCGGTATACATCACATAGGTAAACATGCAGGACAGAGATGGGGATTCTTTGCTGTTGAGATTTATGCTCAGATTACCAATCAATATGGACATTTCCGAAACAGATTAACGGAGGATCAGTTTGTTAATTAAACCCTTTAATGAAAGCTCAATTCAGCTGACCTAATTCTTTTTTTAAAAGAAACTGCCAGCACTCGACCACGGTGAGCGCGCCACTGCGCAGTTGGTTTCAATTTGTATCCTTGCACTGAACTGGCTTCGTACACAGGGCTATAAATACATAATGCAGTGATAGGTCATGTATCATTCCAACTTGTTCCAGTTTTAATTAAGCTGGTCCCCCTTCCTAAAAATATTAGTGTTTTATAATGATGACATTGAGGATGTCAGGGGAGAAGAGCGTTGGCGTTGATTTGTTTCTTTGTTTGTTCTTATTGTACGTCCTAGCAACATCTAAGTTCATATCACGATGGGTACCGACTTGTGGCAATTTGCACTCATGGCGTATTTATAGTGCTGCCCCACTGGGAGACCAGGCCACCAGTACCACGACCTGATATCCCACTCAGTCACATTAGCCTGACACTGAGCCAACCAGTCCTTGCCCTATCCTAATAATGCCGAGTGACCGTTGGTGTTGATCCTTCTTTATTTAGATCAATGTCTTACTGTTGCTAATATCAGAACAACCGTGACCGTACGCGGTGGCCGAATCGGTACAGCGCAGGCTTCCCGTGTGGAAGGTCGGGTGTTCTAATCCCAGCTGAGTCAAACCAATGACTTATAGAATTGATTCTTGTCACTAGCTAGCCTGCTGCTCGGCCTTAATAGGATAGGATAAGGACTGCTTAGCACAGTATCAGGATAATGTGACTGTCTAGGATAACAGGTCATGGTGCCGTTCTCCAAATGGGGCAGCACTATTAAGTTGCCATGAGTGTGCACTGTCACAAGTCGGTACATTTCCTGATATGATCTTAGATTTTGTATGGACGTAAAACATCAACAACAGCAACAGAACACCCACGATTCAGATGTGTTGTGACGGAATGGCCGAATGAGTTAGAGTGTCCGTCTCCCGTGTTGGTAGACCATGGGATCGTGGGTTCGAACCCTGGTCGAATCAAACCATTGACTTTAAAATTAATACTTGTCACTTCCTAGCCAGATGCTTGGCATTCTTAGGATCGGGCAAGGACTGGTTGGTTCAGGGTCAGGAAAATGTGACTGAGTGGGATATCAGGTTATGGTGCTGGTGGTATGGTCTCCCAGCGGGGAAGCACTATAAAGTTGCCATGAGTGTGCACTTTCACCAGTCGGTACCAATCCTGATATGACATTAGATGTTGCTAGGACGTAAAACAACAACAAACACAGATTTGTTGTTATTATTCCAAATGAATAAAAACACGTGGAAACGATGCGACACTTGGCCACCAAAGAAACATTTGATCACATCGAGTAAATATTTATTTACAGCATGTGTATTAAATCACATCACACTAAATTATGTCACAACACAGAATGGTTCCCCAAAAGCGGGAAAAAGAGTGATCACAGTAAAAATATTTAGTACTGAACAGCGGATAAAATTAAAACACAACAGTCAAGATTTAGTCACAGCAGAAGACATTATTAGAACAGAATCAAGGACTTATCAACACAGCAGACGACACTCGAACTCTAAGACAATCGATGGAATTTAATCATCGCAGACGACATTCAATTACAGAAGTGTATAATTCCAATCGGAGCAGACGATATTGAGTCACCGCTGAACATCCTCAATCAAAGTAGATGATATTCCATCACAACAGACGACATTCCTTCCTACTTGATAACATTCAATTAGAGTGCATCACACCCAATCATAGTAGATTACATGTCATCACAACATACACAATTCCATCACAGCAGCTAAGACTTAATCACTACAGACACTACAGACTTAATCACTACAGGAGCACATTGAATTACAGTAGAATACATTCCATCAAATCACACAACATTCAATCACAAGATTTTTTAAATAACCATTAAATCCCGGTAAACTACTATAGATAGCATTCAATAATAGCAAATGATATTCAATCAAAGTAAATTATATTAAATCATAGCAGACGATATTCAATCACAACATACAACATTCGACTTTCAATCACAGCAGATATCATGCAATCACAGCAGAAAACATGTATTCACAATAAACGGGATATATTCATAATAGACTACACTTACTCTCAGCAGACTACATGCAATTTCGCCGTACTGATATGGCCTTAAATGTTTCCAGGACATAGAACCCTATGTCTCAGAAGACAACATTCAATCACAGTAGACAACATTCAATCACTGCAGCTGGTCGAGGCTTAGTGAGCTAGGAGAAGTCTCGGGTAATTAGAGGGGGGTGTAGATATTGTCCCCTTCACCCTTTCCTCTCCCCTCCCCTCCACCTCCTTCTCCCTCCCCACCCCCTCCACCTCCCTCCCCACCCCCTCCACCTCCATCCCCATCACCTCCCACTGTCCTTCCCCCTATACCTGCTCGCCTGGTCGTCCCTCTCACCTATCCCTGCTCCTCACCACCCACTCCCCACATCCCCTCCCCGTCCACTCCCCATTCCCTCCGTCCCCTTCGACCTCCCTCCCACCCTCCGCTACCCTACCCTCCTGCTCGCTGTATCCCTCACTCTTGATTCTCCATCGATACTCCCATTCCCCTCCCCACCCCTCCCCTCCGCCATCCTCCCTCCCCTTCCGCCCCCCCCCTTTTACTTCCCCTCCCCAGTACCCCCCTTCGCTTCCCCCTCCGTCCCGTCCTCTCCCCTCCTTCTCCCCACACTTTCTCAATCACTCCCACCCCCCCTCTCCCCCCTTCCTTCCCCTCCCGTTCTCCACCTTCCCACCTCTCAACACACCCTTCACTTTCCCCTATCCCTCCTCCACCTCTGTTCCCCCTCCCATCCTCTCTCCCTCCCCTTCCACCCTGTACCTTCGCTACCGCTCCCACCCCACACCTAATCCTTCATACACCTCCCTACAACCCCTACCACCCCCTCCCGCTCCCAACCGCTCCCACCCCCAACCCTCCCACTCCCCTCCCCTTCCCATTCCCCTTCCTTCCCTTCCCCCTTCCCCCATTCCCCTTCCCATCCCCTCCCCCTTCCCCTTCTCCCCCCCCCCCCCCCCCCCCCTTCTCCTTCCCCGCTTCTCCCTTCCCACTTCTCCCTTCCCCCTTCTCCTTCCCCTTCCCTTCCCCTCCCTTCCCCTCTCCCTTCCCCCACACAAGGCCACAGTTGCCGGTGCCGGTGCTCGTTACACCGTACAACACACGTCGGCGTGAAAAGCACTGCTATATTGCATGCGAGCAGGGACCGCCTCACACGTAAGTCCCCCATTGAGTCTCACACCGGAAGTGTCCCCCGGAGCCGCACCGAGCACCGGCGGCACGCTTCACTCATCAACCAGCCCCACGGGATGAACATCGAAAGGAATAGAAAAACGCCAATATAGACATATATATATATTTTACCTCGGTAAACAGCCTCAGGCTAGCCTCAGGCTAGGGAGAGGTAAGCACGTCCGGTACCAGCAATTAGCATATACAACTCATGACTGGATAACGTGTCGTTCGGTTGCTCCGGCAAAATTAGTCTACATACAAGCAAATACGCAGTAAGTATAATAAAAACTGTGGTTAGCTTAATTATGATGCATTAGAGCATCATTATGGAAAGTTTAGACTTTCGTTGGTCCAATTTGGACGAGTTATTTGGTTATAAACAACCAAGGATAGAACACTCGAGTGGTTCTCGAAGGAACCAAACCGGTCATTAGCGGTTATGTCAACACCCGGGTCACCGTGTGACTATGGGTAGAGATGTGGGTTTCGCCCTATCTCATGTGGAAATTCTCTCGTACTCTAATAGAGAGTAATGTTGGAGATGCTCCTGGGTTTCTTTTATAGACTCCCCTAGACAAAACTTTTTCAGGCGTTTCTCCGAGTTTCGTAGCATTTTCTCCAACTTGTTGACGTAGTAGTCACAGGTGGGAGAAGTGTGCGGAACAGAGGGATGGGCGGGCCGATACACTGGTCCCGACCCCGCGTAAGGTTTGGGCTTGACCCACAACCCACGCACAAATTTAGCTTATTACGCCTGTGTTATAACGGTATAAACACGTTCTTTAACACCAATAGATGTCCAAATGAGTTTGAAACAACCATATTGTGACATATATATATACCGGGACTGACCAAAAATTTTTGTTTCAGCTCCCGATGGCCACGAAGCGGAGTAAGCGCGGTGCAGCAGCAGCCGAGGGGCGTGTTCCGAGTGGAGTGGACGAGGAGTACGACTCCTCACCTGTGTTGTCGGCAGGGCCGTCGACACAGCCCCGGGCGCATATCCTCTCCGACCCGGACGAGGACGCAGTGCCTGATGTGCCTGCGCCTCCAGATTGGGAGGCTCGCTTTGCAAGATTGGAAAGCCACATCTTGACTGCCAAATCGCCTGTGTCTCGGAAGCGGCGTAGGCCGAGTGTCCAAGAGGATTCATTTGAGGATTTCTTGGACACAGACTCGGCGGTGGAGCTTAAGGCTCCTCCTCCTCCTTCTCCTAAACGGAGGAAGAAGAAGAAACAGGTGATTTCTTCGGGTGATGAATTCACCAAGGAGCGGGCAGAGTCTGGTTTGCGCAAAAAGCGGAAGACTAAGTCCAAAAAGAAGAAGAGGAAGAGGAAATATTCTTCTTCTGAGTCGTCCACTGAGTCTACTTCTACGGAATCAGACTCAGACACCATATATGAAGGGGTCTATGCGGACATTGGCACTAAAGTGGCTAAGAAGGTGGAGAAGCCAAAGGCTAAGCGGGTTAAAACCACTACGCTTATGCGCGAGACCGTGAATGGTCATTTTCGCACGTTCAAACCGGCGGAGGTTATCTCCAAGTTAGGAGATGAGTTAACAGGCATAAAGGGTGTTCCCAACTCCATCATTAAAGAAATGGATCGGGATGTCAATATGACGGATGACCGTAAGAAGTTTGAGGATGTGTTGCACACAGTGCATAAGGCAGTGTTGGCTACCCTAACAGCTATTGTTCCTGTGGCTAATAGGATGCAGAGTGAAAATAAGTTCTCGTCTTTGGCTAAGACAATGGACAAAGGCATTGCAGTGCTAGCGGCGGCAGGTAATTACCTGTCGTTTCGAAGATATGAAAATGTCTTCAAGTCAGTTTGCACAGATGCTGGCAAAGAAGTGGCTCGCTCTAAGAAGGTTACCGATAATGAGGGGAAGGAGTTTACGCTCTATCTTGCTCCAGAGCCGATTAAAGGGAAACCTTTAGATAATACCAAGATGTTTGGCGGTCAACTACAATACCTCTATAAAGAGGTAGAGACTGCAGCCAAGAGTGGCAAAAACATGGATGGCAAGAAGAAACAGGAAGTTCCTCGTTTCAAAAAGTCACGAGGGGATTTTCGTCCACGACGGTTCACCAGAGGAACCAGACCGAGTTCAAACTTCGGTCAAGGGTTTCGGGGCCGGGGCGCTCGCCCAGGCTGGACCGACAACACCGCACGGCCAATAGGCCGAGGGTTCAACTCGTCGAGACCTTTCCCCAGGGGCGGGTCCAAGTAGAGGTCCAAACACAAACTTTACAAGTCCCTGCAGCCTCTAAAAACACACAAACTGTAAGCAACTTTGTGGCTGGTAATATTAGTAATCATATTTCTGAGTGGCACAAAATTACTAGTGACCAAGAAATTATAGAAATAGTTAGGGGTGTTCAAATTCCCTTTACACAAATTCCTGTACAAAGTATAATACCTTTTCCATATAACATTCAACCAGTTGAACGAGACGCACTAACTAAACAGGTACATAAATTCTTTGAGAAAGGAATTATACAAAAAGTGACACACTGTTCAGGACAGTTTATTTCAAACATTTTCTCGAGACCGAAGCCTAATGGTGATGTTCGAATGATCCTGGATTTAACAATCCTTAATAAAAGGGTGGAATATCGACATTTTAAAATGTTCTCTCTAGATACGGCACGGGATCTGATTACACCAGATGCGTGGATGGCTAGTGTTGATTTACAGGATGCATATTATACGCTTCCCATAATGGAACAATACCGAAAATTTCTTCGATTTATTTGGGATAACCAACTCTATGAGTTTACCTGTATGCCGAATGGCTTAGCTTGTGCGCCACGTTTATTTACTAAATTGCTTAAACCTGTTTTCTCGGTAATGGCGAGGAAGGGTCATATAATGTTTCCATACATAGATGATTCTTTTATTATAGCATCAACACAAATTGGTTGTGTGAATGCAGTTTTGGATTTATGTGCATTACTCACTAAATTGGGGTTTTATGTACATCAACAAAAGTCAGTGTTTAAACCAACAAAACAACTCAAATGTTTAGGGTTTATTCTGGATACACAGTCCCTTACAGTGTCGATAACAGAACAAAAACTAATTAAGTTTATGACTACAGCGACTCAGCTTATTAAGTTATCAAAGCCAAAAATTAGACAGGTTGCTGTTCTTATTGGCATAATGACATCATATGCACCTGCTGTGTTATATGGGAAGGCCCATATTAAGTCGCTAGAAATAGATAAAAATTTAGCGTTAACACGAACTAAAGGCAATTTTGAGCGAAAGATGTTTATTTCGCAAGAAGGGTTACAGGATATTGGATGGTGGATGCAACATATAGCAAGTTCACCAAATCCAATCCGCATGGCGGAACCTAATACAGTAATTACTACTGATGCTTCGTTAGAAGGTTGGGGAGCTCATCGAGATGGGGTCACAACAGGAGGTAGATGGCTTGATGATGAAAAATCAGACTATATTAATGCACTAGAATTGCGTGCTATTTATCTGGGCTTACGTAGTTTAGTAAAGATAAATAAATCACAGGTTAGAATACTAACTGATAATACTACTGCCATGGCATATATTCGTAACATGGGTGGAACCAAATCAAAGTCTTGCAATCAGTTATCTAAACTGATTTGGAACTGGGCACAGGCTCAACAAGTCTGGCTGACTGTAGCGCATATTCCAGGGTCACAAAATACACTTGCAGATTATAAAAGTAGAAATTTCCATGACCATTTAGAGTGGTCTCTCTCTACACCTTTGTTTAACTTCGTTTGTGAAAAATGGGGTACACCTGAAGTTGACTTATTTGCATCACGAAATAATAACAAGTTACCCTGTTATGTTTCTTGGCATCCTGAACCGGATGCTTGGAAAGTAGATGCGTTTGCTATTACCTGGGAAAATAATTATTTTTATATTTTCCCACCATTTAGCATTATCAGCCGAGTAGTGAGAAAAATCGGCTTGGAAGGGACACATGCGATACTGGTGGTGCCCGATTGGGACACGCAACCTTGGCTGCCAGCAGTTTCACAACTGGCAAAAGATCGTATACGATTCCCAAGAAAACTCGGGAATCTGACGCACCACGGACCGCTAGTGGTTCACGGCGACGTGTCAACGACGCCCCTATTGGCATTCCTTTTCTAAGGAAGCAGCTACAGCAATTTGGATTGGACAGAATTACTGAGGATAGGATAGTATCGGATGCCTGGAGGCCAGGAACTGTCAAAATGTATACAACCTATTTAAAGAAATGGGGTGTACATTGTTTGTTAATGAAAGTTAAGCCAACAAATCCAAAGATTTCACAAGTAGCTCGGTTTCTTCGTTCTCTAGAGGATGAAGGACTTTCCTTTGGATCGATTAATGCGGCGAGGTGTGCGTTATCAATTATATTACCTAGAATTGATGGCGAAACAGTTGGAAAACATTATGTTATTTGTTATTTACTTCGTTCAATTTATCAAAGGAATCCTCCAAAACCAAAGTATAGTCGGTTTTGGGATGTTTCTATAGTATTTAAGTTGTTTCAGGCTTGGCCTCACAACTCGTGGTTAGATATAAAACAGTTAGGTTTTAAGGTCGCGGTCCTGTTATTGTTAGTAACCGGACACAGAGGACAGACGATTGTTGCTTTATCCTTAACTGGATTAGAAATAGACAAGCAACAAGCTACGTTTGATTTAGAAAAATTGCTTAAATCGAACACGTTAGGTGACCCTTTATCAACGGTTCACTTAGACTGTTTTCCGAATGATCGGAAATTATGTGTTGTGTCGGCCATACGGGCTTATATATACAAGACAAAGGATTTACGTGCATCACAACAACTATTAGTGAGCTTTATAAAGCCACATAAGGCGATTTCACGAGACACACTTGCCAGATGGACAATTACGGTGTTGAAATTGGCTGGAGTGGATACGAGTAAATACTCTTCCCACTCAACTAGAGGAGCCATGGTCTCCAAGGCACGGGTGCTTGGTATTTCTGTGAAAAGAATACTAGCGCATGCAGGCTGGAAGACGGCTAAGTCGTTTGCAAAACATTATAATAAACGACTAGAAAAGCCTACCGGCGTTGCAAAGCGTCTTCTCGCCAACTAACAAGAATAGGTGAGAACAAAAATTTAGAATGTTATAATAATAAGAAAGAATGATATTAAGGATAAAAATGAATTATGTAAAGGTCTCCCTAGCCTGAGGCTAGCCTGAGGCTGTTTACCGAGGTAAAATAGTATAGTTATACGAGTCTTACCTTGGTACAGATGATGGATAACTGTTGTTTTACCGAGGTATAAGCCTCGGATAGATGTGGGCTAGGGCCCTCCCGCCACACCCTGCCACATCTATTCCGTTGGTGTACCTTTTCGGTAAAGTAATAGTATCCATTGTTTGAAAGTCATTTTTATCCTCAATAAGTAGGTTAAGATTGCTGGTACCGGACGTGCTTACCTCTCCCTAGCCCACATCTATCCGAGGCTTATACCTCGGTAAAACAACAGTTATCCATCATCTGTACCAAGGTAAGACTCGTATAACTATACTATATATATATGTATAATATATATATATGTTATGTATAAACTCTTATGCGTATATTATTCATGCAATGTAATTATCCTATTATCCTTCTCTACTTGTCTTCTCCCCAACTCCTGGACAACTTGTATAAGTTTAGTGTGTTGGGTAGGTGGAGCTGGTGGTTGGTGTGCGGCCTGGAGGGCAGGTTAGCTGCTCCAAGCAGCCCTACTCCCCGCCTTCCCTCCAGGTGGCCTCCTGCTCCCCCTCCTTCTGCCCACTCCACCTCCTATTTTTGCTCAAATAAACTATGCGGTAGGTCTCTTTAGGGGGCCAGCCAGAGTTATTGGCTCGATCCAACTTCCTGTCTTGTGTTCCTTATGTAATGTAATAATAATATATAATCTCAACCCACTTTCAATGTCTTGTCTCTTTTATAATCTAAGTTGTCTTTATATATATATATCTATATATCTATAGAAAGATAAATAGCTGCTCCAGTGCAACTGACACTTGTCGACACCCGTTGGAGGTGAGGCGGGGCACAGGTGGCGCCACCTGTCCAGTGCAGAGTATTATGGAGTTTAGCAATCAGCAATATCAATAATAGCAGTAATATCAATTAATATCCATACTTAGAAACAATTTCCTCCTGTATATTTATACTCACATAATGCGTTATACATCACACATACAGTAAAACCTCTCTATACCGGCCCCTCCAGAGATCGACCACTCCCTTATATCGATCGCTTTATTTGGGTCCCAACAATACGATTGTAAGGATATTATACCTCTCTAAACCGACCACCTCCCTAAATGAACCACTTAAAGTCGGTCCCACGGTCGGTCGATTTAGAGAGGTTTTACTGTATATTGAAGCACAGGACACGCGAACAGATTTGTCTTGATTTGCATAAATAAACATAATACTTAAAGTATAATCTGATAATATGTGTTGTATGTATCAAATGTATATGTTTGTTGGAGTTTTACGTCCTACCAATATCGAAGGTCATGTCACGATGGGTACTGATTTGAGACTGCAATTGGTGACTTTACGGTGCTGTAAAATTGGGGCACCATGACCATTACCTGATATCCAACTAACTAATCTTAGCACAATTCTCAGCAACGAAGACCAGTTCTTGTCGTATCCTGATATATCAAATATAAAACATAATGCATAATATGTAATATATAATATGCAATACGCAATACACAATGCACAATACACAATACACAATACACAATACACAATACACGATACA
The DNA here is from genome assembly GCA_030323885.1 of Branchipolynoe longqiensis. Classification (NCBI taxonomy): domain Eukaryota; kingdom Metazoa; phylum Annelida; class Polychaeta; order Phyllodocida; family Polynoidae; genus Branchipolynoe; species Branchipolynoe longqiensis. Next base: position 26,555,402 of record CM059188.1, read on the forward strand.
AAATGCACAATAACAATACACGATACATGACACAAGATACGTGATACACAATACATAATATATGGCGTATATTACATACATAACACGACATACGTAACATACCTAACACATGTAACACGCATAACACAAATAACAATTAACATACATAACACACATCACACACTTACCATATTTCATTTATACCATACAGTATAGTTTGGCTATACAGATAGTATAATACATGTAAGATAGATAATTTATAAGAACAAGAAATAATAATAATGTATAGGTCTGCACTGACCTCTCAGGCAAGTATCCACATAGACAGATCACCCCCACACCATTAATATAAAACATATAATAATATACAAGTTGCATTATGCAACATATATCATATCCATAATATAAGTTATACTAGGTATAGTATGTACATGTATATTATATAATATTATGAACTGGATATTACATTTATATATTATGTGAAATATAAAAATGGAGTTTTATATAAATATTATATTAATGGAACTGGAATATGTTAGTTTTATGAAGGCCTGTGGAAGGTTCTAGAACAAGTAGCTTGAGATGTATGGTTAGCACTTGTGTGTGAATGCACGTAGGGATTGGGTGCCTTGTATGGGTTTATAAGCAGCCCCCCCCCCCCTACACAACCAGCCAGAGATTTGAAAACCATATTGGTATTGTGTGGGTTGTGTCATGAATAATATATAGAAATATATACATAAGTTGTTTCCAGTATTGTACACGAGATACTAATTACCTATTATAGATAAATAAATAAAAATATATCAAGTGTGTACATTATATATCATATATATTATATTAATGTATATTATATCACCTTAATATAATGTATGGGGGAGGGATACATAACCTAGTTACACAATGTGCTGAGTGTATTTATAATTAGAGGTCTTGTATTTGTCAGGAACCATTCACTCCAGACTGGAGTGACTGGAGAGTTACAAGATACTCTTGATTAACTAAAGGGGCTGTCACACTACAACGTATGGCCTTAGCGTATGCCGCCATATGCGATTTTCGACCAATACGTTGGCATACGGCATCATATGTTACATATACATTGGGCATATGTCGGGTATGCTCGGGATATGGCGTCATAGGTTGTCTTACATTGGCGTGCGACGAGCCGCTCAAAAATGTTTCTGCATGTTCAAAATGTTCAACGTATGTCGACATGTGCCTCGTACGTTGGAAGTACTCTGCGTGTACATTTGGGATATGTCGGTGAAAGTTGGGAGTACATTAGGGATACGTTGGAATATGCCGCCCGCCGTCGCCCGCTAGTAATGCACGCCATTGCTAGTGTCGTGGGGATGGTTGAAATAAGAAATATTACGCCTAGAAGGGGATTCAAACGTCATAGCATGACAGGTACCGGCTTGTGACAGGTCACACTCATGGCAACTTTATAGGGCTGTCGCACTGGGAGAGCAGGCCGCCTGCACTATCCGGCATGACCCTAGATCACACTCAGTCACATTATCCTTATACTGGGCAAGCCAGTCCATGGGCCTCTCTTTGTGATGCCGAGCGCATGGCTAGGTCGCGACAAGCATCGGTTTTGTTAGTTCTTGGTTTGACTCGGCCGGGATTCGAACTCCCGATCTTCCCCGCGGGAAGCATCCGCTCTACCGATTGGTAAATCGCGTCCGGTCACACAGTGTTATAAGATGTCACAGTATGACAGCAGATGTCACAGTGTGGTAAAATGTCACAGTGTGATCAGATGTAAGACTCGTGAAATAATGTCACAGTGTGATAATATATTACAGTGTGATAATATGTCACAATGTGATAAGATGTCACAGTGTGATAAGATGTCACAGTGTGATAAGATGTCACAGTGTTATTAGATGGCACAGTGTGATTAGAGGACACAGTGGGATAAAGTGTCACTGTGGGATAAGGTGTCACCACGGGATAAGGTGTTGCAGTGGGATAATATGTCACTTTGTGATTAGATGACATAGTGGGATAAGGTGTCACAGTGGGATCAGATGTCACATGTGATTATATGTTACAGTGTGATTAGATGAAACAGTGGGATAAGGTGTCACAGTGGGATCAGATGCCACATTGTGATTATATGTTACAGTGTGATTAGATGACCCAGTGGGATAAGGTGTCACAGTGGGACCAGATGTCACATTGTGATTACAGGACACAGTGGGATAAGGTGTCATGGTGGGATCAGATGTCACATTGTGATTAGATGTCACATTGTGATTAGATGTCACAATGTGATAAGCTGTCATATTGTGATAATATGTCACTGTGATAAGATGCCACTGTGATAAGATGGCACAGTGTGATAAGATGTCACAGCATTATCTGATGTCACCATGTGATAAGTTGTCACAATGGGATAAAGTGTCACAATGTGATTAGACGTCACAGTGTGATAACACTCCACAGTGTGATAAGATGTCACAGTGAGATTATATTTCACAATGTGATAAAATATCACAGTGTGATAAGATTTCACAGTGTGATTATGTAGCACACTTTGATAAGTGTAGTGGTCTGCACTGACCTCTCAGGCAAGTAACCACATAGACAGGTAGGCGTGGGGAGTGTATTGACATCAGGGAGCCTAGGTGGTGTAATGGTTAGCACACTGGCCCGGAATGCAAAGAGACGTGGGTTCGAGTCCCGCTCTAGGCGCAGTATTTCCCATTTTCATCACCCCCATGACACTGGTGCCGTGACCAGGATCCTGTACAAGCTTTGCGCTGTATGGTTGTTGAACCTACCCTGTGTATGTATGTGTTAGTGCATTGCCTGTATGTATGTAATTGTAAGCATTACAAGACTTACAATTCCAGGGGGACGAGTGTAGTGGTCTGCACTGACCTCTCAGGCAAGTAACCACATAGACAGGTAGGCGTGGGGAGTGTATTGATATCAGGGAGCCTAGGTGGTGTAATGGTTAGCACACTGGCCCGGAATGCAAAGAGACGTGGGTTCGAGTCCCACTCTAGGCGCAGTATTTCCCATTTTCATCACCCCCATGACATAAGTAACAATATTCGACATACCTGCTAAGTTGATCCACGTCGGGCCTAGTAGGTCCAGTCACCGTCAGGCATGAATCATAGCCCTATGCTGATATTTCATTGCTATAATGATATGTCTGACGTGCAGGACTTGCCTGACATTTAGAGTAATAGCAGCACTGTCTGGTGCGCGACAAAAAAAGGCTTCGTGACATTTAGAGCTAATATTAAAACAAAAGTAGTAAAGAGAAAAAACGTTGATATGATGGTTTGATAATTCACAGATATAATCATACTTAAGTATCGCATATATTTCAAAATATAAATAGAGACGGTATTTGCTTGACCTGCTTATTTTGTGTGTTTTTTTTTGGTTGGGAGTGGGGGGGGGGGGGTTTCTTTACAAGTTATTATATTATTTTATTGGGGGAAAAGCATTGCCATTATTTAGCCAACAGTACCCTCTATTTTAATTTTTAGCCAGTATTCACCTCTAAGTTTAGAATCGCCCTCTTAAGGTGTAATGCATGGTGGGTAGTATCAGCTATGGAAGCCAGTCATAAGATTGGGGAATGGCAGAGTGGAGGGGGGACAGGAGAAGGAAGGGGGTCAGGAAGGGACTAAGTGAGGAGAGGAGCGAGATGGATGGGGGCAGAATAGGGGATGGGTGGGGTGCAAAAGGTGATGGTGGGGGATGGGTGGTGGCAGAATAGTGGATGGGTGGGGGATGGGTGGTGCAGAATAGGGATGGGTGGGGATGGTGGTGGCAGAAAGGGATGTTGGGGAATGGGGTGGGTGGTGGCAGAATAGGGGATGGCTGGAGGATGGGTGGTGGCAGAATAGGGATGGGTGGGGGATGGGTGGTGGCAGAATAGGGAGGGGTAGGGGATGGTCGTGGGGAATAGGGATGGGTGGGGATGGGTGGTGGCAGAATAGGGATGGTGGGGGATGGGGTGGTGGCAGAATAGGGATGGGTGGGGAGGTGGTGGCAGAATAGGGGGAGTGGGGGATGGGTGGTGGCAAAATAGGGGATGGGTGGGGGATGGGTGGTGACAGAATAGGTGATGGGTGGGATGGGTGGTGCAGAATAGGGGATGGGTGGGGGATGGGTGGTGACAGAATAGGGGTGGGTAGGGGATGGGTGGTGGCAGAATAGGGGATGGGTGGTGGCAGAATAGGGGATGGGTGGGGGATGGGTGGTGGCAGAATAGGGGTGGGTAGGGGATGGGTGGTGGCAGAATAGGGGATGGGTGGAGGATGGGTGGTGGCAGCATAGGGATGGGTAGGGGATGGGTGGTGGCAGAATAGGGGATAGGTGGGGGATGGGTGGTGGCAGAATAGGGATGGGTAGGGACATTATGGAATGATGAGGACAGGATAGAGAAGAATGGGGACATCAATGGGTATAGTGAGGACAGTAGGGGTGATGGGATAGGTGAGGCAGAAGAGGGATGGGTGGGGATAGGACGGGATGATAAGGACATGTGATAGAATGGAAGGGACAGGAATAGGTACAGTAGGAGCAAGAGGGGATATGGGATAGGTGGGGTGAAGTGGGATTTGTAGGCTGGGAAAGAGAATGGATGGGTGGTTGGGAGAGGGCATGGGTAAGGGAGAGGGGAGGAGTGGGGGGAGAGGGGGAAGGGGGAATGGGTGGGGAAGATGGGGCTGAGTGGGAGAGTGGAGAGTGGGTGGGGAGAGGGGGAAGGGGAGAATGGGTGGGGAGAGGGGGAAAGGGGAGGAATAGGTGGGGAGAGCAGAAGGGGAGGAATGGGTGGGGAAGGGGAGGGGTGGTGGAGAGAGGAGAGGTGGGTGGGGAGAGGAGGAATGGGAGGATGGTGGGGGAGAGGGAGGAGGTGAGTGGGAGAGAGGAGAGGTGGGTGGGGAGAGGGAAGGGGAGGAGGGGTGGGAGAAGGGGAGGAGGTGAGTGGGAGAGAGAGAGTGGGTGGGAGAGGGGGAAGGGGAAGGAAATGGGTGGGGAAGAGAGGGGTGAGTCCGAGAGAGGAAGTGGGTGGAAGAGGGGGAGGGGAGGTATGGGTGGGGAGAGGAGAGGGGAGTCGGAGAGGGGAGAGGTGGGTGGGGGAGGGGGAAGGGAGGAATGGGTGGGGGAGAGGGCAGGGGTGAGAGACAGAGAGGAAGGTTGTGGGGAGAGAAGGAAGGGGAGGAATGTGTTGGGAGAGGACAGGGGTAGTGGAGGAGAGGGTGGGAGAAGGGGGAAGGGGAGGAATGGGGGGAGAGGGGAAGGGTGTGTGTGGGAGAGAGGAGAGGTGGGTGGGGAGAGGAGGAAGGGGGGGGAATATGTGGGAAGAAGGGAGGGGGGTGAGTGCGAGAGAGGAGACGTAGGTGGGGAGAGGGGAAAGGGAGGAATGGGTGGGGAGAGGGGAAGGGGGTGAGTGGGAGAGAGGAGACGTGGGTGGGAAGAGGAGGAATGGGTGGGGAGAGGGTTGTTTGTTTTTGGGGAGTTTTCAGTCGCATTGGTGTACTGAACGCTGCAATTCTGCAGCATTGTATGGGCACCGCTGTGGTCGGGAGTTGGCTTCCTATGGGTAGTGGTCAGAGAAATTGAGGGGTGGGGATGGGGGAGGAAGGAAAAAGGCAGCCTAAGAGCCCAACCACAGTCCTCTGAGAGGCCTGGGGGAGGATGGGTGGTTGGTGTTGTTTTACGCCCCAGTAAGACGCTTGGCCATACCAGGATGTGCACCGACTTGTGACAGTGCACACTCATGGCAACTTTATAGTACTGCACCAATCAGGCTGCCGGCACCATGACCTGGTGTCCCACACAGTCACATTATCCTGACACTGTGCGCCCAGTCCCTCTCCTGTCCTCATAATGCCTAGCAACAGGCAGCAGCAGGTACCTATTTTATAAGTCATTGGTTTTACTCGACCAGGATCCAAACTTCAGTTCCTCCAGATTCACCGGTATGTGCGGTAAGTCCAGCCAAGGCCAGAGGAAGAAGTGAAGTGAGGTTGGGATTAGTTAGGCAGTGGGTGGGGTTACCTGTTAGTTGTTAGTGAAAATTAGTGGTTAGTTGGTAGTGGTGTCAAGTCAGGTATGGGGATGAGGTGGGGCCTGCTAGTCCTTGGTGTCAGGGTCTGGGTGACCGACAGCGCTGATGATATCTGCGTTCTGGTGGTAGAAGCGAGCAAGTGCATTTGAAGATAACTTGGAAATCCTGGAGAGGATAGCCTGAGTGGCTCTATTGTCGCTGAGTTGGTGGTCAGTCCTCCATGAAGTCACTGATGGCAGATCTGTCGAAGGCGCCGCATGAGGCAAGTATGTGGGCCACATTGAAGATCTTAGTGCTGCAGGGACAGCGCTGGAGTTTGGAGACGTCAATCCAACAGCAGTAGCCAGTCCTGAAGCAGTTGACGGCAACTTGGGTAGAAGCAGGAAGGCCGACTGGATGGGGGATTTTAGTTCTGACCAGGGTGTACCAGAGCCAGCTTATTGAATAAGGGTTCCGTACTTGTTCCTTCTGTGTAGCACATTCCCAGAGTTTGGTGGTGGCTCGAGAAGCGGTGGCGATCAGTTTGGTGATGGAGGGAGGGATGGCTCTCTCCACGTCTGCTCAGTTGAGACCGGCTAGAGTGGCACAGTCGGCTTGGTCATTACCATGGAATCCAATATGGGAGCAGACCCATAGCAGGACTGTGTTGAGGTGTGTCTGATGTCTGGTCGAGATTATAATCTGGATCAAGTTGGCAAGGGAGTGTCAGGCATTTGGGTGGGGAGAGGGGAGGTTGTGGGTGGGGAGAGGGGAGGGGAGTGGGGCGTAGGGACAGCAGAGTGGACGATCGGGCAGGATGTAGATGCTGACAGTACAGACCGGGAGTAGTTAGTGCCTTGCCACTAGATGGCGTAAGGGGCGGCGCAGATTGTACTGAGCACTGTGGGGGGGCAGGAACACTCACTAACTAACTACTCAGCACGGTTGCTGGGTTACCGGTGGCCTACAGAGGGCGGTCGAGAGTCAGTTATGTGTCCGTCCTGTCACACACACACTGACTCTGACACACACACACTGGGAGAGTGAGGAGCTGTGTGTGAGCAAAGACAATGTATGGTAAGATGCATCACTCAGCGCTTGCCGGTGAAATACAGCAAACAAGGTAATTGGACACGTCCCCTAGCTCAGCCTGGCTGATGTACTATTGAATATAAGAAGGGGACAGGTTCCCTAGCCCACACTGACTGTTGTACCATTCAAGACAATGTACGACAATAATAGTCTATTATCTCCTAATATTAATAATGAAAACAATATTATAGTATAGTAAAGTTCAAACACACTTTAAGCACTTTAAATTCTGTGACATAGATAAATAAAATGTTTGATTATGCCCAAATAAGAAAACTACTACTACACCTACTCAAAGGCAATGCACCTTGTTTCCCAGTTGGTGTGTAAAATATTTGGACTTTCTACACATAGTTACATTATCAAATAGATTCAATTTAAAGTAACCATTTGTTTTATTTAATATATAGAAGAATGTGTAATTCATTGCTGAACCCAGACTGATAGGGTGGGAGACAGCCATGTTTGGTCTTTAATGTTTAATGTGTATTGGATCGGGATTGAATTTGTATGGAGTGCATCGGATATGATAGAGGTGTCTGGTCAAGTTGCAATGACCTGTTGGTAGCTGGAATGTGGGAATGAGGGGTGCACCTGAGCTGCACCCATCTCTACTATCCTGGAATCTTAAGATGGCTGCCATAAAGAGTGAAATAACAATATGCCATGAATCAATGACATCATGTAACTTCAAAAATATCATGTACCTTCAATAATATCATGTACCTTCAATAGCAATGAAGAGATTAAAAGCCTTGGAGAGCTGGCAGCCACCACTGGGCCTTTCATGTGACAAGAGGTACTTTTGTGTCCATCCTCTATTCCGTGCTATACCCACTGTAGCCACTTCACTATTATAGACAGGCAACTATAGGGCTCAGCTACACCACACCATTTCATATACTACACCCTCTGGTACGTTATGGTATTTTACATATATTTAACTTGCGTTTCATTATAGCTCACTTCCATTTATAAAGATCTGGCGACCACCTTTTAAAAGGGATTATCCCATAGGGTACAGGTGGCAGCACTGCATAATTATTTCAGAATTCCCTAGTTGAAAGCGCTGAGTGGCACATCTTATTGTATTTTGTCTTTGGTGTGGGTGAGTGTGTGTGTGTGTGGGTCTGTGGGTCGCGGGGGCAGGCGTGGAATGTATACACACAGAGGGGGTGGACGTGCTTGCTCGTTTTTTTTTGGGCCGAGCATAGTGTCACGTCACGGAAGCGCGGCCACGGACCGAGGCGACATCTGGTGGGTGAAAAAAGAAGCTACTGGCGATTGGCGGTGCACGATTTGCAGAAGAAAGCAATAACAGTGGGGCAGGAAGCAGCGCAGGACTGTGAGCAGAGACCGGGTGGGGGTGTGGGTGTGTGGGGCTGGGGGAGTGGAGGGAAAGACGCGTGTGGGGTGTGGGGTGTGAGGTGTGGGGTGTAGGTGTGGAGGGGGAGTGTCAGGGGCGGAGGATTATTATTAGTATGTATTGGGTGTGGTTGATGTGTGCGGTGTGGGTGTGGTGTGTGGTATGTAGAGTGTGGTGGGGTCTGGAGGTGGGTAGATGTGGTTGGGTGTGGTGGGATTTGGGTAACTGTAAATTGAGTGTGGTGGGAGTGATATGTGGTATGGTCGGGTGTGGAGGAATGTGGTGGAGTTTAACGATGTGGTGGGGTGTGTTGGGTTGTGGTTAACTGTGCATTGGGTGTGATGGGGGTGATTTGTGGCATTATCGAGTCTGATGAAGTGTGTGGGGTGTGGTGGAGTGTGGTGAGGTTGGAGAGATGTGGTGATGTTTGGTGGCGTGGGGTTAATTGTGGCGGAGTGTGGAGGGCGTGTTTGTGGTGTGGTGGGGTGTGGGGGTCTGTGCGGATGTGTGGCGTTGGTTCGGTTTAGGGCGTGTGTGGTGGGGTGGGGTGGGCCTAGGGGGGTGTAGTGGGTGTGTGGTGTGGTAGGATGTGGCTGTCTTTGCATGAGTGATGTGTGTGATAGGATGTGGCTGTCTTGGCATGAGTGATGTGTGTGGTAGGATGTGGCTGTATTGGCATGAGTGATGTGTGTGGTAGGCTGTGGCTGTCTTCGCATGAGTTATGTGTGTGGTAGGCTGTGGATGTCTTGGCATGAGTGATGTGTATGGTAGGCTGTATATGTCTTGACATGAGTGATGTGTGTGGAAGGCTGTGGATGTCTTGGCATGAGTGATGTTTGTGGTTGGCTGTTTGATTTGTTTGTTTGTTGTTTTACTTCCTAGCCACATCTAAGCTCATATCAGGACGGGTACCGACTTGTGACAGTGCGCACTCATGGCGCCTGTATAGCGCTGCCCCATTGGGATACCAGGCTGCCAGCACCATGACCCAATATCCCACTCAGTCACATTATCCTTACACTGAGCCAACCCGTCCTTGCCCAATCCTCATAATTCCGAGCGCCTGGCTAGGAAGCGACAAGTATCAATATTTAAGTCATTGGTTTGACTCGACCAGGGTTCGAACCCACGACCCCACGGGAGACGGACGGTTGTGGTAGGCTGTGGATGTCTTGGCATGAGTGTAGTGCGATTGTTGGAGTTGTGAACGTGAGTCGAGTGTGGATACGTGTGGTGTGGATGTGGTGTGGTGGTGTGTGGAGGTGTGTGTGGTGGCGAGTGGCTCTGTTGGGGTGTGGATGTGGTATGGTTGGGTCTGGAGTTGTGTGTGGGTGTGGGTGAGTATGATGTTTATTAGCAGGGTTTGGTGTGGCATGGTAGGGGTTGGTGGGAGCTTGTGGGCGTGTGGGCAGATTTGGTGTGTGGTACGGTGTAGTTGTGTTAGGATATTTGTGTGGTAGGAGGAGTGTGGTGTGTGGTGTGTGGTGTGTGGTGTGTGGTGTGTGGTGTGTGGTGTGTGGTGAGTGGTGAGTGGTGAGTGGTGTGTGGTGTGTGGTGTGTGGTGTGTGGTGTGTGGTGTGTGGTGTGTGGTGTGTGGTGTGTGGTGTGTGGTGTGTGGTGGATGTGTGCGTGTGGTGTTGGTGTGTGTGGGTGGTGGTGTGTGTGGTGTGTGGTTGTGTGGTGGTGTGGTGTGTGGTGTGTGGGTGTGTGGTGTGTGTGTGTGTGTGTTGCGTGGTGCGTGGTGCGTGGTGCGTGGTGCGTGGTGAGTGGTGTGTGGTGTGTGGTGTGTGGTGTGTGGTGTGTGGTGCGTGGTGCGTGGTGCGTGGTGCGCTGCGTGTCTGCTGTGGTATAGCCTGGTTGTATATGGTAAATGTGGAGTGTGTGTGTGGATCATAGTCGAGTGTGGTGTGCTGAGTGTGGTGAGAGTGGTGAGTGTGATGATGAGTAGGGTGTGGAATGTTTGCCTTGAGAAACTCAATACAAATCATGACTTTTTTAAACATCAGAGACAATTATCATCGACGATAATTCTGAAGGCATAATCAGAGGGTGTCGATGTTCTGCCCTAATTCTTCGACGAATAGTTGCTTCTGGTAATCTATTTTACTTCAAATCGAATTAAGTTTTATTTTAAAGAATTAAATTGGAGATATACTATATTAATATTGATGTGTACAACGAACTGCTTGCTATACATGTTTTTTTTTTGTTGTGTCCTGTTTTTGGGTCAAACAGTGTAGCACAGGAACAACAAACTTCAGTAGTTTTTAAACATTGGTTGATTGTTGTAGTTTTACATCCTTGCAACATCTAAGGTCATATCAGGATGGGTACTGACTTGTGAGAGTGTGCACTTATGCACATTTATAGTGCTGCCTCACTGGGAAATCAGGCTGCCAACAGCATGAGCCGATATCCCACTCAGTAACATCATACTGACACTGATCTAACCGGTCATTGTCCCATTCTATTACTGCTGAGCGCCAGGCTAGGAAGTAACAAGTATACATTTTATAAGTTATTGGTTTGATTCGACCTGGAACCGAACTCCCAAATTCCCAATCTGCCGCCCGCGAGGACCGCGCTCTACCGATTCGGCCACCGCGCCTGGTAAGTTTTACCAAGGGCACCAATGCATATTCTTGGATATGCAAGATCAAATGCAGAAAACAGTTTTGGTTTTGAACATTTTGTTTATGATGCTTTCATCAGATCATGCAGCTCTTTGCATGTCTGAGCTTGTCAACAAGTGATTGGCGTCTGGCTGAATGAAGCGACGTGGACAGGAGCGGCGCAGATAGAGTAAGGGACAGGAGCGGTGGAGATAGGGGAAAGGACAGGAGCGGCATAGATAGAGTAAGGGACAGGAGCAGCGCAGATCGAGTAAGGGGCAGGAGTGGTGCAGATAGAGTAAGGGATAGGAGGGGTGTAGATAGAGTAAGGGACAGAAGCAGCACAGATAGAGTAAGGGACAGGAGCAGCGCAGATAGAGTAAGGGCCAGGAGCAGCATATATAGAGTAAGGGACAGGAGTGACGCATATAGAGTAAGGGACAGGATCGTCGGATATAGGGGAAAGGACAGGAACGGCACAGATAGAGTATGGGACAGGAGCAGTGCAGATAGAGGAAGGGACAAGAGCGGCGCAGATAGGGGAAAGGACAGGAGCAGCACAGATAGAGTATGGGACAGGAGCAGTGCAGATAGAGGAAGGGACAAGAGTGGCGCAGATAGAAGAAAGGACAGGAGTGGTGCAGATAGAGAAAGGGACAGGAGCTGTGCAGATAGAGTAAGGGAAAGGAGCAGTGCAGATAGCGGAAAGGACAGGAGTGGCGCAGATAGAGTAAGGGACAGGAGCGGTGCAGCAAGGGGAAAGGACAGGAGCAGTGCAGATAGAGTAAGGGACAGGAGCATCGCAGATAGCGCAAGGGACAGGAGCGGCGCAGGTAGAGTAAGGGACAGGAGGACACAAGATGACCATGTTTTACCGTCGGAGAGGCCATCATGGACGTGGTTAGGCTGTTGCTAAGCAGCCCTGGCGGATTGTAGGTAATAAACACGCTTAGGCGAGCGTTACGCGGGGCGTGTCATTTTGGACGGGCGATAAATGGGGACGGTGTCATAGGCTTAATTATTTAAAAGCCCCGTCCGTGTGATGATTGAACGCGAGGCGCCAAGTGTGTGGTGACCACGCCATTTCTTGGATCGTCTGGTCTACCATCTACCTCTCCCCCTCTCCCCTTCCCCCCTCAACCTCACCCCTTAACCCCCCCCCCCCGCCCCCACCACCACACACACACCTCGCCTGTGGTCTCGGGCTATTTGTTCCCGCCACACACACATTCATACACCTCCCATCTACCATCCCCTCCCCCCTCACCCCTCCCACTACACCATTCTCCCTGCCCTCCTCTCCCCACCCCCACTCCCCTTCCCCACTTCCCCCCTTCACCCATTCTCCCTCAACCTCACCCCTTACCCCCCAACACGTCGCCCCTGGTAACCGACTATTTCTTCACGCCACACACATACATACACACATACCCACATACACACATACACACATACACACATAAACACACACAAGCAAACATACACACACAACATACTGGAAGGTGTGCTTGTTTGTTGGGGTTTTACATCCTGGAAATATCTACGATCATACCAGGACGGATACCAACTTGTGACAATGCGCACTCGCTGTGACTTTATAGTGCTGCCCCACTGGGAGACCAGACCGCCAGCACCATGACCCGATTTTCCCACTGAGTGGCATTATACTGACACTGAACTAACCAGTCCTTCCCCTATGCTAGTAATGTTGAGCACCAGGATAAGTAACGACAAGTAACACTTTTATATAAGTGCGGAAGGTAGGGAGTTCGAATTCCCGCCGAGTCAAACCAATGATTTACAAAATTGATACTTGTCGCTACCTAGCCTAGCGCTACGCGGTACTCGTCCTGATATGACCAAAGATGTTGCTAGGAAGTAAAATTCCAACAACCAACCAATCTAGTAACAGTTGGATCGGTTATACTCGCCTGGTTTGGAGTTCAAATGTTGTGCAATGTGTGTTTGTTTGTTGTTGTTTTACGTCCTAGCAACATCTAAGGTCATATCAGGACAGGTACCGACTTGTGACAGTGCGCACTCATGGCGACTTTATATTGCTGCCCCACTGGAAGACCAGGACACCAGCACCATGACCTGATATCCCACTCAGTCACATTATCCTGACACTGAGCCGACCACTCCTTGACCTATCCTAATAATGCTGAGCGCCAGGCTAGGAGGTGACAAGTATAAATGTTTATGTCATTGGTTTGACTCGCCCAGGGTTCGAACCCACGATCTACCAACACGGGAGACGGCCGCTCTAACTCATTTGGCCATCCTGTCTGGCGTGTGCAATGTGTGACAGCCTTTGCGTCAAACCTGACCGCAAACAGACAAAAGGAACCCGGGGGGGGGGGGGGGGGAAGCTAACAGGGGTGTGTGTGTGGAGGGGGGGGGGGCACGGAGACATACTTGTAAGGGGGAAAAGGGGGAAAGCTACTGTTGGGGGGGGGGGATTTATGGTGGGGGGGGGGGACAAGGAAACATACTTTAAGGGGGAATATTTAGTGTTGTTGGGGAGAGAGGTGGTGGGGAGGGGGGGGGGGGGGTGTCTAGGGATGCTCCACATGTCACTGCTTGAGATCGTTGCGCTTACAATTGCACAGTGAAAAAGATCAGTAATAATAGGTCGGTAACGCTGGTGATTTGAAGTCATTTGAATGCTTGTCTGTAGTGCTTTAAAAACACCTGTTTTATTACATTCAGTGATTAAGCGAGGGACATTTCAATAATGGACAAGTTGGTCTTCCTCATTCCATTGCTCCTTTGGCTATTCTGGTAATGCTGAATGACAGACTAGGTAGGACAAAGTATCAATTTCCAATTCAGTGAGTTGACTCCGTCAAGGTTTAAATCTTATGGGTTCGAATCCCAAATGGGCAGCGGTCACTTAATTCACGCAGTACGCAATCTGACACCTATTGGTATTCAAGGGCTAATGTCCTAATCTTTAAACTACCTAGGCTCCTTGATTCAATCACCCTATCCACTCCAAACAGTCTATATTGCTCATTGTCTAAGAGATCAGTGCAAACTACGACACTCAGGTTCCTGGAATCATAAGTCTTTTAAATGCTATATTTTCAATGCTAATTGTCCTGTCACATTACGACGCATCTCGCCAGCGCGCCGCCAAAGTGTAAAATTACTTTTTTACGTCGAGAAGCGGCAAACTTTTCGGCGTGGGGGCAAAGTTGGACATATACATACCGTATACACAGTGTATGACCAATGTATGGCTAAAATACCTCCAAGCGAAAAATGCTCGAATTACGCTCACGGTAGGTTCACAGAACGCCGGTGAACGTTATATAATTATTCTATCGGCAGAACTATGTGCCATACATTACATACGTCAAGACACACTGGAGAAATGCTAAACGTACGTTAGACATATGTTAGGTGTCCATTATCCATACATTGTCAGTACGCGGACTGTACGTTCCCACTGCCTTTAAAGTAGGCCAACATAGTGCAATGTAGTTAACAACGTTTGACTATCGTACGTCTAACATACATTGATGTATGCCTAATGCATACATAACATACGGCAGATGTAAAATGTCATTGTGGAATGTTGTCATGCGTCGAAAGTTTTGTGCATGCACAAAACTTTGCCAACCCCCTCACATGCGACGCAGGATCTCGACGAACGTCAACGTACATTGAGGTATACCAACTAGCGCCTAATGCATGCATAACACATAACGACGTATCCCGACGTAGCGGCAAAAAATCACATATGTTGACGTACATTTGCGCGATGCATCGTAATGTGACAGCACCATAACAAATACACATTTACAGCCAATGAATGTACTTACACGCGGTAGGTTCACCAACCATACAGCAGGTAGCTTGTACAGAATGCTAGTCACGCCAACCAGTATCATGGGGAGTTTTTTCCAAGTGAGACATATTTCACCTGTATAACTGGATTCGAACCAACACTTCTACCATTCCGGAGCTAGCATCCTAACCGCTAGACTCTCAAGGCTTCGTGATGCAATCAAATTATCCACGTGTACCCGTGTCTGTGGCATTTCCCTTATGTGGGTGTCACACTACGACGACAAGGCCGACGACAGCCCAACGACTTGTCGTTTTGCTCTGTCCTCGGCTGTCCTCGGCTGTCGCTACGGTGTTGTTATGTTGTCGTTCGGGTGTCGCGGTGACACCTCCGCGACACCTCCGCGACACCTCCAGTTTCTCCACTGTCGCCGGGTTGTCGTCGGGTTTTTGGCCATGTTGAAAAACCTTGACGACACCCAGCGACAGCCGATGTCGTTCGGCTGTCGCTACGGTGTCGCTACGGTGTCGTTACGGTGTCGTCTTTGTCGTTAAGCTGTTGTTAAGCTGTCGTCGCTGTCATTAAGCTGTCGCATAGTCTAACACACATGTTTGTACCGTCCCATTTCTTCATATATCATATGAAGACTGCTTCCTAACAGGTCCGCCGCATAGTCTAACACACATGTTTGTACCGTCCCATTTCTTCATATATCATATGAAGACTGCTTCCTCACAGGTCCGCCGCATAAACCTACATATTTGCACCATCCTATTCTTCATATTTCTCATGGAAACTGCTTCGTGTGTGTCTGTGTGTGTGTAGTGGTGTGTCTGTGTGTGTGTGTGTGTGTGTGTGTGTGTATCTGTGTCTGTGTGTATGTCTCTGTGTCTGTGTGTGTGTCTCTGTGTGTGTATCTGTGTCTGTGTGTGTCTCTTTGTCTCTGTGTGTGTCTCTGTATGTGTCTGTGTGTGTCTGTGTGTGTGTCTGTGTGTTGTGTCTCTGTGTCTGTGTGTGTGTCTCTGTGTCTGTGTGTGTCTGTGTGTGTGTCTGTGTGTGTCTGTGTGTGTCTGTGTGTGTGTGTCTCTGTTGTGTCTCTGTGTGTGCGATAAACCACACACTCACACTCACTCACATTCACACTCACTATCACACTCACTATCACACTCACTATCACACTCACTATCACACTCACTATCACACTCACTATCACACTCACTATCACACTCACTATCACACTCACTATCACACTCACTATCACACTCACAATCACACTCACTATCACACTCACTATCACACTCACTATCACACTCACTATCACACTCACTATCACACTCACTATCACGCTCACTATCACACTCACTATCACACTCACACTCACTATCACACTCACTATCACACTCACTATCACACTCACTATCACACTCACTATCGCACTCACTATCGCACTCACTATCGCACTCACTATCGCACTCACTATCACACTCACTATCACACTCACTATCACACTCACTATCACACTCACTATCATGAGCCATGTTTGCACCGTCCCATTCTTCATATTTCTCATAAAGACTGCTTCCTAACAGGTCCGCCGCATAGTCTAACACACATGTTTGTACCGTCCCATTTCTTCATATATCATATGGAGACTGCTTCCTCACAGGTCCGCCGCATAGTCTAACACGCATGTTTGTACCGTCCCATTTCTTCATATATCATATGGAGACTGCTTCCTAACAGGTCCACCGCATAGTCTAACACACATGTTTGCACCGTCCCATTCTTCATATTTCTCATGAAGACTGCTTCCTAACAGGTCCGCCACATAGTCTAACACACATGTTTGCACCGTCCCATTCTTCATATTTCTCATGAAGACTGCTTCCTAAAAGGTCCGCCAACATAGTCTAACACACATGTTTGTACCATCCCATTTCTACGACAGCCGATGTCGCAGCACTGTCGCGGCACTGTCGCGGCACTGTCGCGGCACTGTCGTCCGATTGTCGTCCAACTTGGCCCGAATTTGCATATGTCGTCGGATTTTCACAAAATCCAAGTCGCTGGGCTGTCGTCAGCCACTTGTCGTCGTAGTGTGACAGCCCCATTAGTTCAAAACCAAAACAAATTAGATGACCCTTTTCTGTCAACTCTGACACATCCACAACAAAATGAATACCTTCACTGGAACTTGGATTCCGATATTAGTTGCACTGTTTTCTGCTATTATTTGGAAGGTTTTCACTTTTGCTCTCCATGTCACATTTTAGTGCCCATTTTCAAGAGAATTCCCCAGATAGCGACCTTATGGCCACAAACCACGTGACTGCCCTCAGGATGTCACTCAGTCGGTGCCCTTCAACGCTGGAAGCAGCACCTCGTGACCTCCCAAAGTAGGACACCTCCTGCCAAATATCAGCTGGCGATGGCCAGGGCTTAATTGGCAATTGACCGGTGCTTCATGTTGCTGAGAGCCCGGCCTTTAATGTGGAGTACCCAAGAAGACACCCCTCTTTTAGAGCTGCATAAAGAAACATGGCCAAGGTGTGGGGCAAGGGCCACTGTGGCTAAGGGGGGGGGGGGGGCGGGGGTGGAGGAGGCAGGATGCAGAATTGGGAAGATAGAGATGAACTTAATGGTAATGGCAGGGGTCAGTAGAGACGACAGTGTAAATAGGGCACAGTACGATGAGGGAAGAGTGCAAGGAGGGCAGAGGACAATGAGGGCAGAGTGCAGCGAGGGAAGAGTGCATCGAAGGCACAGTGCAAGGAGGGCACAGTGCAAGGAGGGCAGAGTGTAGCGAGGGCAGAGTGCATCGAGGGCAGAGTTCAAGGAGGGCAGAGTGCAAGGAGGGCAGAGTGTAGCGAGGGCAGAGTGTAGCGAGGGCAGAGTGTAGCGAGGGCAGAGTGTAGCGAGGGCAGAGTGCAAGGAGGGCAGAGTGCAAGGAGGGCAGAGTGCAAGGAGGGCAGAGTGCACCGATGGGAGAGTGCAACAAGGGAAGAGGACAAGTATAGCAGAGTGCGGCAAGGGCAGTGTGTAATGAGGCCACAATGGAACAAGGGCAGTATGCCCCGTTGACAAAATGCAATGAGGGCAGGCTGCAATAAGGGCAGAGCAGAAGGTGGGGCATCGTGCAGCAATGACAGAGTGCTGAGTGCAACGAATGTAGATTGCATTGAGGCCAGAGTTTAACAAGGGGCTACTATAATTAGGGCAGAGTGCAACGACGACATTGCGCAATGAGAGTCGAGAACATCGAGGGCAGTGTGCAATAAGAGCAGAGTACAACGAGGGCGGAGTGTAATGAGTACTGCACACAATGTGGGTAGAGAGCATCGAGGACAGGGTGCAACGAGGGCAAAGTCCAACGAGGAAAAAGTCCAATGATAACTGAGTGCAACGAGGGAAGAGTACAACGAGGACATAATGTTGTTAGGATTGCGGGGAAGGAAAGTGAGGCTGAGGAGAGACTGGAGAGGGATGGCTGGGGCGGGCCTGAAAGATGTGGGGGCAGGATAGAGGCATGGGGATCCTAGAGTTGGAGGTGGAGGTGTGGGGTAAGGGTAGAGGCTAAGCTAGTGCAGGAAGAAGTGGGAATATAGGACTGATATTACCTTAGATGTTCCCAGGACGTAAAACTCCAACAAGCAACCAACCTCATAAGTCTCAAGCTCTCCATGGCAATGTGCTGAAGCGCACATACATGCAGCGACCGTTTCGTCGTATATAAAGTAGTGTCCTATTCACTGAAGTCTGACTCAGTGACTGTCTCTATTCTTCACTTGGTAATTGTGCAATTGCCATTCTAATATTAGTACCCTTGTTATGGGCAACAAGGGTAAATAGCTGCGATTATGCACTGCTGCAAGGCTAGTGCGATGGTACTGAGGCAAAGTGATTCCGAATAATAATTTATTTATTAAAATGAGAAAAGAAAATACTATAAAATGGATTAGAAAGGGCAGGATAGTGTAGATAGATGAAGTTTAGTGTAGTGTAGAAAGATGAAAAGTAGGGGAGTGTAGATAGATGAAGAGTAGAGTTGTGTAGATATATGAAGGGTAGGGTAGTGTAGGTAGATGAAGGGGAGAGTATTGTAGGTTGATGAAGGGTAGCATTGTATAGATAGATGAAGAGTAGGTTAGTGTAGGTAGATGAAGGGTACGGTAATGTAGATAGATGAAGAGTAGGTAGTGTAGATATATGAAGGGTAGGATAGTATAGATAGATGAAGAGTAGGGTAGTGTATATAGATGAAGGGTAGAGTATTGTAGACATATGAAGGGTAGGGTAGATAGATGAAGGGGAGGGTAATGTAGATAAATGAAGAGTATGATAGTATAGATAGATGAATGATAGGGTAGTGTAAATAGATGAAGAGTAGGTTGGTGTAGATAGATGAAGAGTAGGGTAGTGTAGATAGATGAAGAGTAGGGTAGTGTAGATAGATGAAGAGTAGGGTAGTGTAGATAGATGAAGAGTAGGGTAATGTAGATAAATAAAGAGTAGGGTAATGTAGACATATGCAGGGTGGGTAGTGTAGGTAGATGAAGGGTAGGGTAGTGCAGATAGATGAAGGGTATGCTAGTGTAGACAGATGAAGGGTAGCTTACTGTAGATAGATGAAGGGTAGTGTAGATAGATGAATAGTAGCATAGTGTAGACATATGGAGGGTAGGGTAGCGTAGATAGATGAAGGGTAGGCTAGTGTAGACAGATGAAGGGTAGCTTACTGTAGATAGATGAAGGGTAGTGTAGATAGATGAATAGTAGCATAGTGTAGACATATGATGGGTAGGGTAGTATAGATAGTGAAGGGTAGGGCATATAAATGAAGGGTAGGGTAGTGTAGGCAGATGAAGAGTAGGGTAGTGTATATAGATGAAGGGTAGGGTAGTGAGGACAGATTAAGGGTAGGGTAGTGTAGATAGATGAAGGGTAATGTAGGGTAGATGGATGAAGAGTAGGGTTATGTAGACAGATGACGTATATGACAGTGCAGATAAATGATATACAGTGTAGTATAAGTATAATATATAAAATATATATATTTTTACCTCGGTATACAGCCTCAGGCTAGTCCTCAGGCTAGGGAAGTAGCACGAGAGTACCAGCAATTAGCATATACAACTCACGAACGGATACGTGTCGTTAGGGTTTCTCCGGCAAAATTAGTCTACATACAAGCAAATACGCAGTAAGTATCAATAAAAACCGTGGTTAGCTAATCATGATGCATTTAGAGCAATCATTATATAGGATCTTTATATGGTTCCATTTTGGACGAGTTTATTGGTTTAAAAAACCAAGGACAGAAAAATACCCTTCTCGAAGATAGAAACCGATCATTAGCGGTTACTGTCAACACCCAGTCACAAGGAGAATTATGGGACGAGATGTGGGCTCTCTGCCTCGTCTCCTGTGTAAATCTCTCGTACTCTAATAGAGAGTAATGTTGGATATGCTCCTGGTTTCTTTTTATAACTCCCACAAACGTATTTCAGGCGTTTCTTTCTTCCTTGTTCGTAGCATTTTCGTTCTCCAACTTGTTGACGTAGTAGTCCGACAGGTGGGAGAAGTGTTGCGGACAGAGGGAAGGCAGCCGATATACACAGGTCCCGACCCCGGCGTAAGGTTTGGCTTGACCCACAACCCACGCACAATTTAGTCTGATTACGCCTGTGTTATAACGGTAATAAACACGATCTCTAACAACCAATAGATGTCCAAATTAGTTTGAAACAACCATAATGTGACATATATATATACCCGGGACTGATCAAAAATCTTTGTTTCAGCTCCCGATGGCCACGAAGGGGAGTAAGAGCGCGAATTCAGCAGCAGCCGAGGGGCGTGTTTCCGAGTGGAGGTGAACGAGGAGTATGACTCCTCACCCGTGTTGTCGGCAGGGCCATGCCCGACACAGCCAGGGGCGCATATTCCTCTGAGTAGGAACATAGTGCCTGACGGGCGCCGCGGCTCCAAAATTGGGAGACGCGGTTGCGGCGATGGAGGAGTCATATAATGGGCTCTCACAAACCACCGGTGTCTCGTAAAACGGCGAATGCCGAGTGTTCAACAAGAGGAGTCTACCTTTCTTTGGAGGATTTCTCGGAGACCCGACTCAGAGATTGGGGAAAAAGCATAGGCTCCTCCTCCTTTCTCCTAAACGGGGAAGAAGAAGAAACAAATCGTTTCTACTATGGTGAATGATTTCACCAATGACAGGGGGAGGACGGACTTTTGCAAAAAGCGCAAGACTCTAGTCCAAGAAGAAGAAGAAGAAGAGGAAAGATTCTTCTTCTTCCGACTCGTCCACGATTCCACTTCCACGGAATCGGACTCAGAACATGCGATATGAAAGGTGTCTATGCTGCCATTGGGGGCAAAGTGGCTAAGAAAAGTGGAGAAGCCAAGGGCCCTTAAAGCTTGAAAACCTCTACGCATATGCTTGAGACAATAATGCCAAAATTTTTTCCGCACGTTTAAAACCGCCGGAGATTATTTCAAAGTTCTCAGATGAGTTAACCGGCATTAAAGATGTGTTCCCAACTCCATGATTAAAGATGATGGATCGAGTGTCAATATGACAGAGGGAACCTAAGAGATTTTAGGGCTGTTGCACACAGTGCATAAGGCAGTGCTTGGTACGCAAAACAGCTATTGCTCCTGTAGCAAACAGAATGCAACAGAAAATAAGTTCTCTCTTGGCTAAGACATGGACAAAAGGCATTGCATTGTTGGCGGTCGGCAGGTAATTACCTGTCGTACGAAGATATGAAAATGGTCTTCAAGTCGTTGCACTGATTGCGCGAATAGAATGGCTCGCTCAAAGAAGGTTACCGATAATGATGGGAAGAGAGTACGCTCTTTCTTGCTCCATAGCCGATTAAAGGGAAACCTTTAGATAACACGAGAAATGTTTTGGCGGTCCCAACTACAATACCCTAAAAAAGAGGTAGAAACTGCAGCCAAAGTGGCAACAACATGGATGGTAAAAGAAACAGGAAACTCCCTCGTTTCAAAAGGGTCACGATGGGATTTTCGTCCACGGCGGTTCACCAGGGGAACCAGACCGGCTCAAACTTCGGTCAAGCTTTCGGGGCCGGGGCGCCGCGTCGCCTCAGGCTGGACCGACAAAAACCGCACGGCCACAGGGCCGAGGTGTCAACTATCGCCGAGACCCTTCCCCAAGGGGCGGGTCCAAGTAGAGGTTTGAAACACAAACTGTTACAAGTCCTTCTCCGCCTCTAAATACCAACCAACAAACTGTAAGCAACTTTGTGGCTGTAAATAAAAAATCATATTTCTGAGTGGCACAAAATTAACAAGTGACCAAGAAATTTTAACAAATAGTTAGGGTGTTACATTCCCTTTCATACAAATTCCGGTACAAGGCAGGATAACTTTCCTTATAAACATGAACCGGTTGAACGAGAGCACTAACAAAACAGTAACAAAAATTCTTTGAGAAAGGAATTATACAAAAGTAGTGACGATACAGTTCAGGAGAGATTGATTTCAAAACATCTACTCGAGACTCAAAGCCTAATGTAGGCGAGGTTCGAAGATCCTGGATTTAACAATCCTTAATAAAATGGTTGAAAATCACATTTTAAAATGTCTCTCGCTAGAATAACGCAACGAGATCTGACTACCAGATGGCGTGGATGGGCAAGTGATGATTACATGATGCATATTATAACGCTTCCCATAAGGGAAAAAGACCGAAATTTCTTTTCTTCGTTTTCTTTGGGGATAACCAACTCTATGAGTTTACTCTGGCATGCCGAATGGTTTAGCTTGTGCCCCTCGTTATTCACTAAACGCTTAAACCTGGTTTCTTCTCATTAATGACGGCGGAAGGGTCATATAAATGTTTTCCATGACATAGATGATTCCTTTATTAAAGCATCAACACAAATTGTTGTGAAATGCATTTTTGGATTTATGTGCATTATTACAAAATTGGGGTTTTATGTCCATCCACAAAAAGTCAGTGTTTAAACCAACAAAAACAACTCAAATGTTTAGGGTTTATTCTGGATACACAGTCTCTTAACAGTTCCAATCACAGAACAAAAACTAATTAAGTTTATGAATACAAACGACCCAGCTTATAAGATTACCAAAACCTAAAATTAGACAGGTCGCAGTCTTATTGGGATAACGAAATCGTATGCACCCCGCTATTCTTACGGGAAGGCTCCTATTAAACTCTAGAAATTAGATAAAAAATTTGCGTAAACACGAACTAAAGGGAATTTTGAGCGAAAGATGTTTATTTCGCAAGAAGGGCTACAGTATATCATGGTGGAAGCAAGCACGACAATTTCACCAAATCCAATCCCATGGCGAACCTAATACGGTAAATACTACTGATGCTTCGTTAGAAGGTTGGTGAGCCATCGAGATGGTGTCCTCCCCCAAACAGGAGGTAGATGGCTTAAGATGAAAAATCCAGACCCATATTAATGCGCAAGATTTGCGTGCTATTTATCTGGGCTTATGTAGTTTAGTAAAAGATACATAAATCACACGTTAGAAATTACTAACAGATAATACTACTGCCCTCGGCATATATTTGTAACATGGGTGGAACCAAAATCAAAGCCTTGCAATCAGTGTCTAAACTTGATTTGGAACTGGGGCACAAGCTCAACAAGCTGGCTGACTGTAGCGCATATTCCAGGGTCACAAATACACTTGCAGACCATAAAAGTAGAAATTCCATGACCATTAGAAGGACTCTCTCTACAACCTTTTTATTTAAACTTCATTGCGAAAAATGGGGTACACCTAAAGTTGACTTGTTTGCATCACTAAAATAATCACAAATTACCCATGCTATGTTCTTGGCATCCTGAACCGGAGGCTGGAAAGTAGATGCATTATGCTATTAACTGGGAAAATAATAATTATTTATATTTTCCCACCGTTTAGGCATTATCAGCCGAGTTGTCAGGAAAATCGGTTTGGAAAGGACACATGCTATACTGGTGGAGCCCGATTGGGACACGCAACCTTGGCTGCCAGCATTTCAACAACTGGCAAAAGAACATATACGATTCCCAAAAAACTCGGGAATCCTGACACACAACAAACACCCACGGACCGCAAAGTGGTTCACGGCGACGGTCAATGGACCCCCTATTGGGCATTCCTTTTCTAGGAACCAGCTGCGCAATTTGGATCGGACAAAATTAATTTAACTGAGAATAGGATAGTAGCTGATGCCTGAGGCCAGAACTGTGCAAAATGTACAACATCCTATTTAAAGAAATGGGGAGTACATTTGTTTGTTAATGAAAGTTAAGCCAACAAATCCAACATTTCACAAGTACTCGGTTTTCTTCCGTACTCTAGAGGATGAGGGACTATCCTTTGGGTCGATCAATGCGGCAAGATGTGCTTTATCAATACATATTACCAGAGAATTGATGGCGAAACAGTTGGAAAACATTATTGTTCTTTGTTACTACTTCTTCAATTTACCAAAGGAATCCTCCAAAACCAAAGTATAGGTCGGTTTTGGGATTTTTCTATAGTATTTAAGTTGTTTCAGGCCTTGGCCTCACAACTCGTGTTTAGATATAAAACAATTAGGTTTAAGGTCGCGGTTCCTGTATTAATTAGTAACCGGACACAGAGGACAGACGATTGTTGCTTTGTTCTTTAACGATAAGAAATAAGACAAGTAGACAAGAAACAAGCTACGTTTGATTTAGCACAATTGCTTAAATCGAACACGTTAGGTGACCCTTTATCTACGGTTCACTTAGACTGTTTTCCGAGTGATCGGAAATTATGTGTTGTGTCGCCATACGGGCTTATAAACTAAGACAAAGGATTTACGTGCATCACAACAACTATTAGTGAGCTTTATAAAGCCACATAAGGCAATTTCACGAGACACCCTTGCCAGATGGACAATTACGGTGTTGAAATTGGCTGGAGTGGATACGAGCAAATACTCATCCCACTCAACTAGAGGTGCCATGGTCTCCAAGGCACGGTTGCTAGGTATTTCTGTGAAAAGAATACTAGCGCATGCAGGCTGGAAGACGGCTAAGTCGTTTGCAAAACATTACAACAAACGACTAGAAAAGCCTACCGGCATTGCAAAGCGCCTGCTCGCCAACTAACAAGAATAGGTGAGAACAAAAACGTTGAATATTATAATAAGAATGGATGATATTAAGGATAAAAAATGAATTATGTAAAGGTCTCCCTAGCCTGAGGCTAGCCTGAGGCTGTATACCGAGGTAAAATAGTATAGTTATACGAATCTTACCTGGGTATAGATGATGGATAACTGTTGTTTTCCCGAGGTATAAGCCTCGGGTAGACGTGGGCTAGGGCCCACCCACCACGCCCTGCCACGTCTATCCCGTTGGTGTACCATTACGGGAAAATCATAGTATCCATTGTATTGAAAGATCATTTTTATCCTGAATAAGTAGGTTAAAATTGCTGGTACCTCACGTGCTTCCTTCTCCCTAGCCCACGTCTACCCGAGGCTTCTACCTCGGGAAAACAACAGTTATCCATCATCTATACCCAGGTAAGATTCGTATAACTATACTATATATATATATTAAGGGTACAGTAGTGTAGATAGCTGAAGAGTAGGATAGTTTAGACAGATGAAGGGTAGGGTAATGTAGATTGATGAAGGGTATGATAGTTTAGATTAATGAAGAGTAGGTTAGTGTAGATATATGAAGGGTAGGGTAGTGTAGATAGATGAAGAGTAGGGTAATGTAGACAGATGAAGTGTATGACAGTGCAGATAAATTATATACAGGGTAGTGTATATATATATATTAGGGGTACAGTACAGAGAGGTGAAGAGTATGATAGTATAGATATATGATGAGTCGAGTAGCATCGATAGATGAAGGGTGATGAAGGGTAGATGGATGAAGGCTGATGTATAGTAGATAGATGAAGGGTGATGTAGGGTAGATATGTGAAGGGTGATGTAGGGTAGATAGATGAAGGGTGATGTAGGGTAGATATATGAAGGGTGATGTAGGGTAGATAGATGAAGGGTGCTGTAGGGTAGATATATGAAGGTGATGTAGGGTAGATATATGAAGGGTGATGTAGGGTAGATATATGAAGGGTGATGTAGGGTAGATATATGAAGGGTGATGTAGGGTAGATATATGAAGGGTGATGTAGGGTAGATATGTGAAGGGTGATGTAGGGTAGATATGTGAAGGGTGATGTAGGGTAGATAGATGAAGGGTGCTGTAGGGTAGATATATGAAGGTGATGTAGGGTAGATAGATGAAGGCTGATGTATAGTAGATATATGAAGGGTGATGTAGGGTAGATATGTGAAGGGTGATGTAGGGTAGATATATGAAGGGTGATGTAGGGTAGATATATGAAGGGTGATGTAGGGTAGATATATGAAGGGTGATGTAGGGTAGATATATGAAGGGTGATGTAGGGTAAATATGTGAAGGGTGATGTAGGGTAGATAGATGAACGGTGCTGTAGGGTAGATATATGAAGGTGATGTAGGGTAGATATGTGAAGAGTGATGTAGGGTAGATAGATGAATGGTGATGTAGGGTAGATAGATGAAGGGTGATGTAGGGTAGATAGATGAAGGGTGATGTAGGGTAGATAGATGAAGGCTGATGTATAGTAGATATATGAAAGGTGATGTAGGGTAGATATGTGAAGGGTGATGTAGGGTAGATAGATGAAGGGTGATGTAGGGTAGATAGATGAAGGCTGATGTAGGGTAGATATGTGAAGGGTGATGTAGGGTAGATAGATGAAGGGTGATGTAGGGTAGATAGATGAAGGCTGATGTATAGTAGATATATGAAGGGTGATGTAGGGTAGATATGTGAAGGGTGATGTACGGTAGATAGATGAAGGGTGATGTAGGGTAGATATCTGAAGGTGATGTAGGGTAGATAGATGAAGGGTGTTGTAGGGTAGATATATGAAGGTGATGTAGGGTATATAGATGAAGGCTGATGTATAGTAGATATATGAAGGATGATGTAGGGTAGATATATGAAGGGTGATGTAGGGTAGATATGTGAAGGGTGATGTAGGGTAGATATGTGAAGGGTGATGTAGGGTAGATAGATGAAGGGTGTTGTGGGTAGATTTATGAAGGTGATGTAGGGTATATAGATGAGGGCTGATGTATAGTATATATGAAGGGTGATGTAGGGTAGATATATGAAGGGTGATGTAGGGTAGATATATGAAGGGTGATGTAGGGTAGATATATGAAGGGTGATGTAGGGTAGATATATGAAGGGTGATGTAGGGTAGATATGTGAAGGGTGATGTAGGGTAGATAGATGAAGGGTGATGTAGGGTAGATATATGAAGGTGATGTAGGGTAGATAGATGATGGCTGATGTATAGTAGATATATGAAGGGTGATGTAGGGTAGATATATGAAGGGTGATGTAGGGTAGATATATGAAGGGTGATGTAGGGTAGATAGATGAAGGGTGATGTAGGGTAGATATATGAAAGTGATGTAGGGTAGATAGATGAAGGGTGATGTAGGGTAGATAGATGAAGGGCAACCTAGTCTAGACACAAGAAGAGTAGTGTGGAGAAATGGAGAAGATAAGAGCAGATAACCAACTGATGGCGCTGGCAGACATAGAGATATGGCAGGATTCAAGGTGAGCACAGTTCAAGGCTGGATTGATTTGACGGGCACTAAATATGTCATCCAAACTGGTCGCGGTTGGCACGCTACTACTAGTACAGTAACATTGCAGGAGTTCCTGCACCCGGCTCCCCCCCCCCCCCCCCCTCTCTCTACTGTCGCCGGCCCGTCCCTCCCCATATCCCCGGCTTCCCCCTCCCCAGGTCCCCGGCTGCCCCCTCCACAGGTTCCTGACTTCCTCCTCCGCAGGTCCCCAGCTAACCCCTCCCCAGGTCCCCCGGCTAACCCCTCTCCAGGTCCCCGGTTAACCCCTCCCCAGGTCCCCGGCTTCCACCTCCACAGGTCCCCGGCTTCCCCCTCCGCAAGTCCCTGGCTTCCCATCCCGCAGGTCCCCCGGCTTCCCCCTCCGCAAGTCCCCGGCTTCCCAAGTCCCCGGCTTCCCATTCCACAGGTCCCCTCCATGCTAACCCCTCCCCAGGTACCCGGCTTCTACCTCCACAGGTCCCCAGCTTCCCCTTCTCTAGGTCCCCAGCTACCCCTTCCCTAGGTTCCCGGCTACCCCTTCCCCAGGTCCCCTGTCTCCAACCCTCTCTATGTCCCTACCCCCTCCTCCCCATGCCCGGTCTACCCCAGGCTACCAGACAGTAACCCCCCCCCCTCCCTCCGCACCTATCCAGGCACAAACGCCAAACGCCTCCCCCCCCCCGCCACCCTGTCTCCCATCCACCCTCCCACCCTCCCACCCTCCCATCCTCCCACCATCCCACCATCCCACCCTCCCACACAGGCTGTAGACTGTGCAATAAGGCCGTGCACCTTGCTTCCCAATGAGATCCCATTGAGCCGCAGACCCGCAGCCCCAGACCGACTGATCATCTCGTCACCAGGAGGCACTTAAAGGGACCGAACAGGGCCAGCCCTACAACAGCGGGCAACGGCTGAACTACGCCAGTCACTCACAGCCATGGATATATATGAAATAGAAATATATATATATATATCACATATATACACACACGGGTGTCTGGAGCGGTATATACGCAGACTAAAGGCTACATATATATATATATATATATATATATATATACATATACATATAAATATATATATATATATATACATATACATATACATATATATATAGTAAAACCTCTCTAAATCGACTGACCATAAGACCGACTTTAAGTGGTCCATTTAGGGAGGTGGTCGTTATAGGGAAGTGGTCGATATGTGGAGGGGTCGGTAAAGGTTTTACTATATATATACACACCCCGCCATCTGGCGCTATAAATGCAGATTAGATGTTACTATATATATATATATATATATATATATATATATATATATATATATCTGGTGCGGTATACATGCAAACTAAAGGCTACATAATTATACATATATATATATGTGTATATATAAATGTATATATACGTATAGATGTATCACTTATCCACACGGGTGCCTGGTGTGGTACAGAGAGAAAGCGATCTCACAGTCACATATCTACATGGGCATATGGCGCATTATATACGCAGTCCAAAGGCTACACTAGACATACATATACATACATATAAATATATATAGATATACATCACATTCTTCTTGAAGATTTATACTGCCTATCATGGATAAGCCTGAATAGACTTGTTTTCACCATTAGACAGTTGGTTGATAGAAAGCCCGAGCCTACACTTTTACCGACCCAAGGGATTTTTAACCTCCCACACCACATAGACATGGTATGAGAGCAACTGGCCTTTGATGACGCTGTAAGTTATCCACAGTGGTGAAAATCCAAATTGGCAGAGGTGTGGGCACGGGGAATAGAACCACCGACCTTTAGATTAGGAGTCTGACCTAGAAAAAGTCAGACACTCTAACCACTCCACCACAGAGAACATCACATCTCCACACGGGCGCGCTATACCCGGCAGTAAACACGGCAAACTACATACTACAACTTGAAGTTCTTAAAGTGACACAGGTCCTACAGGTGCACCCCGGGTCTCCGGTGTAATATCCGGCTACAATAAAGGATGCACATCGGAGCTTTCTCCCCCCGTCTCGTACTTTATAGCGTATTAATTATCTACATTATATGCAACCTGGGGACTGGCTGGGGGCGGGTTGTTCTACAGACATCCACAATGTTTGTTGTGTGCACTTTGATCCTTCTCTGACCTTCGCTTTAATAACACCCCCCCACCCCCCTCCTCACCAGCTCGTCCCACCTCCATTGAAAGCCGGACCCACTCTCCCACCCTCCTCCCACCCTCCCTCCCTCCTCCCACCCACCCACCCAACCTCCTACCTCCCCCTCACCCACCCTCTCACCCTACCCCCTCACACCTTCTTACACTCCAAATTCCCACTCTTCCTCCCTCCAACACTCTCACCCTCCCCTCCCCTCCCCTTCTCACCCTTCTACATGAGCACCCTCCCACTCTCTACCCTCCCACCTTCTCACCGCCTGCCCTCCCCCCTTCCACCTCCCCCTCACTTCCTCCCCCCAACCCTCACTCCTCCTCTCCCCCCCCCCTTCCTCCCCCCCTTCCCCCCCCCCCCCCCTCCTATCCGCGCTCCCCTCTCCCCCTCCCCCGGCCGCTCTCCTCCCGCTCCCCGGCCGCCGGGCTCCGGCCGTGGCCCAGGGCCCACCTGCGGCTCGCTCCGTTATATTAAAGCGAGCATCCCCGGCCTCGGCCCGTCAGTCGTGCGGGAGTCCGTCTGTGGAGGAATCAGTCGGCGGGGAACGCGGCGCCTGCAGCGGCCGGGCGGACAACCAACCAAGGCGGGGAGACGACGGCGACAGCGGCGTCGGCGAAACAGCCGCAGCTGGAGCAGAAGCAGCAGGAGGAACAGTAGCAGCGGCGGCGGTGGTGGCGGCGGCGTGGGGAGGAGGAGGGTGGCGACGTCGGTGGGCACAGCGGCGGGATAGGGATAGTTGTTGGGAGTGGGAGACCGGGCTCGACAGTCGGCCCGAGGCAGGCGGGCTGGAAAGGAGTCCTGACGGCGTGCGGGCGGACAGGGGCCGGCGGAGTGTGGAGTGTGGAGTGTGGAGTACGGCCGGGTGGGTTAGCGGAGTGACTGACTTAGTGGCTGACTGAGGGTTTGACTTACAGCATGTGTTTGTCCCACAGTGGCGGTGATCCTGTATTTTACGTATAGTATAGGTCACGCTGAGCGTGTCATCTACACTCACACACTCACATTCACACACTCATACTCACACACACAGAAGGAAACCTCCATTCATACAGACAAACACACACACACACATACAGAGAGACATACACACAAGCAAGCCCACATACACCGAAAAAAAAACCACACACAGATAAACCCACACCCACACAGGCAAAACATACATATACAGACATACAAACACACACACACAAGCACACCCACATACATAGACAAACCCACACACAGTGACAAACCCACACCCACAGAGGCAAAACCCACATAGACAGACAAACACACACACACAAGCAAACCCACATACACAGGCAAACCCACACCCACACAGGCAAACCCACACATGTACATGCCCCATATCACATAACGATAAGTACTGCTGTTGGCGATTTACTTACACACACAATCACAACTAGCGACACTAGCGACAGTAGCGCCACTAGCGACACTAGCGCCACATCTTACGCACCAAATCACCACCAGAGCCACATATAATCTAAATCTCCATCACCACACCAAATCACCAACTACCGCCACCACTATCTAAACCCCAACGGAAGTGTATGGCTTCCCACTACTACTAATACTACTACTACTAGCCATACAGGAGTAGGGCAACGCCCACCTAACACACCCAACCAGGAGAGTTGTAACCCCCCCCCCCCCTGGAGGAATAGGAGAAGAAGCAGGAGGAGTGCGAGGAGTGTGTGGAGGGAGGTGCTGTGGAGGCGAGGTGAAGTCACCCCCCACGTGGAGTACGTTGAGCATTTGCGCGGAACGTGATTTAAACGTAAAGGCCCCTAACCTCTGATTTGATCTGATACCCTGGAGGATTCTAAGACGACGTCATGGCTCCGTGTGTGACACGTGCACTTCCGTCGTTACGCGTCGCCGTGCTCATCGTGGTACTGGCGCTGTGTTGGGTAAGTACACCCCCTTCTCTACTCCTCCTGCCAGCCCGCCCCACCCCGCCCCGTCCCGTTCCACCCCGCCCTCCTGCCGACAGTTGTCACTGAGCCTTAAGTTCACATGGGTTTGATGCACATGGCGCATGCGCTTTCATGCGCGTGCGCGGCCACGTGAGAGACGTGAGAGGGAATTGCACTAAACGCCCACAAGTCATCGCGGACGTGTGACTTTTCTTCATTGTCGTCTACTTTTAGACTAATGTCGTCTGCTTGCTAAAATATCTATCTTCTGCTATGGGGGAGAGGGGGGGGGGGGGGTAATCCTGTCTGCTTTGCGTGCGGGTGGGGGTGGGTGGAGGGGGCTATCCTCTGCTTTGAGGAAATGTTGTCTACTACATCAATAAAATCTCGTTTGGCTTCAGGGAATCCGGTTTGTTGTTGGGGAAATTAACGTCGTCTGCTTTCGCGAAGATGGCATATGGTTTGCCTCGTGTGAGAAAATGTTGTCTGCTTTGAGGAAATGTCGTCTGCTTTGAGAAAATGTCGTCTCCTTTGATAAAATATCGTCTGCTTTGAGAAAATATCGTCAGCTTGGAGAAAACGATCGTCTGCTTAGAGAAAATGTCGTCTGCTTTGAGAAAGTGTTATCTGCTTTGAGAAAATATCACCTACTTTAAGAAACCGCCATCTGTATTGAGAAAATGCCAGCTGCTTTCAGAAAATGTCATCTCATTTAACCAAATATCGTCTGCATATCGGCGCCATTGAAATAACGCCAGTTCTCCATTGGCATTGCTTACACCAACAAACACCACGCGCATACATAATTTGCACCGTCCTATTATGTTGCTAGGACGCAAAACTCCAACAACCAACCAAATACAATAAACACATCCACTAAATGTGCCTGTGAATGTGTGCGCTGTTTCTCTCATGCGCCAGTCACCATTGTTATGAACACCAGGTGTGACAAACCGATTACCTTACCTTATGGCCCTGTCACATTATGAAGTTTCTTACCAGCGTGCCGCCAGCATGCACAATATTATCAACACGTCGAGACACGTTAAACTTTTCGGTGGGTTGGGAGAAAGTTTGGCATCCGCGCGGCGCGTACATTGCTTGCGGCCAAAGCGTGTCGACGCATGCGGCAACAAAATCTTTAAGTTTGGCACGACGTCCTCATATGACCTTAGATGTTGGTAGGACGTAAACAACAAAGCAATCAGTTGGCGCAACGTGTGGCAACATCTGCCTAGCGTGCACATAATGTTATTCCAGCGATGTCCGCATGCTTCTGCCGACCCCGGAATGTCCGGAACGTCCCCGGAACATCTGGAACGTCCCCGGAACGTCCCCAGAATGTCCACACCCACACGTCGGCGCGCGTTGGGCACGTCGAAAGTTTTGTGCATGCACAAAACCTTCGACGTGTGCCGACGCACGGCAAAATGTACCGACGTGTACCTACGCGCACCTAGCGCATGCGTAATGCGTGCATAGCGCATGTGTAACACGCGCATAATGCGCGCGTAACGCGCGCATAACGCTTCCCAACACTTCGCCCAAAAAGGCAACATGTCAGCACGCTTTGGTTAGAAACGTAGTAATGTGACAGGGCCTTTAGAAATGATCACAATCGGCCAATGTAGCTACTGTGCCGAGCCTTCCCTAATAAATTCTGAGAATGACATGTTTTATTTGCTTTTAACTTTAAATTTAAAAAGACAACCCTGTTGGTGTAATCAACACTTGTAGCAGTTATTGTCGAAACGGTTGCAATGGATGGAAAGGATATTTTTAGGAGTGTGAGGAATGCGAAGAATGCGATCCATGCAGACTGGGCGTCAAGGCTAGCAGTAAGCCCAAGGCCCCACAATAACATCGAATCCTACAGGCATGGTACGCCACGTCATGACATAAGGCATTGCCAATAACCTGTGATGTTCTCCTATCTAGCATATAGGATCGCTCATAAATGTCTGCAGAATGGCAATAAAACATGTTCCGTGATGATTGCCTTTGCAACATAGGCATGTTTGATCTAATAAAATGGTATAATTCCCTTATCGCGCTTTGGTATATTGCTCTCTGGCTAACTATTTGCAATAGGATGTAGTGTTGTTACACATTTCAGCTTCGCGTGATTAGCATTGACATTTAAACAATTTTTAATTTAAAAAAAAGGATGTTTGTTTGTTATTGTTTTACGTCCTAGCAACAGATAAGATCATATCAGGACGGGTACTGACTTGTGATTGGTTGTTGGAGGTTTACGTCCTCGCAATATTTGAGGTAATATCAGGACAAATACCCATTTGCGATAGTGTGCAGTCATTGGCGACTTCATAGTGCATAGCAACATATAAGATCATATCAGCACGGGTACCGACTTGTGATTGGTTGTTGGAGTTTTACGTCCTGGCAACATCTGAGTTCATATCAGGACAGGTACACACTTGAGACAGTGCGCAGTCATTGGCGACTTCATAGTGCTGTCCCACTGGAAGATCAGGCAGCCTGCACCATGACCCGATATCCCACACAGCCACATTGTCCGGGCTCTGAGCTGACCAGTCCTTGTCCTATCCGATTAACACCAAGCACCAGGCGAGAAGTTTCAATTTGAAAGTTATTTATTATAAGGGGCATCTTACTAGTGTACGCGCCTCGCAATATACAAAACATGTTTATGTACATTATATATACATATTTATATATATATATATATATATATATACGCGAGCATGCGCACAGGCTTCCATGACAAGTACACACACATGTGTCACATGTATGGCAACCGACATGCACGATTACATGTCAATATGATACAGTAGTCTCTGAATTCAAACGAGAACGCTGCATTCAGATCAATGTTTTTCTCACAGAACAAGACTCTTGTAACCTGAAGCCCCAGTCAGACATCACTGGATTGAGGAACCGGATAAAAAACGGACACTGTCCGGTAAAATACGGCAATGTACGGTTTATATACGGTTGGCATCCGGCATGTCCATTTAGTCCGTTTTGTCCGTTTCATGTCCATTACTCATCCGTTAGGTGTCCGTTGACGGTGCTGCTGGAATTCGGTCCATTGGTTTTTGGCGCGTCCATGAAGACTCCGGAAGGTGTCCGGTAGGTGTCTGGTTGGTGTCCAGTTGGTGTCCGGTCCGTACTTTTGACAGTCATTTGCTGTCCGGTTCTCGTCTGGTTCTCGTCCGTTGGCTATTCGTTAATGTACGTTTTTTAATCCGTTTAGCATCCGTTTCATCTGGCGGCCGTTGCAACAGTTTGACACCGGACACCACCGGACTAGACAATTCTTTGTCCGGTTGTGTCCGTATTCAGGTCTGGCTGGGCCTTGACGGACAATCAAATGAGATCAACACTGTATATTGGGGAATTGTTCCTGCCTTGGCAGGAGTTCACTGATCACAAGGGTCGTTGTAGACGACTACTGCTGGATACACATGCACCTGTCACATGCACATCCATGCATGTGTATGCATATATATGCTGTATAAGAATTATACGAGTATAATATTAATAACCTGGATATCCCTCCTTTCCCTCATCACTCACTCAGCTCCATTGATTGTGGGAGTCTGTCATAGTCATCTACTGCTCCAGCCTCCCCAACCCCAGCTCCGATGGTGGCACCACCACCCTTGCACAGTGTGACCGCCAGTCACTGTACCGATGTACATGCACATGTACATACACAACTTAAAGGCATACAATGATGCATAGGTGTATGCACCCATGCACATGCATATGTATGAATATATGAATATGCACATACACATTATGTACATCTGCAAATATGCAGCCTCACATATGCACCT
Source organism: Branchipolynoe longqiensis (assembly GCA_030323885.1). Lineage (NCBI taxonomy): Eukaryota > Metazoa > Annelida > Polychaeta > Phyllodocida > Polynoidae > Branchipolynoe > Branchipolynoe longqiensis. Next base: position 26,590,890 of record CM059188.1, read on the forward strand.
GTATGCATGCATCTGGACATGTGCACCTGCACGTTGACACACATCACATTGATACACACATTGCACACATACTGTCACACACTGACACATCAACTGACACACGCACACTGACATACACTGACACACTGGAAAACACACTGATGTACACACTGACATACGCAATGACGTACACACTGCTACACTCACTGACGCATATACTGAGGCACATACTGACACTCACTTACACACACTCTGATCCATACATTTAGACACATTGACACACAGTGACACACACTGGCTCATATTGACACGCCCTGACACATATTGACACACACTGACACATTAACACACTGACACACACACTGATACATTCACTGCTACACACACTACCACATACTGGCACATGCACTGCTACACACACACTGCCACAGACACTGATGCACACACTGATGCACACACATACAGACGGCCACACACACATACCCTGATATACACACACACACTACCACATACACACTGACACACCCTCACACAAACCCCGGCACGCACACACACTGCCACACATACTAATACACACACTGCCACACATAGCTGATACACACACTGATATACACACCCTGACATACACTGACAGTGACACACACTGACACAGACCCTGACACACACACTACCGCATACACTCTGGCACAGCCTCATACAAACCCTGCCATGCACACACACACTGCCACATATAGTAATACGCACACAACCACACATAACTGATACACACACTGATATACACACGCTCACAGACACTCACAGTGACACACACTGACACAGACCCTGACACATACACTACCACATACTCTCTGACACACCCTCATACAAACCCTGCCATGCACACACACACTGCCACATATAGTAATACACACACAACCACACATAACTGATACACACACTGATATACACACGCTGACAGACACTCACAGTGACACACACTGACACAGACCCTGACACATACACTACCGCATACAGACTGACACACCCTCATACAAACCCTGCCATGCACACACACACTGCCACATATAGTAATACGCACACAACCACACATAACTGATACACACACTGATATACACATGCTGACAGACACTCACAGTGACACACACTGACACAGACCCTGCCACATACACTACCGCATACAGACTGACACACCCTCATACAAACCCTGCCATGCACACACACACTGCCACATATATAGTAATACGCACACAACCACACATAACTGATACACACACTGATATACACATGCTGACAGACCCTGAGAGTGACACACACTGACACAGACCCTCACACACACACTACCACATACAGCCTGACACACCCTCACACAATCCCTGCCATGCACACACACGCCCACACATACTAATACGCATACTACCACACATAACTGATACACACTGATATGCACACGCTGACAGACACTGACAGCGACACACACTGACACATACCCTGACACACACACTGCCACATACACACATACACACTGCCACACCCTCACACAAACCCTGCCACACATACACTGGTTGCCGCCGTCCACGTGGCTCACCAGCCCGCCACCCGTCCGGCCACCCGGCCCTGACAGCTGAAGGCGTCGATCCCTAAGCCGTGTGAAGCGGCCGCCTGGCAATAGTAGCAGGGCGTGCAGCAAGCCTGAGTTGGCGGGCCCCGACAAAGTGAATAGAGAAATCAGACAGATATTGATGCGACTGACGCCCGTAAACTACCCAGATCGGCGCCCACACTGGCGCGCTTTTGACGCGGCCAAATCGCGTTGCTTTCCTGTGTGCTTCTCGGAGACTCCGAGAACTGCGGCAGCGCCCGGCTAATAATTCACCGACACTTATGACCGCGCAGCCAACAATTCACCGACCGCTATGATATGCCCACACAGCCAACAATTCACCGACCCTTTGTGACCACGCAGCCAACAATTCACCGACCATTATGACCATGCAGTTAACAATGCACCAACTGTTATGAACTGTGCAGCCAACAATTCACTGACCATTATAACCATGCAACCAACAATTCACCAACGCTATGACCGCGCAGCCAACAATTTACTGACTGTAATGACTGTGCAGCCAACAATTCACTGACCATTATGACCATGCAGCCAACAATTCACCAACCGTTATAACTGCGCAGCCAACAATTCACTGACCGTTATGACCGTGCAGCCAACAATTCACTGACCACTAAGATGGCGCAGCGAACAATTCACCGACCATTATGATCACGCAGCGAACAATTCACTGACCATTATGACCGTGCAGCCAACAATTCACCGACCATTATGACCGCTCAGCCAACAATTCACCGACCATTATGACCACTCAACTAACAATTCACCAACAGTTATGACCGCACAGTCAACAATTCGCTGATCGTCATGATCGCACAACCAACAATTCACCGACCATTATGAATGCGGAGCCAACAATTAACCGACCACTATGACCATGCAGTCAACAATTCACCAACCATTATGACTGTGCAGTGAACAATTCAGAAGCCTTTATGATGACACAGCCAACAATTCATCGACCGTTATGACCATGCAGCCATCAATTCACCGACTGGCATGACTGCGCAGTCAACAATTCACCAACCGTTATGACTGCACAGACAATACTTCATCGACCATTAGGACGTGGTTCCATGCAACCCATACCAACTGTGTCTTCATATATAGTAGTAGGTGTCCTAACAAGGGGCGATAATCAAATGAAACAAACACAGTTTGTACATTGAAATAATTGTCCACACATGCCAGCTTGAAATGTTTGTATTCACTGATCACAAGATTCAATGAATCAGGCAAAACTCTACTTGTTACTACTCGTACTACATTGACCTTACAGCGGGATGGTTACATACTGATGGCTCCATTGTCAGGATAATGTGACTCAGTGGAATATCGCACCATGGTGCCTTATTTCAGAAAGGCAGTACTATAAAACTGCATTGAGGACGGACACACCGACCACTACTCAGTGTTCCTTCTCATATGACCCCCGTCTTGATATGACCCTATGACCTCAAACAACAACAACCAAACTGATATTACCTGGTGTGTTGCTAGGGTCTAAACCCCAATCAACCCCTCACCCCTATCCCAGTGGAAAGTAGACTACACGATCCCAGTTTTGCGACTGGCTCTAACGCCAAATGGAGAGAACTATCAGTGGAAGATATCATTAGACTAGACTTTTAGTCAATTTTTATTGAAAGCAGACGACATTTAGTGGATGCAGTGAGTGATTGGGCGCGATGCTCAATGAAACAGTCCAAGTCTCTAGTAGTAGTAGTACTATTAGCAGGCCTCCTACATGTCGGCAGTTTGAGCAGACGACATGACTCAGAGCAGACGACCAAATACAAGTTAGCGCCAGGCGGTCCCAAGGCACGATTCTACCGGACACAAATCGCGTTACTCCGCCCAGCCTTGGGGCCCCGGACCGAGTTATCTGACAGCGATGGCTGCTACTTTACCAACCATCCACTCACAGTCCCCGCTAGGGGGCGCCTCGCTAAGCAAAATCACCCACCAGATTATCCAAGAAGAACAATTATATGCTGTATAGGAATTATACAAGAATAATAATTTGGAATTCCATACTCGCTCCTCACACCCACCCACCAGTAATCATGTGGTGGAGCCTCGGGCTAGCCATCTACTGCTCCAACCTACCCAACCTCAGCTCCGACGGCGGCGCCACTGCTCGCCTTGCTCATTATCCTGATTCACTTACCGCCTGTGTATATACAGTAAACCCTCTCTAACCGACCACCTCCACAGGTTGACCACTCCCCTATTTCGATTGCTTTATTTGTGTCCCACATGATCGCACAAATAATATCACTGTACTGCGCAAAGCCATCCATTGCTCTATCCTAGCAATGCAGAACGCCAACCTCAGGCGCGACAAGCATCGATCTTGTAACTCAGAACCTCTCACGCTGGAAGCCAGCTTAGCTCTTACCGATTAGCCTATCCCGTCCTGTCAGTGTGCTTGTCAGACGATTAATCAATATATAGGACACCGTCTACAACTGCCTTTCTTGTCTGCACCTGGCCATTCTCAAACTCTCTTTTTTTCTGCTCAGTAAATAAGGATATGCGTACACAGCTTTCTATACAACAGAAATATAAAGCAGCGAAAGATTATATATATATATAACTTTTCCGAGCGAGTGAATCAGCGTAGTTGGAACATAGTACCAGGATTACCAGGTGGCGGCGCCACCATCGCCCCATAGGCTCGGGCAAAATCCTAGCTGATATCGAACTGGATGGAAAACGAGCGTATAATAATATATAATAATAATCATAAGAATACCTCCAGCCGAAGATTTATACACGTATAGGAATATACTCACTATATATCCTCAGGGGCGAGTGACACCGTGTCGAGCCCACGGGGAGGATTTGGTCAGTGGCGGAACCACCGGTCACGTGATGATGGGGAGGGAGGCACACACAGAGAGTATGTACCTTGACACTAATATATATTAATCATAATAACAATAATAATAACAATTCCGTTCCCCGCTTTTATACTGGCATAATGCTTATAGATCACACATATATATATATATATATATATATACATATAAACAGTTGGCCCCAATAAACAGAACAAGATAAGACTGATGTGGTTAAAATTGAATGCGTTAAGGCCAGGCGCAGCTGGCATACAGTGCACAGGGCCGCTCACAGGGGGCGCCACCGTGGTCTAGTCATAATAACAGGGTCAGCTAGATAGGATAAGTGCTAACTATTACATAGGGAACTGAAGATCGGTAGTGTCCTTGTTTATATTCCCATAATGGATTATAGAGCACATATATATATATATATATATATATATACACAATTAACCCTTTTCACTGCGGATAACGCCAACGGCTGACATGCCTTTGATGTTTCATTTAAAGCACATCACCTTAATTTAAAGGCAACGAGTTTATTTGCTGAATAGCTATCCCCAATTGGGACGGGATTATTTAAGGTGAGGTGAAAGTCGATGAAATAGGACGAAGTAGAGACCGGTTTCTATGCGATGGCTTTAAGAACGATATAATAGAGGTGTCTGGATATATGTTGACCGTTTTGATGGCGCTGCAACATTAGGGTGCCAAGACAGTGGCACACTACCACGATCTCACACTCCCTCATAGTATCCTGACATTTAGGCAACCATGACATTCTTGCCAGTTTTTGTATATATGTCAAAGCCACATAATTAGGTCTTTCAAACGATACCCCACTCACTCATAAGAGTATCATGGCATTGAGCCAACCATGAGATTCTTACCAATTCTTGTATATGCCAAAGCCATATAATTAGGTTTATCGCACGATATCCCACTCACTCCTGGCATTGAACCAACCATGAGATTCTTACCAATTCTTGTATATGCCAAAGCCATATAATAGGTTACGCACATATCCCATCACTCCTGAGCAGAGACTTACAATCTTGTATTGCCAAAGCCAACACAACCCCCCACCAACAAACCAACAACCACCAAAAACACCCACCCAAACACAAACACAACACAACCAAAAACCACCACACCTGGCATTGAACCACGAGTCCCAATTCTTGTATATGCCAAAGCCATATAATTAGGTTTATCGCACGATATCCCACTCACTCCTGGCATTGAACCAACCATGAGATTCTTACCAATTCTTGTATATGCCAAAGCCATATAATTAGGTTTATCGCACGATATCCCACTCACTCCTGGCATTGAACCAACCATGAGATTCTTACCAATTCTTGTATATGCCAAAGCCACATAATTAGGTTTATCGCACGATATCCCACTCACTCATAGTAGTATCCTAACATTGAGACAACCATGACATCCTTGCCAGTTCTTTCCCTATCCCAAAGCCACACACCTAGGACCATGTGATGCGATACCATACTCACTCATAATATCCTGAGACGTTGAGCCAACAATAAAACCCTTGCTCTTTGCTAATTGCTATTGGCATGGGGGGTGAAGAAATATTGCGCGTAGATGGGGAATCTAACCCACACCTCTTGCATCCCGGGCCAGTGTACTAACCATTACACCACCTAGGCTCCTTGATGCCAGGACCCCTACCCACGCCTACCTTTCTATGCGGCTCCCTGCCTGATAGGTCTATGCAGACTACTACGCTAGTAATTCCCTCTGCTGTTGCTAAGCAACGACAACTATCACATCTTTTGGATGTAAATCTTAGATTTGATGTAGCCGACATCTGACACCGGAAGTGGACACTCTACCCACAGTGACGTCATCATTGTTCAGCGTACAGATTGGTGACGATCGGTGATGGTCTAATGCCTTGTCGGCAGTAAAAGGGATGTTCATGGCGTTACCATGGATACAAACGCGGCTATCACCAATTTGTGATTACGCAATTACATTAAATGCAGCTTGCCTTCTGCACGTTCTTTCGCGGAACAGATAACCTAACACAAAGTTAATATTAAAGTTGCATAATCCGATGGCTTTGAGTTTCTGTCATTTTCTGAGATAAATACATTAAATTGATCATTATAAGCTACGTTACTTTAGGTTGAAGTAACTTTTAGTTTAAATGGCTAACTTTGGAGATATTTGAAGTGACAACATGACAAATTAATTTTGGCTAGGACGCCAAAATTCTGACACAGTAGGATTATGCAGTAACAGGTTCTATTAAATTGACTCCCCACGCCCTTCTATCTGACCACAAATGTTTAATAACTGCACCAGTATCTAAGATAAATATTTAGAATCAAATCTAGGTAAATGTTTTGGTTTTGATAATTTGATGCTTCATCGAACTATGCAACTTTAAACAACAACACAAGCTAAATATACATATCTGGAGCCTGTCTGTACATGGCTATGTTGTGGTTGTATCTGTCACCTGTGTAACATGTCGTAGAGCCTGTCTATACATGGCTGCGTGGTGGGTGTGTCTGGGTGCGTGTGTTACTGTTAGGGAGCCCATCTGTACATGGCTGAATGATGGGTTTATCTGGGTGTGCGTGTCCTGGAGCCCATTGCTACATGGCTGTGTCGTGGGTGTTTCTGGCTGCATGTGTCCTGGAGCCCGTCTGTCCATGGCTGCATGGTGGGTGTATCTGGGTCCATCTGTCCTGGAGCCCATTGCTACATGGCTGTGTTGTGGGTGTTTCTGGCTGCATGTGTCCTGGAGCCCGTCTGTACATGGCTGCATGGTGGGTGTATCTGGGTCCATGTGTCCTGGAGCCCATCACTACATGGCTGTGTGGTGGGTGAATCTGGGTGTGCGTGTCCTGGAGCCCATCTGTACATGGCTGCGTGGTGGGTGAATATGGGTGTGCCTGTCCTGGAACATGTCTGTACATGGCTGTGTGGTGGGTGTATCTCGGTGTGCACATGTTCTGTAGTCTTTCTCTACATGACTCTGCGGTGAGTGATTCTTAGTGCACGTGTCCTGGAGAATGTCTGCACATCGATAAAAGATTCACCCTGTACTTGTACTTAGTATGGAACAGGAAGTAGAATGCCTGCCTCCAGTATGAAATGGGTACTTATATCGGCACAGAGTTGGTGAAATGGGAGAGAATGCAAAACGACAAGATGGCGGCTATAGAACACCATCGAATTCACTTTTAAATCTTATTAAACTAGATGTTTTGTTATATTTTTCAACTCAAAGGTAGCGGGGAAATATGAAGACATATACAAACAATAAATGTTGCTTCTTAGATTGTGAAATTAGGCTCTCATTTCATTAACCCGCATTTTCGACCGTTTTTATATAGGGCTGGTCTTCACCCATGTACTGCGAGTACCGAGTGAATCCTTTATCTAGTCTGTACATGGCTGTGTGGTGGGTGTATCTGGGTCTGGTGGTCCTGGAGCCTGGGTGTACATGGCTGTTTGGTAGGTGTATCTTGGTGCACATGTCCTGGAGCCTGTGTCTGCATGGCAGCTTGGTGGGTGTATCAGGGTGTGCATGTCCTGGAACCCATATGTGCATGGCTGTGTGGTGGGTGTATCTGGGTGTGCGTGTCCTGGAGCCCATCTGTACATGGCTGTGTGGTGGGTGTATCTGGATGCGTGTGTACTGTAGCCCATCACTACATGGCTGTGTGGTGGGTGTATCTGGGTGTGTGCGTGTCCTGGAGTCCGTCTCTACATGGCTCTGTGCTGGGTGTATCTGGGTCCGAGTGTCCTGGAGCTGCATGATGGGCGTATCTAGGTGAGCATGTCCTGAGCCCATAGCTAGATGTCTGTGTAGTTGGCACATCAGTGTAGATGCGTGTTTGCAGGTGATATGTGTGCAGATATATTGGCGTAGTATGGATTGAAGATATGTGTGTTGGCGTGTGTGTGTGCACTCACGTCCCAAACAGAACGTTAAGGCCTCACACTGAGTCTATTCGCCGCGCTAGATTGGATCTATTGGGGAGAACCTGATTGGATCTAGGGGGCCTTTTATTGGATCTATTGGCGCGTTTGATTGGATCCCACAACGATCACAGTTGCGGCCCACCATAGCAGCCGTCCCATTCACTATGCTGCATAACATACACACCTAATTCACCGGTCCCTCAGGATGCACTGGTCACTAAGGGTCACTGGGGAATGGCGGAAGGTTCTTTTTGGGGTTTTAAGTCCTCACAGCGCATAAGTCTCTTCCAAGACTGTGACCAACTTGCAACAGTGCATATTGATGTGTTTTTTTTAGTTTTTTTTTGTGATGGCTTATTTACCCTGGCCATAACGAATAAGTCGCATTGCGGTTTGTTGTCATCCCTGACCAGTGATAGCTCAGTTTGGGAGTTGCCTTGTCATCTTAGCTGTTAGTGACTAACCTTAATTATGTTAGTTTTTTTGTTGCCACACATGTGACATTTTGGTATACACCTACCCAATGCGTGAGTGTTAGTAGAGATACTCAGTTTACCCTGTGACTTTGTGAGGTCGGGGTATGAGGTCATTTGAAGAAATGTTAGGAGTTAGGCATTGAATGACAGTTGTGAGTGCACATTGACTACATCAGATTACGTAACAGCCTTTGTTCTTAAAAATGTACCTGTAGCCCTTTTATTAAAATATTTACGGTGGTGAAATTATTGACATCATAATGTCGGCCCACTGGAAGACCGGCATGATTTGAATTTAGTTGGTTTATTGATTTTTCGTCGAGCAGTTTGTTTATGCTCGACACGAAAGTGTGAGGTAGAGAGGAGCGGGAACTGTCTATAGAAACATCGGGCAAGACTTAATCATGTACATGTAGCTTTAACTGGGAGCAGCATACTGCTCAGTATCGGATTTGTTATTTCTTTAAAGTTGCATATTACAGTGGCTTTGAATTCATGCCATGTTTTTTTAGATAAATTATATTAGGTTCATCATAATGAGCTATGTCATTTTAGATTGAATTAGATTTTTCAAGGATTATGTTTGAGAATATTTGAAATGACGTCATGCATGATTCATCATCCTCATGCTGTCGGTCGTGATGCGACAATGACTGCTTTCATTACTTAACTGTCGCTCTCCATTTAGCTCTCTGCTGTGAGAGTGATATCCATGAGTCAGTCCCAATGTCTCTCGGCTTCAGGTTTCAGATTTCATGAAAGCTGCCTGCAAAAGTGTTGAAGTGCTGCTGGCTTTTGCAAGTTACCAGTGGCACTCTCTTGGGGAACAAATAGAGGTCTCACATTGGCAAGAAAATGTCCAGACAGGCGCAAAACTATTTGTCCCTGCAGTGGCTGGTCGGGAGATGTTGGGTGTTCCATACATCAACCGCCCTTGATGCTGCCACAGTGACATGGTTTTCTGTTTAGGGTTTGCTCCCTTAGCCTTCGGTTCTGTCAAGAACCTGTACCACAATGCAGTGGTTTACAATTCTGCAGGGCAGGGGCGTCAAACTCCCTGAGCTATTGCAATATCTGCATACTCATGCCATGCATGATTAATCTGTGCATAAAGAATACATGATGGAGATCATAAGTTTGAGGATTTATCGGTTCTAGACACATTTACTAAGCATTCCTTCTCTGCAGCACAACATGATTAATGATTGCATCAGTATCTAAGTTGGATCACATCTAGGTAAGTGTTCATTTTTGTATAATGTTTTTGTTGCGGTGCATATCATTATGCAGCTTTAATACACCAGGTGTCGCTTCAACTTCAGTGTAGTTACTGTAGTGACTCCTATTTGTTTAACGCCAATAGAAACTTGATTGTCAATTTAGTTGAAATACACATATGGCAGAAAAACAAAACCATCGGATTATGCACCTCTAAATGTATTATATATAATATATACTATATATACAATATATATATATGTGTGGTAAAACGCAATATACGAGTGTAAATGCAAGGGTAACAACTAACACTTCATCCTATATTTCCTCTGTGCGCATTGGTGGAGTGCCCCCCCTCTCCCAGCTGTTGGGTAAATTGCTGGACACGACCCCCTGGCATCACACACTGGAGGAAAGTTGTATTCATAAGGATCGGCTGGGTGTCGGAATGTAGTTTTGTTGTTGGAGGCTTTAGCTCCTAATAACACTGAAGGTCATATCGGGGCGGGGTGAGTCCAGTATATATGGGTATAAATATGATGGTGGTGCAGAGGCACATTTTGGATTGTTTAATAACTACAACCTCACAATGGCCGTTTTCTTTCACCTTTTTGTCTGTAAGAGAACTTCATCAACCCAAACAAACTCTTTTAGTTCAGCTTTTTCTCTTCTGCCGGATAATGCCTATTGTCAACCTGGAGGATTTGCTGTCCCAACAGTTCGACAGACAGTACTGACAATGGCGAGGCTGATTATTGGTTGGTTATTAATCTGGTCACGTGACATGTATTTTATTTATTTGTTGGTACATTAGTTGCTTAAGTAAGGGAAATTTCAATCGCGGATGATAGGTCTTCCTCATTCCACCCCTCCTTGTCCTATCCTAATAATGCCGAGCGCCTGGCTAGGAAGCGACAAGTATCAAGTTTTAAATCATTGGTTTGACTCGACCAGGGTTCGATCCCACAATCTACCAGCACAGGAGACAGACACTCTAACTCATTCGGCCACCCCATCTTGTATTTAGGATATATTATATTCCTGAATATGTAATGACTTAGTGTCTGAACTCATGGCCTCGAAATGTCAACTCCTATTGTTCCATTCAAGTATACTCTTCAGCGGAACAGCACACTGTAGACGAATCGGTAGAACACAAGCTTACCCGTGCGGAAAGTCAGGAGTTTGATTCATGGTCGAATCAAACCAATGACTTACAAAATTGGTACTTGTCACTACCTAACCTGGCGTTCGATATTACTAGGATAGGGCAAGGACTGGTTAGTGCAGTGTCAGGATAATCGCCCTTAGTGGGAAATCAGGTCACGTTGCCAGCATTTGTGACATGGAAACCTGTCCTCTCCTGTCTTACTCTGTCGTGCCCTGCCCTGCTCTGATTTTACCTGCCCTGTCTTGCCCTGCCCTGCCCTGCCCTACCCTGCCCTGCCCTACCCTGCTCTGCCCTGCCCTGTCTTGCCCTGTCTTGCCCTGCCCTGCCCTGCCCTGCTCTGCCCTGCCCTGCCCTGCCCTGCCCTGCCCTGTCCTGCCCTGTCCTGCCCTGCCCTGCCTTGCCCTGCCCTGCCCTGCCCTGCCCTCCGTGATACTGTCTAACAGTTGGACCAGCGCTGTCATGTCGGGTAGCGTCGGTACAGTCAGCGCCCAACATTAGGAAACCCTGGGACGCCGACTGCGGGTGGAGCCACCTGGTGGCTGTATACACAGACGGGATTCCAGGGCGGGTTGCTGGTAGCACATGGCGGCGGGCGATCAAACAACATCCAGCAGGCTTGGAGGAGGGAGGGAGGGGTTGGGGAGGGAGTGGGGTGCTGGAGGGGGGTGGGGGAGGTGAGAGTCACAGAATGTGTCACAGCATGCTGCCATAATTCACAGAGACGCAGACAAGAGGATTGAAGTACGAACACATCTTTAATGAGGATATGATCAGAGGCAGACATAGGATTAGTTAAAGTGAGTTACACTCAGTATGAATATGGCGTGGGGGTGATGAAAATGGGGAATATTGCGCCTAGAGCTGGAATAGAAGCCAGATCTCTTGCATTCCTAGGCAGTGTGTTACTGTTAAGCATTACACCAACTATGCTCCATGGTGTCACCACGTCTACTTGTCTATGCGGCTCCTTGCCTGCGAGGTCAGTGCAGACTACCTCAAGTATATATATATATATATATATAAGGATAGTAGTTTGCACTGACCTCTCAGGAAAGGAGCCATGTACTGTATAAACATGTATGTTGTGGATAGGGTGATTACATCTGGGAGCCTAGCTAGTGTGTTGGTTAGCATGCTAGCCCCGGAATGGCAAGAATTGTGGGTTTGAATCCTGTGCTAAACACAATATTTCCAATGTTCATGAACCCCCATGACACTGGTGCCATGACCAGGATCCTATACAAGCTACATACTGTATGGTTGTTGAACCTACCCTGTGTATAATATACAAGTGTGTTGTCTGTAGGTAATTGTAAGAAGTAAACAACTTATGGATGTAAACCATTTGACAGTCTTACAATTCCATGGGGAAGAATGTAGTAATAGTCTGCACTGATCTGTCAAGGAAGGAGCTACATAGATAGGTAGGTTGAGGCAAATACCCTATAATACTAAGACGGCTCACTCAGCCTGTACTGTGTAATCAAAATGATCAAACCCACCACTTGGTGCGCTGGCTGTTCTCTTGGTTAAACAGGTGCTATATTATATGTATGAATGTATATATGAATGTGAAAGATGTGTGATGATGGTGATGCTGATGATGATGTGTATTTGTTCATAGCAATTTCATATTGATGTGTATTCATACTTACCTATCTCATGTATAATATAATTGTATGTGTTTACATGTGAAACACCAACCAGCAGCTGGGCTGATCAAACCCACCACAAGGTGGCACTGCAAAATTTACATTACCATGGGAGAGATAGGGAGTGAGCCGTCTTAGTATTATAGGGTATTTGGTTGAGGATAGGGTGATAGCATTAGGGAGCCTAGGTATTGTAATCGTTAGCACAATAGGGCCAGAATGGCATGAAGTGTGCTTTTGAAACCTGCTCTAGCCCCAAATATTTCCAATTTTCATGTTCCACACCCCCCCCCCCCCACGACATGTATATGCTTTAAGTTATTGGTCTGATGAAGGAGAGGCTATTTCTGTATAGAAACAAGTTAACTGTGCTCTCCCCCTCAACCCTACACCCTTTGTATATAAAGGGTGACTTTTGAGATATTTGAAGTGAAAACTTGTAACGTGACTATTGGAATGCACCTTAACATGTTGTACCCTATAGGATTCAACAGCTAAAGATTCCATTAAATTCACTTGATATTTATTCACTTCTAGATCTAGCCAGTCACTCATCATCATCATCATGCTGTCAGTCGCGATGCGACAAAGACTGCTTTCATTACTTGACTGCCGCTCTCCATTTAGCTCTCTGCTGTGATAGTGCTGTACATGCGTCGATCTTAATGGCTCTCAGCTTCAGGTTTCTCTTGATCATTTCATGAAAGCTGCGTGCAAAAGTGTTGAAGTGCTGCAAGCTTTTGCAAGTTACCAGCGGCACTCTCTCGGGGAGCAACTAGAGATTTCAGACTGGCTAGAATATGTCCAGACAGGCGCAAAACTATTTGTCCCTGCAGTGGCTGGTCGGGAGATGTTGGGAATTCCATACATCAACCGCCCTTAATGTTGCCACAGTGACATGGTTTTCTGTTCAGGGATTGCTTCCTTAGCCTTCGGTTCTGTCAAGAACCCTACCACAAGGCAGTGGTTTACAACTGTGCAGGGCAGGGGTGTCAAACTCCTTGAGGTATTGCAATACCTGCATACCCCCAGCCAGTCAGTAGTGCACCAGTATCTCAGTTGAATATGAAATGATCAAATCCAGCAAAATTAGGTGAGAAAATGGCCTGCTTTTAGTAGATTATGCAGCTTTAATTACAGGGTTCAGTCCTGCTAGATATGGTCATTTGGGTTAGGGAACAATGTTGAGTGTCCACCTATTGTTCAGTTCTGGTAGATCGTGGGATTTTAACCCTGTTTGAGTCAAATCATCATCATCATCATCATCATCATCATGCTGTCGGTCGCGATGCAACAAAGACTGCTTTCATTACTTGACTGCCACTCTCCATTTAGCTCTCTGCTGTCGGTCTTGAGTCGGTCTTAATGTCTCTCAGCTTCAAATTTCTCTTGATGGTATCCTTGAACCGGAGATGAGGGCACCCTCTCTTTCTGTAACCAGAAGACAGTTGAGAATAGAGGATCTGCTTTGGTAGCCTGTCTGATGACATCCTCATGAGGTGTCCAGTCCACCAGAGATTCTTTTTGATCAGAAGATCTTCCATAGAGGGCAGCCCTCGTCCGTTCGAGTATTTCCTTATTTGTCACTTTGTCCTTCGAGTCAAATCAATGACTTACAAATTGATGCATGTCGCTGCCTAAACTGACATCCGGCATTACTAGGCCAGACAGAAGAGCAGTGGAATGAGGAAGATCAATCGCCAGCAATTGAAATATCCCCTGCTTATTCAATTAATGTATAACAAAAGTTTAATGCTCATGGAATAGATCTGTACATTCCATTGGTGATGTTTAACACGTTAAAATTTACCCGCCATTGCAAATTCATATGTTTATCTGTTTCTGCCTTAAAGATGCCTCACTCTACGAAATCATGATATTTAAAAAATCAAAGCACCTGCCTAGATTGGAACACACACCGGCAACTTCAAAAGGCTACCCATTCAACACTCCAGTGGGGCTTACCAGTTTATTATTTTTGGGGAGTTTTCAATCGCATTTGTGCGCTGAAGGCTGCAAATGTGCAGCACTGAATGGGACCCGCTGAAAGCGGTCCCATATGGTCAGGAGTTGGCTTCCGATGGGTAGTGCTCAGAGAAATTGGTGGGGGGAGGGGCAGGGGGGAGGAAGGAAAAAGGCAGCCTAAGAGCCCAACCAAGATGGCTGGCGTTGCCATGACCTAAATAAAAGGGTAGCTGCGTATCAGGCGTGGCTTCAATTGGTGTGCTGCATATACAAATTATCTTGAACTCTTAACCTCCAACAATCTCCAAAATTGGTCAATTGTCTTAAACGGTACTCCGACCTAAGAAGAGGTTATTGCTGTCAACTCAGCAATTTTTAATTCAAAAACCTTAAAGCTCCATAGTCCGATGAAAGAATCCAATTTTTGAGAACCCTCCGCTTTCATCTAGATTTGATTCTACATAGTAAACTTATATAATTGTGTAGACTATTTGTTGCTAAGTTAATTTAATACAGGTTCCTGCTGAAGCCCATAAAGCAAGAAATTTGTACGTGCACCCCAAAATTAATTTAGTATATTTTAACTTTAGTAACCAAAGTTAGCCATTTACAATACAAATTTACTTCAAATTGAGGTAAGGAATTATCCTAATACAGTATAACCCCGTTAAACCAAACTTGAAGGGACCTTAGAAATTTGTTTGGATTAACCGATCATTGGTTTAACCAAGCTTTGGCTTTGACTTTGACTTTGAGTAAGAGTGTATTGCACATGTAATATACAATGTATGTGAACACTTTTATTATTGTTTTTTATGTATGTACAGTATAACCCCGTTAAACCAGACGATTGGTTAATCTAAACTTTTTTCGGTGCAAAATACTACCATTTATCATATGAAAAAAAGTCAGATGACCTTATAACCACATGGAAGTTTGGTTTAACCATAACGCAGTGGCCTGTGGTCCGACAATTTTGTTTGGATTAACCAATAATTTGGATTAACCGACTTTGGTTTAACCAACTTTCTTATATGATAAATGGTAGTATTTTGCCGGGCCGCCGAAAAAAGTTTGAATTAACCGATCGTTTGGTTTAACCGAGCTTGGTTTAACGGGGTTGTACTGTATTACTTTAAAAATATCTAATAAAAGATATAACAAATGCAAGCAACTCAAAAGCACCGGACCATGCAACTTTAAAACATTTGAAAAGAAACATATTATGCAACAGTAAATTATAAGGTTCTCAGACATACATTGGTTGATTATTGGTGCTTTACGTCCTAGGAAGATCTAAGGTCATATCAGGAGACATACAAGACACATCTATCGAGGGCTGAAGACAATTAATCGTCCAGGTTGACTTCAACTGTCATAACCTGGAGTTCTGGAGCGCTTTGGAATCACCCCCACCCGACACCCCCCTCCCCCATCCCATCTCACCCCCTCCGACCCCCACCCTCATCCCCTCACACCCTCCGATTTCCACCCCCACCCCCTCTCAACCGCTCCCATCCCCACCCTCGTCCTCTCCCAACGCCTCCCACCCCCACCCCCATCCCCTCCCACCCCCACCCCCATCCCCTCTCACCCCCTCCCACCCCCTCTCAACCCCTCCTACCCCTCTCACCCCTGTCACTTCCCACACCCCCAAACCCCACACCCACACCCCAACCCCCCAAACCAAACCCACACAACCCTCAAACCCCGACACCCCGACACCCGACACCCCGACACCCCCACACCCCACACCCCCACACCCCCACACCCCCCACCCCCCACCCCCCACACCCCCACACCCCCACACCCCCCACACTCCCACACTCCCACACCCCGACAGCCCGACACCCCGCACCCCGACACCCCCCCCACCCCCCACACCCCCACACTCCCACACCCCGACAGCCCGACACCCCTACACTCCCACACTCCATCCAACCCCGCGCCATGTTAATTGGATACCTGATCTGTTTGTTGTGTTCCTCCGGCGGACCGCTGACTGATATTAGAATGTAATGGAGCAGCCATGGTCGGTAAGGGTTCAGGTTACTGGTTCCTGGTTTGGCGCATGCGCGGATATGATCAAAGCTGATCTAGCCCCCTCCCAGGAGGGCTAGGGTATGGAACAAGAAAGGCTTGCTTGGCACAGTTTAATGACAATGTGACTTGAATGGGATATTCTGTTATGATAAGCGTCAGTCTGGTACCTGAATGAGGCAGCACTATAAATTTAGGATGTCTACGCGCTGTGAGAAGTCGGTACGCGTCATGATTAATAATAACAATGTAAATTTAATCGAGCACTGGCAGGATTCCTACTAAGGCGATGTACAGTAAAATCCTGATATGACATCTCTGATGCAATTTATGTCAACTGGTTGCAAAATCCAACTCACAAAAGAATAGGCACAATTTCATAAGGGGATTGTTGTTACAAGTAGGCAAGGATGTGCTGATGATGTAAATTAAAAGCATCCACTGGCTAGAGGATGCCTTTTATTTCGATAAGATTACGATTTTATTGGTATAAGCGTGATTATGTCCAGCCAGTCGCATTACAAAAGTCTCTATAGTAAAAGTCTCATAGGGGAGGTCTCATGGAGGAAGTATTGTAATGGAATTATTATAGGGGAAGCATCGTCGCGGAATTTTCATACGGGGAAGTCTCATAGTGGAAGTCTAGTAGTGGAAATCTCATAGCGGAAGTCTAGTAACATAAGTGCTACGTACCGGAAGTCTTTTAGTGGATGTCTGGTCAGAGAGGTCGCGCTTCGGGGATCTCTTTACCAGTTTCCTAGTCCTAACCAGAGTTATCTAGGCCTAGGCAGAGTTTCCTAGGCCTAGCCATAATGTCCTAGTCCTAGCCAGAGTGTCCTAGTCCTAGCCAGAGTGTCCTAGTCCTAGCCATAGTGTCCTAGTCCTAGCCATAGTGTCCTAGCCCTTGCCAGAGTGTCCTTGTCCTAGCCAGTGTCATAGTCCTAGCCATAGTGTCATAGTCCTTGGGAGAGTGTCCTAGCCATAGCCAGAGTCCACTAGCCCTACTCAGAGTTTCGTAGTCCAAGTCAGAGTTTCCTAGTCCAAGCCAGAGTGGCATAGTCCTAGCCAGAATCTCCTAGTCCCACCCAGAGTGCCATTGCATTAGCCAGTCTCCTAGTACTAGCCAGAGTGTCATAGTCCTAGCCAGAGTCTCCTAGTACTAGCCAGAGTGTCATAGTCCTAGTTAGACTTAGATTATCCTACTTCTAGTGTATCCTAGTCCTAACCAGAGTCTCCGAATCCTAGCCAGACTATCCTAGTGCTAGCCAGAATCTTCTAATGCTAGCCAAAATGCCCTAGTCCCAGCCATTCTCCTAGCCAAGGTCTACTAACAACACTCTTCGCTATGTGTGATTTCAAAATGTATTACTAGTGTAGTGTTCTGCACTGACCTCTCAGGCAAGGAGCTGCATAGACAGGTAGGCGTGGGTAGTGTGTTGATATCAGGGAGCCTAGGTGGTGTAATGGTTAGCACACTGGCCCTGAATGCAAAGAGATGTGGGTTTGAGTCCCGCTCTAGATGCAATATTTCCCATTTTCATTACCCCCATGACACTGGTTGTGATTACCAGGATCCTGTACAAGCTACGCACTGTATGGTTGTTGAACCTACCCTAGTATGTATGTGTAAGTGCACTGCCTGTATGTATGTAATTGTAAGCATTAAAAGACTTACAATTCGAGGGGGACGAGTGTAGTGGTCTGCACTGACCTCTCAGGCAAAGAGCCACATAGACAGGTAGGCGTGGGTGATATGGTGATATCAGTGAGCCTAGGTGGTGTAATGGTTACCACACTGGCCCGGAATGCAAAGAGATGTGGGTTCGAGTCCCGCTCTAGGCGAAATATTTCCCATTTTCATCACACCCCATGACACTAGCATTTCCTTATACAGGAACAAGCAAAATGGTCTTTCTATACACAACACTCTCTACCTTTGAATCACTCCCACTTTTTTTGCACTCACTCTAATGGAAAGAGCAGCTCGGTATGGTCACGAGAACTGAGGTGGCAGCTCACCCAGCAGGCCAGGCGGCAACTTCCAGTCTGTTCAGCAAAACATTCCCCGCCCTGTCGTCTGCTGTCAATAAACGTCAAAGTAACAACCTAACAGATGTGACCAATGCGACACAAATACACACAGTGTCTATCACGACATTATTGAACAAAGTTAATTTTCGCGGAAGGAGTCGATCCTTGCCGACAAATTAAATATAAAAAAAAACTCGCAACAAATTCGGTGATAGAGCAGACGACATTTGACTGAGTACTGTGGGAAGACGGGACAGAAGGGACGTTAATTGTGGTGGATAAAGGATGGGGAGATCTTGAGGCCGAGAATGAGGGTGAGTGTGGGTGTGGGGGTGAGAGTGGGGTGGGGGTGGGGTGGGGGTAGGCGTGAGGGTGGGGGCTGAGATGAGGGTTGAGGGTGAGGCTGGGGCTGAGGCTGAGACTGAGGCTGAGGCTGAAGTTTACATTGACATTGACGTTGAGAGTGATGATGAGGGTGAGCGGGTGGGTGTGAAGGTGGGGTTTGAGATGACGGTTGAGGCTGAGGCTGAGGTTGACATTGAAGTTGAAGTTGAGGATGATGGTGAAACTTAAGCTGAGGCTGGGGCTGGGGCTGGTGCTGAGGCTGGGCCTGGGGCTGGGGCTGGGGCTGAGGCTGAGGCTGAGGCTGAGACTGAGGCTGAGGCTGAGGCTGAGGCTGAGGCTGAGGCTGAGGCTGAGGCTGGGGCTGGGGCTGGGGCTGGGGCCTGGGGCCTGGGGCCTGGGGCCTGGGGCCTGGGGCCTGGGGGCCTGGGGCCTGGGGCCTGGGGCCTGGGGCCGGGGGCCGGGGGCCGGGGGCCGGGGCCCTGGGGCCCTGGGGCCCTGGGGCCCTGGGGCCTAAGATAGTGATGGCGATGGTGGTGGACGGAGGGGATTATGTTGAGGCTGATGCTGGGGATGAGATAGTGATGGTCAGGGGAGGGTGCTGGAAGGAGGGAATGATACTGAGGCTGATGCTGGGGATGAGATAGTGATGGTGATGATGGTGGAGGGAAGGGGTTATCCTGAGTCAGAGGCTGAGGCTGAGATAGTGATGGTGAAGGTGATGGTAAGGGTGGTAGAGGGAGGGCATTATCCTGAGGCAGAAGCTGAGGCGGGGATTGAGATAGTGATGGTGATGGCGAGAGTGGAGGGAGGGAGGGGGGTTATCCTCAGGTGTAGGGTGCCATGTTGATTGAGACAGATTACCTGGCCACGTTCCCACGTCCAGTTCTGTACTAGGGGTCGGGAGGTGGGCGGATGTGTGTCGGGGGCGGGGGGGGGGGGGCGTGGGGTTCACCTCCATCCCCGTCTGAGCGTGTGAAATCCCCGCAGCAGCCCGGGTGATAACATAGGTCTGTTGGAAAGAGTCGGCGTATCGGGTTACTTATGAGATTAGCTGCGGGAAGTTTGAAGGGAAAGGTATTGGCGAGATTCCTGTTAAAATAGCAGGGGATGAATCGAATTTCCCACGCACCGGGCGCGTTGGCCACATCGGTAGAGCACAGGGGAGAGCAGGAGTTTGACTCCCGTTCGAGTCAAAGCAATGACTTGCAAAATTTATACTTGTCGCTTCCTAGCTTGGTGCTTGGCATTAATAGGATAGGTTAGGGACTGGTTAGCTCAGTGTCAGGATAATGTGAGGGAGTAGGATATTGGGTGCTGGTCACTTGATTTCCCAATGGGGCAGCACTACAATGTCACTATGAGTGTGCACTGTCACGAGTTGGTTCCCATTCTGATATGACCTTAGATGTTGCCAGGACATAATACCCTAACAACCACCCGACCAATTTCCGATGTTGTATTTCAACCCCGGGAAATGCCTTACCCTTTTGTGGACATGTGCTTGAAAGGGAATAGGCAGATTGTAGCTTACTCATATTGCTATTGGTGTGATCCGATAATGTCAGATAATCACCGGAAATATCAAGTGTCCCCAACTAGTGTCCATCTGTGGGATACTTCCACGGCAAGTGATTGAGGATGGTGATTCCCTGTGATTGGGGATTGTGATTCCAGGTGATTGTGGATGGTAATTCTGTGTGATTGTGGATGGTGATGCCGTGTGATTGTGAACAACGATTCTGTGGAATTGCGGATGGTGATTCCATGTGATTGCAAATGGTGATTCTGTATGATTGCAGATGGTGATTCCATGTGATTGCAGATCGTGGGATTGTGGATGGTGATTCTGTGTGATTGTGGATGATGATTCCATGTGATTGCAAATGGTGATTATGTGTGATTGATTATGATGATTCCGAGTGATTGATAATGGTGATTCTGAATGAGTGCGGATGGTGATTTTGTGTGATTGTGGATGGTGATTCAATGTGATTACATATGGTGATTCCATGTGCTTGACAATGGTGATTCCGTGTGATTGACGATGGTGATTCCTTATTATTGCAGATGGTGATTTTGTCTGATTGCGGATGGTGATCCCATGTGATTGCAGATGGTGATTCAATGAGATTGTAGATGGTGATTCCATGTGACTTCGGATGGTGATTCCATGTGATTGATGATGGTGATTCCATGTGATTGTGGATGGTGATTCCATGTGATTGCAGACGGTGATTCTATGCAATTGTGAACAGTGATTCTGTGTACTTTTGTGTATATTCTACATAAACAAATCTTCTCCATGTTTCTCGGCTGTATTTCCAGTAAGGCGATATTAATATTCAAACAAATGTCCCATTGTGTAGGCGAATGCACAGGCATTATGTTTTAGCTGGGAATATAGTATTGCATCTGTTTGACGCTGTCATAATTATATTTGAAGGTGATGGTGGATTTAGCGATAAATAGGACAGGGATAATATCATGAGGACATGGCTATTTTATTGCACACACAAACCCGACTTGTACTACACATATATAGTTGACTTGGACTACACACATAGGATTGACCTGTACATTTAAAGGTACATAATCAAATGATAACATAATATTTTCAAAACCGAAACAGTTTCCTAAATTTGAATATACATATCCAAATTAAATTGCTGGTGTACCCAATTATACCTCTTTCAGATTGTCCTTTCCTACACAAAGAATCAAAACTCACTAGGCTTTTTTCCTTAAAGTTGCATAGTCCGATGGTTTTGGATTTCTGCCATTTTTCTGAGATAAATATTTTAGATTGATCATTATTACTGACTTTAATTTAGTGTGAAGTGACTTTTATTTTAAATGGTGAACTTTTGAGATATTTTGAGTGCAAACATGTAAAATTAGTTTTGGCAAACATGCCAAAACTCTGACACCATAGACATCTGCAGTAACAGGATCTATTAAATTTACTCAGTGTTCCCTTCTATGCAGAAACAAATGTTTAATATATGCACCAGTATCTAAATTAGATATGTAGAATCAGATTTAGATAATTATTTTGGTTTTGAAAATGTGATACTTCATCGGACTATGCAACTTTAATTAAAGCCACACTTTGCATGACCCACTTAATGGACAAAGAGCGTATTGCACTTCACTTAAAGCTGCATAGTCCGATGAAGCATCAACATTTCTAAACAAAAACACTCACATAGATTGTATTCTACATATCTAACTTAGATATTGATGCACTTATTAAACATTTGTTGCCACATAGAAGGGCATACTGAGTCAATTTAACAGAACCTGTTACTGCATAAGCCTATGGTGTCAAAGTTTTGGCGTGCTAGCCAAAATCAATTTAGGATGTTTCCACTTCAAATATCTCAAAGGTTAGCCATTCAAAATGAAAGTTACTTCAAACTAAAGTAAGGTAGGTTATAACAACCAATTAAATAAATTTATCTCAGAAAAATGGCAGAAATTAAAAACCATCGGACTATGCAACTTTAAGCTGGTGTGCACACAAACTATTTAGCATTGTTCTACTATTTAAAATATATCCAAAGTTAGTGAATTATCAGTAAAGTTCCTCTGTAATAAAGTGGAGTAGGGTACAATTAGCAATCTATTATTTATACTAAATTAAAATAAATCGATGAACAAAAACTTAAACCAATAGATCATGCAGCGGTAAAAACCTTATCACTGATAGTCTGCGCAAATTGTCTCGTTCTAGCAACAAGATGACCCCCAGATAAGGCTGCGAACCCAGATTCCTCGCAATTGCTTTTATATAGATTAACTTCAATTAAGTTCAATTAATTTTTTTTTTAAACCGACACAAATAACTGAACACAACTTAAGCAGACAGTGACCTTGTGAAGATTTATACTGCATATCGTGGATAAGTCTGAATAGACTTGTTTTCACCATTAGACAGTTTGTCGATAGAAAGCCCGAGCCTACACTTTTACCGACCCAAGGGATTTTTTAACCTCCCACATCACATAGACATGGTATGAGAGCAACCGGCCTTTGATGATGCTGTAAGTTATACACAGCGGTGGAAATCCAAAGTGGCAGAGGTGGGGCTAGGGGGAAAAGTTATATAATCTGATTGTTTTGAGTTTCTGCCATTATGTTCTAGATATTAAACACATATGGCTAATACCCCCATCACACCAAACTAGTTCTCACTACGTTCTTGAAAATGTTGGTGAACGGATTCAAACTGTGTCCGGACGGAATGGAGCTAGTACCCACTTTTTACGAATGGAATGGCCGGGCTATAATGAAATGGTGCTCCAGAACTTTGAACATGCCCAACATTTTCTTGCAGCCACATTCTACCCTGACCACAACCCGTTTTAGAACGTGGTCAGATGTTTTGAGAACTAGCTTGGTGTGATAGGGGTGTAACCTGTACTCCACCCATGACATAATTATAATCTAGTTTAGCTTTCGGTGAAGTAATTTATTTTAAAGGGTTACACTTGGCAGATGAAGTGAAATGATATCAAATTAATTTTGGCGTGCACACCGAAATACTAAACACAGGCTAAGTGTATCCACTTGCGATTATAACAACATTTAGCACAGAAACATTGAACGGTAATACATATGTAAAGTTGCATACTCCGATGGTTTTGAGGTTCTGTCATTTTTCTCAGACAAATATATTCTGTTGATCATTATTATCTACTTTACTTAAGTTTGAAGTAACTCTTATATTAAATGGCAAATTTTTTAGATATTTGAACTGAAAACACGTCAAATTAGTTTTGGCAAGCATGGCACAACTCTGATACCATAGGATTCTGCAGTAACAGGTTCTATTAAATTGACTCAGTATTCCCATCTATGCAGAAACAAATGTTCAATAACTGCATCATTATCTAAGTTAAATATGGGGAATCAAATCTAGATAATTGTTCTGGTTTAGAAAATTTTATGTTTTCATCGCACTATGCATCTTTATTTACTCCACCAGCATCTATGTTGGCTATGTACTGCAATGAAATGATCCGGTTTAAGACAGTTTATGCTTTCATCGGATTGTCCAACTGTAATGCTGTTGAAAGTGGGACAACAGATTAGCATTGTTAAATCGGCCTCACTCCCAGCTAAACTGCGTTAAACAGGCTCGACTTACCCTGGCATTGCCGCGTTTATTGTTGCCGAAAGATTGCTCGACGCCATAATTGGAGGAGTAAATGGCAGGCATTATTAGCATAGCGGTTGGGCTATTAGGTGCGTAGCTCCGCGCCGGGTTCAGTGCCTCTTCCAGTTTATTATAATAGGCTGTAACTGTCTGGGATATTAAGAGAAGTCATGCTCATCTTTCTACTTTTTATATTTTTGTATTTTGATATACAGTAAAACCTCTCTATACCGACCCCTCCATAGATCGACCACTCCCCTATATCGATCTCTTTATTTGGGTCCCAACAATAACATTGTAAGGATATTCTAACTAGCTAAACCAACCACCTCCCTAAATGGACTCCTTAAATTCGGTCCCATGGTTGGTCGATTTAGAGAGGTGTCACTGAATATATAAGTTTGAAGTAACAGGCGAGAGACCAGTCACTTGCTATACGGACCGCCCTTCATCCATACCTCTGTCTATCTCCTCTCTGCTAGCCTTGCTCCTCCTTGATATGTCTGAAAAGAGTTCCAGGAGGGGGAGCCCGCCAAGATTTCACCTTCTACACTTACTCTGTCCGTGTCTTTGGCTCGCCGGCTGGTCACCATAGAGCAAATAGACACGGCCCTTTGACTCAACTCTCCTCATTTCTCTTTCCTAGACCCAACCCTTTTTTTTCTCCCAGGCATACTCCTCACCCTGACCAGGGGAGTTGTGTGTTTGGGTGGGACCCTGTACCTTTACGTTTTCTCTCGCTTTGTTCTCATTGCTGGAACTACTACTTCACCCATCTTTACCGGCCCTTCCTTGAAACCCTTGCTGCTGTTGACTGGATACAAGTGCTCAACTACCGCCAGACTGAAGAGATTCGGGGCCACCTCAATGCTTCGCCGTTACAATCTTGTAAAGATGTCCCAAGCTTCTACAATACTCCCTACTGAAGATTAATCTTCAACCAAAGATTGGGCCAATTTATCGGTGCCTCTCTATAAATATTGCAGTTCTGCAACCAGTAACCGTCGTAAGGTTACAAAACCACCCCCAAGCCAAGCGCGAGACCACTTGAGTCGGTTCCACCGTTGAATGTTGGAGTTTTACATCCTGGCAACATTTAAGGTCATATCAGGACGGGGTTTCCCAGGAGGAGGGAAGCAGAGATTGCCCGGTTACCGGTTACAGAGGGACCCGCATAGAATAAGGGGTGTTGGGAAGCGAGAACATTAGGGAATATTCTTTATTTATATTCACATAATAAATGACCCACCCACAACCCCCCCGCCCCCCCTACCCCGACACCCCATAGCTGCACACCTCCCCCACCCACCGATACGCATAACCCTCCCACATCACATAGCCCAACACCCCAACACCCACCTCAACATCTCCCTCCCCCCCGTTCTCAATCAAAAGCTGTGTAAATAAACACACATTCTTTGTTGTTGGAGTTTTGCATCCTGGCAACATCTAAGGTCATATCAGCACGGGTATCGACTTGTGACAGTGTGCACTCATGGGGACTTTATAGTGCCACCCCACTGGTGGACCAGGCTGCCAGCACCATTACATGATATCCCACTCAGTTGCATTATCTTGACACAGACCCAACCAGTCAACCAGACAAACACCTGGCTAGGAAGCTACAAGTATAAATTTGCAAGTCATTTGTGTGACTCGACCAGGGTTCGAACCCGTGCGTTCAAATCTCATGCACATCCCTATTATATAAATATGCTTTATACT
The DNA here is from genome assembly GCA_030323885.1 of Branchipolynoe longqiensis. Taxonomy (NCBI): domain Eukaryota; kingdom Metazoa; phylum Annelida; class Polychaeta; order Phyllodocida; family Polynoidae; genus Branchipolynoe; species Branchipolynoe longqiensis. The sequence goes on from CM059188.1 coordinate 26,617,086, forward strand.
TAGGCGCATTGGTCCATCCTGAATGAGTCCCTTTCAACTACACTGACACCTGTTGATACTTCTTATCAACAGGTGGCAGCACACTAGCAGGTGGACTGTCCCGTTAGTGGACTGTTCTAGAAATGGCTGCAGCTGCCTCCTGTGGAAGGTTAACTTGATTGATTTATTGATTGGTGGTTGCTTTACGCCGTGTCGGCAGCATAGGCCATATTCACGGTGAGAAATGTTTGTTTTCTGTTCCAACCATCGCTTTTACATGCAAAAAACTATCTCACCAGAGTGTCCTAGTCCTATGGCTAGGACTAGGACACTCTGTGCAATCAATTCTGTGTCAATAGACACTGATGAAATTTTAAAACTCACAATTGTATAGTTTCTGGTCAAGCTAAATACAATTCTAGATGATTGTATTATTCACTGATGAAATTTGTTTAATAAGCTATATAAGGTTGTACAAACCAGCTGCTCTCAAAAAGGCTAAAATGTTTTCTTTTTTACATGGTACATGTTGATTTCAACATGGGTAATTGAACCCACGAGAAAGTACATCGATTGCTTGAACGCGACTACTGGCGCCATCTATAATGTCCGTTTTTTACTAATAATGCTCACCGATTGTGGCACCATCTTCTGTAATTCCCCGTAATGAGCTATGACACAGTTTCATTATAGACACTTCGACCAGAGCATTTCGATCGATAGGACGTGTGTATCTACCTTGGATTTACTGTCCCACCCAGCCCAACGAGAGGTTACGTTCAGAGGGTTGCATGCCTGGAATCCTCAAACTCTTAATCAACCAAAGATCTAATGACTTAACTGTAACAAGTAACTTGCAAGAATAAATGCCACTTTATAGACTGTACTTGTCTTGCGTTGGTTCAATTAGTAAAAAGGTCATGCATGTTGTTTGCAGTGTAACATTGTTGGTGCAGGGCCATGAAATCCACACAGTTTAATAAAGTGTGTTTTAATGTCAGTTGGGATTGCCATCCAATAAGGTTAACTTTACGGTTACATGTAACCCAGTTGGGCAGAGACAGATCACTTCTATTCTGACCTTGGCAGGGTAAAAAACTGCGGTATGACCAATGTTTGTAGCAACATTGGCATCACTTGATTATGTCACAGTCGGAGTAGATTATGATCCATCATCACACCTTCAAGCCAATATGTTCTAGCTTGCCGTATAGATGTTATATTCTAGAATAAATCTAATTGAATTGAATTGCATTCAGTAGCTATTCATCATTACAAACAAAGTCTGAAGAAAGGGGACATTTAAAAAAAAGAGAACTAATATTAACAACTTTTCTTTGTTGAGATGACAGCATGCCTTATGAAATGAAAATTTGATATTTGAAATTACAATATCTGAGGCTTGAAATGACACTTTGGGCCCTTGCGGGCAAATAATCTAATAATAAATCAATATTTTCTTCTCCAACCACATTGCACTGACATAAACTTAGCTATTAAACTATCAAGTCAAACTCCCCACCTGGATATTGGAGTGTTATCCAGCCTAATGTATATCATTTACAGTGGATTATATGAAGAGTTCAGGCGTAAATCCCTGTAAACGCCAATAAAAAAATCGACTTAAACATTGGAGTCAAACTTTGAAAAGGTTGACTTTTTACATTCCTATTTTGTTGTCTTCATTTCTTCACAATTAGTGAGAATTAAAATTTGTGGAATTAGTGAGAATTAAAATTTCCTTAACGTAATTAAACAACATGCTAAGTCAATTTGGGAATTAGCGTTTACGGGGATGCGCGTCGGAACTCTTCATATATTGTACAGGAAGTGGGTGACCTGCTTTGTCTGTACAGCTGTGTATCTGTCTGTGTGTCTGTATATATGAATACACATATATATATATATATATATATATATAATGTACATTTCACTATGAGCACCCACGTTTATTTTCAACCCTAGAAATGTACACGGCTCTACTACACAAACACCTGCTACAGATAACAGGCAAGCCGCCATTACATAAGTCACATTCTCATCCATGTCTATGTATATGCATATATATAGCTGCTCCGTGTATACGTGTGGTATGCCTATGTATATATACATATATATATATATATATCACGGACCAGCTACGTGCAGCTTCTCTGTTTTACTAACATTAAACAGACCATTTTCATCCAAATTAAAGTAACCCATTTTCATTCAAATTAAAGTAAGCCCTTTTCAGCCAAATTAAAGCAACCCACTTTCACCCGAATTAAAGTGACCACTTTTCATCCAAATTAAAGTAACCCCTTTTCAGCGAAATTAAAGTAAGCCATTTTCATCCAAATTAAAGTAACCCCTTTTCATCCAAATTAAAGTAACCCCTTTTCATCCAAATTAAAGTAACCCCTTTTCAGCGAAATTAAAGTAAGCCATTTTCAGCCAAATTAAAGTAACCCACTTTCAGCCGAATTAAAGTAACCCCTTTTCATCCAAATTAAAGTAAGCCCTTTTCAGCCAAATTAAAGTAACCCACTTTCAGCCGAATTAAAGTAACCACTTTTCATCCAAATTAAAGTAAGCCATTTTCATCCAAATTAAAGTAACCCACTTTCAGCCGAATTAAAGTAACCCCTTTTCAGCCAAATTAAAGTAACCCCTTTTCATCCAAATTAAAGCAACTGCTTTCACATTCAATGTGTGAATAAATACACAACCCTAGAAAATGAGATCTTTATTGCAGCTTTTTCTGGTTAATGAAATTTTATCTCCCCCCCCCCCCTACCCACTAGTTGTGTTCTAAGCAATGTGTAAATATGTCTTAAGCCAGGATTCCTTACACGTGGTATGCAGCATGCGAATGCGAATGTGGCATGCCACATGCGGCATGCAAATGGGTTGGGTCCTTTCACCCACACCCACACCAACACCCACACATAGTGTCAGGTTTCTCTAACACTGTTTCCTATGGCAAACGCAACAGCATTCGCATTCGCATGCCGCACCAATGGCTACATGGACCAATTCAGTTGCCGCATTCACATTCACATTTGCATTTGCATTCGCATTCACATTCACATTTGCATTCGCATTCACATTTGCATTCGCATTCACATTCGCATTCGCATTCGCATTCGGACACATGGAATCACCCCCATTGACTTAGATGCTTTTTGATTTTTTGCCGCATTCGCATTCGCATTCGCATTCGCATGCCGCATACTGCATACCGCGTGTAAGGAATGTAGCCTTTAGAATGAATCCTCCTACTGACGGTAGGTACTCTGTTAAATTTACATTATTATTCATACTTGTATGCTGATTGAATTAAGATATGTCATAGGGAAGACTGGCAAAACAGCTGCACAGTCACCCTACTTCCGGGTGAGTAAACACTCCGAGTCTCAGCTCCAGTTGTTCCTTGGAGAAAAACTGAGAGTGAAGCGGAATTCATATATTTATTGAACATAGTGTGCAGGAACTTTTGTCCGAAATAAAAATATCAAAATTAAAATCAAAACAACCCCAAAAAAACATCTCACCAATATGAGCACCACTCTTCGCCAGGTGTCTCCCCCCCCCCCCCTTCCACCTGTCCCTGCCCTTCTCTTCCTCCTTCCCCCCCCCCCCTCCTCTCCTCCACCCCAACCCCTCCCACCTCGTCCTCACCTGCACCCACAAACACACGCCTATAGGTGGCGCAACTGTCTGGGTTCTCCATCTGTTAACCTGGTGAACATCAGCGCCAAGGCCGTCCTGATATGACCTTAGATGGTGCTAGGACGTAAAACAACAACAAACAAACAAGATCAGCCCCGAAGAACAAAGCATATGGGTGGAATTATGCATGGTGTTAACCTGTCCGATTCACCCACCCGAGAGACAACAGGTCAGTCAGTCATTGTGGTGTTCTCTGTGGCGGAGTGGTTAGAGTGTCTGACTTTTTTCTAGGTCGGATGCCTGATCTGAGGGTCGGAGGTTTGAGTCCCTGTGCCCCCCCCCCCCCTCATTTTCCTTTTGGGATATCCACCTCTGTGTATAACTTACAGCGTCATCAAAGGCCGGTTGCTCTCATACCAAGTCTATGTGGTGTGGGAGGCTAAAAATCACTTGAGTCAGTAAAAGTGTAGGCCCGGGCTTTCTATCGACAAACTGGCCACAGCAGGAGCATCCACATCGCAGCCCTGGGAATCAGCTATCTGAATGCAAATCCTGCTACCACCATCCACCACCGAGGCCACATCGCACGAATAAAGATCATACCTCTGCTCGAAAATCCCTTGAGATAACTGGTGGAAGGACACGATGAAGAAGAAGTCGGTGATGTGTGTACGGTGTACTGTAGACGGTGCAGTGTCGACTGTGCAGTGTGAACGATGCACCTTGCAGTGTCTATGGTGCAGTGTGCAGCTTGTACCGTGCAGTGGGGATGGCAAACTATGCACCGTGCAGTTGCATACGGGGGAGTGTGTAGTATGCATTTTGCCATGTGCATTGAGCAGTGAGCATGATGTAGTGAGCCATGTGCAGTGTGCACAGTGCATTGATGGTGCAGTGTTCAATGTGCAATGTGTCATGTGCGGTGTGCATGATACAGTGTGCATGGCGTAGTGTGTACAATGCAGTGTGCACAATACGGTGTGCATGGCGTAGTGTGTACAATGCACTGTACATTATGCAGCGTGACATGTGCAGTGTACACTATGCAATCTATGTGGTGCAGCATGCCCGGTGCAATATGTATGGTGCAGTGTGCACTGTTCAGTGTGCACAGTTCAGTGTGCATGGTCAAGTATGGACGGTGAAGGGTGAATGGTCCAGTGGGCACTGTGCACTTTGCAGTGTGTGTTGTACTGTTCAGTGTGCGCTGTGCATTGTTCAGTGTTCACGGTGCAGTATGTAAAGTATTCCGATAAAACGCATTGGTGGGGGAATGCAAATGGTCTATAATGGAAAATGGTATATAGTGCCAGGTGCATGAATGTGTAGTTGCTGGTGATCCTTTACTTATGGTCAATAGTCATTGTGTATTACTTAGATAGTGTGAAAGAGGCACTAGAGATAGTGTGCAAGGGGCACTTGGAGCTTGACTCATTACCCCCTCCCCCCTCTGTTAGTCACAGATCACCACACACTCAGCTCAGGCAGGTGGTGGCCAAGCAGCCACACCGCATGGTGGTGATGGGCAGATCACTGTAGCCATGGTGGCACAGGAATGCTTGATATTCATTGGTGGAACTGTAAATGCTTGATTCTCATTGGAGCACACGGTCAGGTGGTATGCCATACTAGATTCATGTACCACTATATAATAATAAACCTGAGGGCATTGTCTCTCTCTCTACTCTCATTCTTTATACTCTTCCTTTCTCTTCTTGCCTGCCTACACAAACCACAAATTCCAGCTGAGGACTTTACAAGCGTGCACGGTACAGTGTGCATGGTACAGCATACACTGTTCAGTATGCACAGTGCAGTGTGCATGGTGTGGTGTGTACGGTGTATTGTGCACGGTGCAGTTTGCCTGGTGAAATGAGCACTGTTCAATGTGTGCATGGCACATAGTGCACAACACAATGTGCATGCTCCAGTGTGCACTGTGCCATGTGCACGATTCAGAGTGTAGGGTGCCATGTGCAGTGTGCACAGTGCAGTGTGCACAGTGCAATGTGTTCAGTGCAGTGTTCACAGTGCAGTGGGCACAGTGCAATGTGCCCAGTGCAGTGTTCACAGTGCAGTGTGCACAGTGCAGTGTGCACAGTGCAGTGTGCACAGTGCAGTGTGCAAAGTGCAATGTGCACAGTGCAGTGTTCACAGTGCAGTGTTCACAGTGCAGTGTGCACAGTGCCGTGTTCACAGTGCAGTGTTCACAGTGCAGTGTTCACAGTGCAGTGTTCACAGTGCAGTGTTCACAGTGCAGTGTTCACATTGCAGTGTTCCCACTGCAGTGTTCACAGTGTAGTGTTCACAGTGCAGTGGTCACAGTGCAGTGTTCACAGTGCAGTGTGCACAGTGCAATGCACACAGTGCAGTGTTCACAGTGCAGTGTTCACAGTGCAGTGTTCACAGTGCAGTGTTCACAGTGCAGTGTTCACAGATCAGTGTTCACAGTGTAATGTGCACAGTGCAGTGTTCACAGTGCAATGTGCACAGTTCAGTATTCACAGTGCAGTGTTCACAGTGCAGTGTTCACAGTGCAGTGTTCACAGTGCAATGTGCACATTGCAGTGTTCACAGTGATGTGTTCACAGTGCAGTGTTCACAGTGCAGTGTTCACAGTGCAGTGTTCACAGTGCAGTGTTCACAGTGCAGTGTTCACAGTGCAGTGTTCACAGTGCAGTGTTCACAGTGCAATGTGCACACTGCAGTGTTCACAGTACAGTGTTCACAGTGCAATGTGCACAGTGCAGTGTTCACAGTGCAGTGTTCACAGTGCAGTGTTCACAGTGCAGTGTTCACAGTGCAGTGTTCACAGTGCAGTGTTCACAGTGCAGTGTTCACAGTGCAATGTGCACAGTGCAGTGTTCACAGTGCAGTGTTCACAGTGCAGTGTTCACAGTGCAGTGTTCACAGTGCAGTGTTCACAGTGCAATGTGCACAGTGCAGTGTTCACAGTGCAGTGTTCACAGTGCAGTGTTCACAGTGCAGTGTTCACAGTGCAGTGTTCACAGTGCAGTGTTCACAGTGCAGTGTTCACAGTGCAGTGTTCACAGTGCAATGTGCACAGTGCAGTGTTCACAGTGCAGTGTTCACAGTGCAGTGTTCACAGTGCAGTGTTCACAGTGCAGTGTTCACAGTGCAGTGTTCACAGTGCAATGTGCACACTGCAGTGTTAACAGTGCAGTGTTCACAGTGCAGTGTTCACAGTGCAATGTGCACACTGCAGTGTTCACAGTGCAGTGTTCCCAGTGCAGTGTTCACAGTGCAGTGTTCACAGTGCAGTGTTCACAGTGCAGTGTTCACAGTGCAGTGTTCACAGTGCAGTGTTCACAGTGCAGCGTTCATAGTGCAGTGTTCACAGTGCAGTGTTCACAGTGCAGTGTTCACAGTGCAGTGTTCACAGTGCAGTGTTCACAGTGCAATGTGCACATTGCAGTGTTCACAGTGCAGTGTTCACAATGCACTGTTCACAGTGAAGTGTTCACAGTGCAATGTGCACACTGCAGTGTTCACAGTGCAGTGTTCACAGTGCAGTGTTCACAGTGCAATGTGCACAGTGCAGTGTTCACAGTGCAGTGTTCACAGTGCAGTGTTCACAGTGCAATGTGCACAGTGCAGTGTTCACAGTGCAGTGTTCACAGTGCAGTGTTCACAGTGCAGTGTTCACAGTGCAATGTGTACAGTGCAGTGTTCACAGTGCAGTGTTCACAGTGCAGTGTTCACAGTGCAATGTGCACACTGCAGTGTTCACAGTGCAGTGTTCACAGTGCAGTGCTCACAGTGGAGTCTTCCCACTGCAGTATTCACAGTACAATGTGCACAGTGCAATGTTCACAGTGCAGTCTTCACGTGGTCTCCTGCTCTCTGCTCCGCCTCTATCTTCCCAGGAGCTATCCTTTTTGAGCTGCTCGCCTTGAGCTCTTTGTAGGCGGACCCTCCTGCCCATTCTGTTCTGCCCGCCCTGGTCGTTTCCCAGGGAGTTGCTCTTTGCGAATCTCCCACCGTGAGCTGCTATCGGTACGTGGGTACCGGGTTCTCTGTGGTGCCGGCCCCACTGAGCTGCTCGCTGATCTGTTCCACATGACCCCCAGACTTGTTCTCCAAGTCTCGTCAGATCCCGTCTGAGTTCGTTTCCCATTCATCATCAGAATGTGAGCTAAGTGCCCCGGTCACATACAGGTTAGTGGACGTAGTTGAATGTAGTGGGGGTGGCTAATGTAGTTGAATGTAGTTGAACGTAGTTGAACATAGTTGAACGTACCAGCATCCATACTTGTCTATGATGTTAACTTGGTAATAATGTCGGTGAGCTGTGATGTCCGATTACATTTCTGGACATGTTCAAAAGAGTGCTACGTTAGAGGCTGAATTTCCATCCGTGATGCTAACAAACTCTAGCATGTTCCAGTGTACTCTAGTGTACTCTACTGTGCTCTACCATACTCTAGCATACTCTAGCACACTCGAGCATACTCTAGCATGCTCTAGCATACTCTAGCATACTTGGATGAAGCCCTGGTCACATAGCCGTTAGTGGATGTAGGAGCAGGTAGTGGAGGCTAACGTAGTTGAACGTAGTTGAACGTAGTTGAACGTAGTTGAACGTAGTTGAACGTAGTTGAACGTAGTTGAACGTAGTTGAACGTAGTTGAACGTAGTTGAACGTAGTTGAACGTAGTTGAACGTAGTTGAACGTAGATGAACGTAGATGAACGTAGTTGAACGTAGTTGAACGTAGTTGAACGTAGTTGAACGTAGTTGAACGTAGTTGAACGTAGTTGAACGTACCGGCATCCATACCGTAGCATATTATCCATACCATAACATATTCATCTGTACCATAACGTATTTATCCATACTGTAACATATTTATCTGTACCAAAACCTGCCGTACCTTAATGTATTTCAAAGTAGTTTAACATACTTACACCATGTTTCACCCACGTCAGCCTCCTCTACGTTCACCTACATATGTATATTTATGTTGTACTTGTAGTAGTTTTGCTTCTTCTTGAAACTCACATCATGCTCTAATTAGAGAATAAATTGCAAAGGTGAAACATAGATGGGGCTACCAGATGGGATGGCCAAATGAGTCGAGCGGTCAACTCCCATTTTGGTAGGTTGTGGGATTGGAAACCCTTGTCGAGTAAAATTGATGACATAAAAATGTTTACTTGTCGCTAACTAGCCTGGGATTTGAAATGCTCTTTACATATATATACAAAGGGTAGATTCAACAAGCAAATACTATGTCACTTTTACATGGGCCTGACGATGGCAACCAGTGTTATGCTCATATATATTGTTGACATCCTTCATTCAGCCTTGCAGACTATGGAATAGCGCCTGTAGAGTTGGTTTAAGAAATTTCTCTTGTACGGCTGTAGAGACCCATCCTCGATTTGCACAATCTATTGCAGCCCTGGCACATGAAGTCATGTGCATCCTGTGATTCTGTGGAAGTAGCTTCTTCGTTTTGATGACTGGCTTTCAATGGGAAATACTGCAACTAGAACAGGTTTAGAACCAACGCTTCCAATGGGAAATACTGCAACTAGAACAGCGGTATGCGGCATGCGAATGCGAATGCAGCAAAAAATTGAAAAAGCATCTAAGTCAATAGGGGTGATTCCATGCGTCCAAATGTGAATGCGAATGCGGCAACTGAATCGGTCCATGTAGCCATCGGTGTGGCATGCGAATGCGAATGCTGCTGCGTTTGCCATAGTGTTAGAGAAACCTGACACTCTGTGTGGGTGTGGGTGTGGGTGTGGGTGTGGGTGAAAGGACCCAACCCGTTCGCATGCCGTATGCTGCATGCCGCATTTGCATTCGCATTCGCATGCCGCATGCCGCATACCGCGTGTAAGGAATCCTAGCTTTATCCATGTATGTATGCATACACAGGGGCGCGCTCAGGGAATTCAAGTGTTGGCACTTGCTGATAGCGTGGGGCTGTTATCTCCAGCGCCGTCGCTAAGGAGTTGGCGGGTTACGCCTTAAAGGCCCTGTCACATTACGGCGTATGGCGGGAGCGTATTGAAAACCTACGTAGGTCCTGCGCGTGCCGGCCTATGATGACATTTGGTGACCGTTTGGGTGGTTTTGAGCGTATGTGGAACCTACGAGGAGCGTATGAGGAGCGTATGGGAGCGTGCTGTGACATTTTTTGACAGTATGGGCCATACGCCCTCATAGGTCGGGTTTTTTTGAGCATGCACAAAAAAATTTGGACGGACGGACTTATGAAAGCGTATAGCGGCGTATGCCTCATACGCTGCACATACGCCGGCATCTGGCGGCATCTGGCGGCGTATGAGTAGCGTATGAGTAGCGTATGCGTAGCGTATGAGTAGCGTATACGGCGTATGCCGACGTATATGACGTAACGCGCTTACGCCGCCATACGCTCCCGCAAAAAACCCTAATGTGACAGCCCCTTTAAGGCCCTGTCACATTACGACGCTTCTGCCGGCGCGCCGGCAACGCGCAAAATATTTGCAACCCGTCGAGAAACGTCGAACTTTTCGGCGCTTTGGGAGAAAGTTTGACACGGCGCAGCGTGTTAGTGGCGTGTTGGAGGCGCGTTATTGGCGCGTTATTGGCGCGTTATTGGCGCGTTATTGGCGCGTTAGTAGCGTGTTATTGGCGCGTTGTCGGCGCCCTGGTGGCGCGCTATCGGCGCGTTTACAGCGTGGAGGGAGCGCGTTGGTATCGTGTTAGTATTGCGTCAACCCGTACATACCCGCCAGCAACACGTTAGGACGCGCCCGCAGCGCGTCCACAGCGCGTCCACAGCGCGTCCACAGCGCGTCCACAGCGCGCGGCCAACGCATCCAGGCGCGCCGGCAACACGTCCAACGCGCCGAGAAACGCTGGAGCAACGCCAATGGCATGCCCACAACACGTCGATGGGACGTTCCCGACGCGCCGACGGAACGCTCCCATTTTTGGGGAAAAAGAGCCAACGTTAACCAACATTGATCAACGTCCTGCCAGCGTTCCGCCGGCGCGCCGCCAACGCGTGTCGACGTGTTGCTAACGCGTCCGTAACGCGCCCTCCAACCCGTTGGCGCGCGTCGCCGCGCGTCCAAAGTTTTGTGCATGCACAAAACCTCGACGCGCCGCGCCGCGCACCGACGCGCGCCGACGTTTCCATTCACACGTTGCTATGTACCGACGCGCCGGTAACGCGCCGGTAACGCGCCGGCAACGCGCCGGCAACGTACCGGACGTGTACCGACGTTTTGAACAAAAACCAGACCCGTCGGCACGCGTCGAAGCGCGTTGGTGAGAAACGTCGTAGTGTGACAGGGCCTTTAAATCAGGCCGCAGGCGCAGTGAAAGCGGGCCGTAAACATTGTGTGGCGCTGTCTGTTCCGCTGTTAACAAGACCACAATGCACTCATTAACCACCGACTGAGATATTGTGTGTCTGAATTTTACACACATAGATGCCTTTCAATGTTTGTAAACATTGTGTATGCGCGCGCAGCTCGGCTGCAGGACGAATGCACACTGCCACTGAGTTTGCCCGTACGCGCAGTGTAAAACCTTTATTTTATTCAAAATTAATTAGCAGTGCAGAAGCCTAACCATATAAATTAATATAATCTATTCGGTGAATTGTTTTCTATATGCGTTCCAAGCGGTTTTTCTCTAGGTTCTGTGGTTTTAGAGATATTTCACTTTTTCTGTATGAAGATTGCTCACGGCCATTGACAATGCACTGGCACTGACACTCAGAATATCCCAACTTTCACTATTATCTCTGTTTTTAATACTTTCAGCGTAAATTGCTCTTAGGTTACATTAAATACTTCAGATCTTCCTCTTTAATCGCGCATTAAGATATTTTTAATCGATCCAATGAAAGTTTTTAAATTTATTTTACAAAAATAAATGCTCCACATAGACACAGCATTGCCGTATTTTAACTTCGCGGAGTAGGGTAAACACTGCAGCAATGCTATGTCTATGCAGAGCATTTATTTTAGCAAAATTAATTTAAAATCTTTCACTGAGTCGATTAAAAATATATTAATGCGCGATTGAAGAGGAAGATCTGAAGTATTTAATTTAACTTAAAGGCAATTTTCTCTGAAGTATTAAAAACAGAGTTAATAGTGAAAGTTGGGACATTCTGATTGAGTTTGCAGTGACCGGAAGTTGTCCTGCAGCCAAGCAGCGCGCGCACTGACCTAAATAGCCATGCTGACGTCATATGAAATTGGTCAATAGCCACGCATGATTGGTTGGTTGTTGGAGTTTTACGTCCTAGCAACATCTAAGGTCATATCAGGACCGGTACCGACTCGCTACACCCCAAACACACACCCTACACTCACCCTTCATCACTCATCACTTCTAAAGGGGCTGTCACATTACGAAGCATCGCACTAACGTACGCCAACGTATGTGATTTTTGCCAGCTACATCAGGATACATCATTATGAGTTACGTGGGCGTGAGGTGGTCATTGGTATACGTCAATGAACATTGACGTTTGTTGAGATACGGCATCGCACGTCAGTGGGTCGGCAAAGTTTTGTCCATGCACAAAACTTTTGACGTACAACAACATTCGACAATGTGTGGATTTTATGTCGGCCGAACATTATGTATATGTTAGGTGCACATCGATGTACGTTAGATGTATGCCATATGTTATGTATGCATTAGGCATACATCAATGTACGTTAGACGTACGATAGTACCGGACGGGATGGCCGAATGAGTTAGAGCGTCCATCTCCCGTGCTGGTAGATCGTGGGGTCGTGGGTTCGAGTCCCGGTCGAGTCAAACCAATGACCTTAAAATTGATACTTGTCGCTTCCTAGCCAGGCATTCGGCATTATTAGGATAGGGCAAGGACTGGTGTGCTCAGTGTCAGGATAATATGACTGAGTGGGATACCAGGTCATGGTGCCGGCGGCCTGGTTTCCCAGTGGGACAGCACTATAAAGTTGCCATGAGTGCGCACTGTCACAAGTCGGTACCCGTCCTGATATGACCTTAGATGTTGCTAGGACGTAAAACAACAACAAACAAACAAACAAACGTACGATAGTCAAACGTTGTTCACTACGTTGCATTACGTTAACCTACATTAAAGGCAGTGGGAACGTACAGTCTGTGTACTGACAACATAAGGACAATGTACATCTCACATACGTCTAACGTCCGTTTAGAGTTTCTCCAGCTTGTCTTGACTTATGTAACATATGAGGCGTAGTTCTGGGATTGAATAACGTATAAAACGTTCACCGGCATTCTGCGATTGTACCATGAGCATAATTCAAGCGTTTTTCGCCCAGAACTACGTTAGGCATACGTTGGTCATACTTTAGCCATATGCTATGTATACGGTATGTATACATCTAACTTTGCCCCCCATGCCAAAGATTTTGACGCTTCTCGACGTAAAAAAGTGATTGTTATGTGCTGGCCGCGTGCTTGCAAGATGTGTCGTAACGTGACAGGGCCTTAACCTCCTCTAATTTAAGACTGCGCATGAGCGAGTTGAGTTGTATGTTTTCTCTTTCACTCTGCTTTCTCTAATCACTTTGATCCGCTGGCAGACTCAGTCAGCCGACCTGACTGACTTTTCTCCTCGGTGGCTAAAATAACAGAACTTGGTGCCGGGTGCGTGTCGCCTCATTTTGGATCAATCTCCCCTCTCCCCCCCCCCTCTCCCCCACACACACTCCCACACTTACCTTAAAGCTGCATAGTCCGATGGTTTTATGTTTCTGCCATTTTTCTGAGATAAATATATCCGGTTGATCATTATAAATGTAATCTACCTTACTTTGGTTTGCGGTAATTTTTATTTTAAATTGTTACTTTCGGAGATATTTGAAGTGCAACCATGCCAAATGAATGTTGGCAATCATGCCAAAACTCTGACACCATAGGCTTATGCAGTAACGTGTACTATTGAATTGATTCAATATTCCCTTCTATGTGGCAACGAGCATTTAATAAGTGTATCAGATACGGAGATATGTAGAAGCAAATCTAGGTGAGTGTTCAGGTTTTGAAAATGTCATGTTTCATCGGACTAGGCAACTTTAAAGAACAAACAAACCCTCACCCCACACTCACCTCTCCACTTGGGAGGGTTCAAACAGATTCTCATCAAAGACACACTCAACTCCGCACGGGTTTTGAGAATTGGGTGCGTTTCATTGTGCCACTTTTACCAAACAATCACCAATTGCCGGTGTGGCGGTTTCAGCCGTGTCCCGTGCTCAGCTGTGTACCTATACTCAAACTCAAGGCATTGTCAATGGAGGTGAGCAATCTTCATACAGAAAATCCAGGAAAAGTGAAATATTTCTAAAACCACACCACCTAGAAACAAATCGCTTGGTACACATATAGAAAACATCTTTACCAAAAACATTATATTAAATTTATAAGGTTAGTGGCTTAAGACCATTGACAATGCCTTGAGTTTGAGTATAGGTACACGGCTGAGTATGGGACACGGCTGAAACCGCCACACCGGCCCCAGAATTGTTGAATCCCAGGCGAGTCAAACCAATGACTTATCAAATTGATACTTGTCGCTACATAGCCAGATCCTAGAATATATAGTATATATATATATATATATATGGGTCATTCTTTAAAACTGGGCACCACATATTTAGTTTCCACATTACGATGCTGATAATTAGTTTTTTCTTTTATTGATTGCAAGTCAAATAATTATTGTATCCTCTGTGTATTAAAAATACACCTGTACCAGTCTCACCAGAAAAGGGCATGTCACACTATGATGTATTGCCTCAACGTGTGCCAACATATGTGATTTTCTACAAACACATCGGCATACATCGTCGTACGTTATGTGTATGTTGGGCATATGGCATATACATTCTGGATACGTCGGTATACGTCGTCTTACGTCGACGTGCGTCGAGGCTCTGAAAAAATGTTGTGCATGATCAAAATTGTCAATGTGTGTCGACGTGTGGCTCGTAAGTTGAACGTAAGCTGCATGTATGTTTGGGATATGTCGGCGTACTTTGGGAGTATGTTAAGGACACATTGGTGTACATTGCTGCACGTTAGCCTACGTTCAGCCGGGGGGAATGTGCAGTCCGCATACAGCCCGCATACTGCCAATGGATGCATTACATACTCCTAACGTACTTCAAATGTATGCCTACCATATCTCCAGCGTATTTAACATATACGCCATACTTCTAGCGATGGAGTAACGTATGTAACATTGGTCAGCGTTCCGTGAGCATATGCGAACGTTTTGCGAACGTTTTTTTGAGAGATACGTTCTGCATATGTTATGTATGTTGTGTATATGCCCATTTTTTCGCCCTGCGGCTGAAAAGTTTGACGAATGCCGACGTACTAGCAAATTTTCAAACGTTGAGCACGTGCTGACGCCGTACATCATAGTGTGACAGGGCCTTAAACATATCAACTTCAATGTGCAGATTTGCCAACCCTTCGTCCGTTCCGCCTGACTGCCACGCAGTGTGAATGCGAGCCGGAGCTGTCTCGCTGCTCCTCGGCGGTGTTGCGGATTCCGATGGACACCAGTTTGCGAGGGACACATCGCTTCTGCACATGCGTCAAAATCGAACAGCAGCATCACTAACCTTATAAATTTAATATAATGTTTTTGGTAAAGATGTTTTCTATATGTGTACCAAACGATTTGTTTCTAGATGGTGTAATTTGAGAGATATTTGACTTCTTGTGTATTTTCTGTATGAAGATTGCTTACGGCCATTGACAATGCCTTGAGTTTGACGCTACGCGCAGTGCAAAACGTTAGTTTTATTCAAAAATAATAGAATTCAAGAAACCTAACCTTATAAATTTGATATAGTCTTTATGGTAAAGATGTTTTCTATATGTGTACCAAACGATTTGTTTCTAGATGGTGTAATTTGGGAGATATTTGACTTCTTCTGTATGAAGATTTGCTCACGGCAGTTAACAATGCATTTGAATGGAAGTGTCCCTGGCAAACTGGTGTCCCTCGGAATCCGCATCAGCGGCACAATACCGACCTTTCTCGAATATGCCCCCCGGGGCAAACCCCTCCTCCGGGTCGCCGACCCCCGACCCCCGACCCCCGACCCCCGACCCCCGACCCCCGACCCCCGACCCCCGACCCCCGACCCCACCCCCGCCCTCCCCCTACCCTCCTCCCGACGGTGTTCTCCCCGTCCGCCAACACCTCACGCCTCACCCCACCTTCCTATGCATCAATATGCCCGGTGTTGACCGCACCGATTGCCCACCCAACCCACCACAGTTGGCCCGATCCGATGTGTTTGTCGTGGTTGACTGCGACTGTCGGCTGAAGTCTGGCTGAATTATGTTTTTTTTTTTTTAGTTTTACGTTCTTTACATCTAAGCCAGCAGCACTTCAACACTTTTGCAGGCAGCTTTCATGAAATGTACAACCGCACCAAACAATGGAGAGCGGCAGTCAAGTAATGAAAGCAGTCTTTGTCGCATCGCGACCGACAGCACGATGATGATGACATCTAAGGTCATACCACATATGGGTGCCGACTTGTGACAGTGTGAGCTGATGGCGACTTTATAGTACTGCCTCACTGGGAGACCAGGCTGTTAGCACCATGACCTGATACCCCACTCAGTCACATTATCCGAAAATGAGCTAACCAGCTCCTTGCGCTATCCTATTAATGCAGCGCACCAAGCTAGGAAGCGACTAGTATCAATGTTATAAGCCATTTGTTTGTCTCGAGGCTATCCGATTAAATCATGCCTACCGATCCATGCGGATCTTTGCATGAGAGGTTAGTACACCCTACTACAACCATACACCTGGAATCATATCTTTTCCTGTATAATGCTTAAGTGCCTGTCACACCTTACCGGATTGAGCAGCGGACATCACCGGACAAAGAATTTTCTGGTGCGGTGGTGTTCGGTATCAAACTGTATTGAAATGTGTCGAAATGTTGCGCTATCGGGTCAAAGGCCGCCGGACGAAACGAATGCTTAACGGACAAGGAATGTACATTAATGAATAGCCAATGGATGAGAACCAGACGAGAACCGAATCTTTAACGGACGGACCGAACATCAACTGGACACGTACCGGACTGTTCATGGACGCGCCAAAAACATCTACTGACCGAATTCCTGCAACATCATCAATGGACTATGCAGGAAGCAAACCGGAGACGTAATGGATGGGTAACGCACATGAACCAGATAAAACAGACTAAACAGACTTAAACTGGACACCAACCATACACGTCAGTCCACCGGTGTCCAGTACAAGTTTTATGCATGTTCAAAACTTGCCACTGTACACACCGGATACCACCGGTCAGAGAACGGAAATGCTGGACATTGCCATATTTCACCAGACAGTGTCCGTTTTCTGTCCGGTTCCCCAATCCAGTAAGGTTTGACTGAGCCTTTAGATTTCACACATTCAGGTAGACTTCTTCTTTATCGTGTCCTTCCACCAGTTATCTCAAGGGATTTTCAAGCAGAGGTATGATTTTTATTTGTGGGATGTGCTCTCGGTGGTGGATGGTGGTAGCAGGATTTGCAATCAGATAGCTGATTCCCAGGGCCGCGATGTGGATGCTCCTGCTGTGGCCAGTTTGTCGATAGAAAGCCCGGGCCTACACTTTTACCGACCCAAGGGATTTTTAACCTCCCACACCACATAGACATGGTATGAGAGCAACCAGCCTTTGATGATGCTGTAAGTTATACACAGTGGTGGAAATCCAAATTGGCAGAGGTGGGGGCACGGGGAATCGAACCGCCGACCCTCAGGTCAGGCATCCGACCTAGAAAAAAGTCAGACACTCTCACCACTCCGCCACAGAGAACGCAGGTAGACTCATATGTATCCATACACAGGGTAGGTTAAAGAACTATTCAGCCAACCTGTAATATTCAAGTGAAGACGCCGATACATGGAGTGTAACTGATTTTTTATTGGAACTGCGCCACCTAGTGGGATGTATGACGTCATTAGGGTCGTACTTAACCACATGACCAAGCGATGGTTCGATAGCGTCATCACCATTAATTGCAGGCTTCACCAATAGGCATTTGACAGCCTCCTCCACCCGACTGGATGGCTGAATGAGTTGAGCGTCCATCTCCTGTTTTGGTAGATCGTGCGACTCAAACCCACATTAGAACCCTTGTGGAGTCAAACCAATTACTTAAAACTTGATACTTGTCACTTCCTAGCCAGACGCTAGTCATTATTAGGATAAGGCAAGGACTGGTTGGCTTGGTGTCAGGATAATGTGACCTAGTTGGATATCAGGTCATTGTACTGGTGGCCTAGTCTCCGAGTTGGCCAGCACTATAAAGTCGCCATGAGTGCACACTGTCACAAGTCAATGCCCATCATGATATGATCTTATATGTTGCTGGGACATAAAACTCCAAAAAAGCAATCAATAGCCTCATGTCTTCGCAGACACTCGGTCCAGTTAGCGCTATGCATAACAGCTGCAGCACATATCAATACGTTATAGCCATCACTATACGGGGAAAAAGGCAGACGGGCCATCACTTCTCATAGTTATATAACCTATTATGTGATTAAAAAAGGGATATATGCCCCATTCAACCAAAGAACATATAAATACTAAGACGGCTCATTCAGCCTGTACTGTGTAATCAAAATGATCAAACCCACCACTTGGTGCGCTGGCTGTTCTCTTGGTTAAACAGTTGCTATATCATATGTATAAATGTATATATGAATGTGAAAGATGTATGATGGCGATGCTGATGATGATGCTGATGATGATGTGTATTTGTTCATAGCAATTTCATATTGATGTGTATTCATACTAGCAGGGCTGATCAAACCCACCACAAGGTGGCACTGCGAAATTTACATTACCATGGGAGGGATAGGGAGTGAGCCGTCTTAGTATTATAGGGTCTTTGATTCAACTCAATTATAGTTATTCTTTGCAATGTGGGTGCCTACTATTATCAAAATGTTATTATCGTCTCCTTCTGGAAATGATTCTGACACCACATGTGCGCTTTTTTCTGCACTACTCTGTCGCTGCTGTTTTCTATGGCGATTTTTAAAGATGCATAATCCGATATAAGCTTCAATATATCTAAAACCAAATCACTTATCCACATTTGATTTGAATTATGTAGCTTAACCGTGCTGGTTAAAGTTGCATAGTCTGATGGTTTTGAGTTTCTGACATTCCCTGTGATACACATATCAGGTTGTTCCTTATAATCTACCTTACTGTATTTTGAAGTAACTTTTAGTTTAAATCGCTAACTTTTGAGATATTTGAAATGGAAACATGCTAAATTAATTTGGGCAGGATTGCCAAAACTTTAACACCATAGCCTTCTGCAGTAACAGGTTCTATTAATTGACTCAGTATCCCCTTATATGTGCCGACAAATGTTCAATAAGTGCACCAGCATCTAAGTTGGCTATGTAGAATCAAATCTAGATAATTGTTTTGGTTTTGAAAATGTTATGTTTTCATCAGACCATGGAGCTTTAACAATGTAAAGCTGATCGGTGGACTCGTACTATTTTCTAGTATCATGTCAGGACTGAACCGGACTTGTGATAGCATGCACTCATGGCGACTTTATAGTGCTGCCCCACTGGGAGAGCAGGCCACCAGCACCATGACCTGATATCCCACACAGTTACATTATCCTGACACTGAGCCAACCAGTCCTTGCCCTATAATAATAATGCCGAGACTCTGGGTAGGAAGCGCCAAGTTTCAATTTGTAAGTCATTGGTTTGACTCGACCAGGGTTCGAACTCATGGATTCGAATCCCAGCGTCTAGCAAAACATGAGACAGACGATCAACTCATTCGACCATCCCATTTGGTCTACGCCAATTGTGAATAGTTGAAATTCCCCCCTGCTTAACACAGTAAATACCTGAATAAATATTTGTAAAAAGAGATGGGGCAGTTTTTATGTTAGGTTATTGAAAGGGCAGTCTACTATTCAACAGCATATGGTATTGATTGCATATGATAACATGGGATATACTGTGAAATATATAATACAATATATCACTGTGATTAATGTATGAACATATTTTGGTGGTGGGTGTGTGTGACTATGTTTACTCTTTAGAATAGATCAGTTTTTGTTATTATCGAATGAATCACTCGCGTTCCAACCATTGTTTATTGCACTTATTTAAGAGTTCATTTTATCATTGCAGTCCACAACTTGTGGTGTTGAGCCTACAGAGCCTATTTGAGCCTGTCTCAAATGGTTATAGCTCTTCTTTTTTTTGTCCATTGTAACGATTGACACAAAACAGCACAGAAATGGTTACACAGAAAACACAAGGACATTTGCTTCAAATCAATATGTATTCTATTGGGATTATGAAACACCATGTACAAAACAAATCAGTTTATCCTGAGCAAATGCATAAGCAGATAGTATGTTGATCATTTCAATGGACAAAGTTCTGTCCCAAATTGCTTAGCACCTTTTGAGACAGTCTCATATATGTGTGATGGACCATGCCCAACTAGAGTGAAACCTCTCTAACCGACCACCTCCACAGATTGACCACTCCACTATATCGATCACTATATTTGTCTCCCAAAAGATCGCCCATACAATACTAATAAAGAAACTCTCTAAACCGACCACCTCCCTAAATGGACCATTTAAAGTAGGTCCCATGGTCGGTCGATTTAGAGAGGTTTTACTGTATGTATGGAGAATGAAGAGCAAACACCAAGTCAGCTTCAAACCAGGTTTATTCCGCCTTCGATAGATCATAGATTCGAAGTGACATGTTCACTGCCAAGACGAGTCACAGGTAACCTGCCGCTGATGGCTGCAACTAGCATGGGGCAGTCCACCGTAGGAGTTGCCCCTGCTAGACGGTGGGAACTGTTCCCCTGTGAGCGCAAAAGTGGACAGCATAGTCACTGCCACCACCATGTGGTAGAGGACCTCATTGCAGACCACTACATTTCTTTAAATCCTGGGACCCTATTCTGGATGATTATATCCCCACACCATTGATAGTGATGATTGTTTGGGTAGTGAATGGAGAAATATGGGTGTGCTTATGGAGGCTGTTGTCAATGGTGGTTGCAGTTGGATAGGTGGCCTTAGCTTAAGGCCCTGACACATTACGACGTATCTCGCAAGCGCGCGGCCAACGCGTAAAATCACTATTTTATGTCTTCGTTAAACCTTTTGGTGCAGGGAGCAAAGTTGGATGTATACATACCGTATACATAGTGTATGGCCAATGTATGACCAATGTATGTCTAGCGCGCCTCCCGGCGAAAAACACTTGAATTACGCTCTTAGTACGTTCGCAGAACACTGGTGAATGTTATTTATGTTATTCGATTGCCAGCACTACGCCTCATACATTACATACTTGAAGACACGCTGGAAAATGCTAAATGTATGTTAGACATACGTTAGACATACGTTGTCAGTATGCGGACTGTACATTCCCACTGCCTTTAATGTAGGTCAACATACTGCAATGTAGTGCAAAATAGTGCAATATAGTGCAATGTAGTGCAATATAGTGCAATGTAGTGCAACATAGTGCAACATAGTGCAACATAATGCAATGTAGTGAACAACATTTGTCTAACGTATGTCTAACATACATCGACATACACCTAAGGTATACATAACCAATGGCCAACGTAAAATCCACACGTTGTCGAATGTTATCATAAGTCGAAAGTTGTGTGCATGCACAAAACTTTGCCAACACCCTGATGCATGACACCATATTTTGACGAATGTTGACATACATTGACGTATACCAATGAGTGCCTAACGCATCCATAATGCATAACAACGTATCCCGGCATAGCTGCCAAAAATTATATACATCGGCGTACATTGGCACGATGTGTCATAATATGACAGTCCCTTTAGAGCCTGTGGGTACTTCTATAGTGACGTTTGAGTTGGTGTGGATGGAAGAAGGAAATCAGTAGTGAGTGATGTAAAATGTACCGGTGCTTCGTTTTGGTAGCCTTTCTTTCCTCTTCTTTTGATTTAAATTCGAATTATATTTGCGTTCCAACCAACGAGCAACAATACTTGTGATACGGAGGTTTTCTTTTCATTTTAATATTATTTAAATACAAATTACTGTGACCTCTAAGCCACTGGCCAGAGCCAGTCTTGTTAAGGATCAAGATCTACCGAGATATTCTACTATTTCTAGCCTCATAAACAGACGAACATGCCTGGTTGTTTTGCCCACCTGTCGCAGTGTGCACTCGTGGAAACTTTACTGGGCTGCCCCAGTGGGAGGCCAGGGCCACCCCACCACCACCATAACCCAATATCCAAGTCTGTTACACTCAACTAATTCTTAACGAATATCTTATTGCACTAGCCTAGTAATGCTGATTTCTAGGGATGGTAGTGAGATGTATCAATTCAGATTTTCTTTTTCTTTTTGTAACTCTATTTGACAGTGAATTATTGGGAATGCTAGTTGACAGTGAATCATTTGTACCTCTAACTTCTACTTGATGCTATATTTCTGCTAACCCGAGTTGACTGTAAATTCTTGATAACTCTAGACAACAGTGAATTGCTTGTAGCTCGAGTTGAGGGTGAATTATTGGTAATGCTAGTTGACAGTGAATCTCTACTTGATTGGTACCTTGAGTGTTCCTCTACTTGATAATGACTTGTTTGTAGGTCTAGTTGACTGTGAATTCTTGATAACTCTAGGTGACAGTGCATTTTTGGTAATGCTAGTTAACAATGAATAATTAGTGCCTCTACTTGATGGTAAAATGTTGCTAACTCTAGTTGGCTGTGAATTATTGATAACTCTAGTTGGCAGTGAATTATTGGTAATGCAAGTTGATGATGAAGCATTGGTGCCTCTACTTGATGGTAAAATGTTGGGACCTTTAGTTGGCCGTGAATTGTTGACAAGTCTAGTTGACAGTGAATTATTGGTAATGCTAGTTGACAGTAAATCATTGGTACCTCTACTTGATGGTAAAATGTTGCTAACTCTAGTTGGCCATGAATTGTTGATAACTCTAGTTGACAGTGAATTATTGGTAATGCTAGTCCACAGTCAATCATTGGTACTTCTACTTGATGGTAAATTGTTGGTAACTCTTGCCTGTGAATTCTTGATAACTCTAGTGGACACTGAATTGTTGTTAACTCTAGTTGACAATGAATCGATAGTATCTCTCTGTGACGGCGAATTGTTGGTAATTTTAGTTGACTGAATTGTTGGGAGCTGCAGTTGACAGCAAATTGTTAATAGTTCTAGTTGACCATGAATTGCTGGTAATATCATGTGACGATGACGTGCTAGTATGTGTAGTTGATGTTGAGTCTTTGGTAACTGTCCCCCGCTCCCCCACGAGCCTAGACCGAAGTGTGACTGTCTAGACAGCAAACAGAACCAGATTGCAATTACCGTCAGCAAAATTCAAAGTTGTAATTGATTTTATTTTAAAGTTGAATAGTCTGATGGTTTAGAATTTCTGCCATTTTTCTGAGATAAATATGTTTAATTGGTTGTTATTACCTACCTTACTTTAGTTTGAAGTAACTTTCATTTTGAATGGCTAACTTTTGAGATATTTGAAGTGCAAACATCCTAAATTGATTTTGGCAAGCTTGCCAAAACTCTAACACCATAGGCTTATGCAGTAACAGGTTCTGTTAAATTGACTCAGTATGCCCTTCTATGTGGCAACACATGTTTAATAAGTGAACCAATATCTAAGTTAGATATGTAGATTACAATCTAGGTGAATGTTTTTGTCTTGGAAATTTGAGGCTTCATCGGACTATGCAGCTTTAAGTTGATAGGGTAGCACAGTGGGAAGAAGACATTTTACAGAACGATGAAGGCATATAAGATTACATGATGCATATATCTTTACTGGGCAGGGAGGTAAAGTTGCTGTATACGTGGGGGACCACAATCAGTATATATAGTGTCATATTATGTATAATATACACATATGTGCAATGATGTGATACTATGTATAATATCCACATATGTACACTTGTAGGAGTGCTTTACACATGGGATATTATAACCACACTCCTGCAATGCAGCATTCAGCATCTTAACCATTAGACTATCTAGGCTACCTGTTGCAATCAAACTACCCACAGCTATCTTTGCAGGTGGTTGGTTCCATGCCTGTGATCTTGATATCTAGTGCATGCTTCCCTCTGGAATTGGAATTCTTCTAATGGTTTCCATCCACCACTTGTTCAATACTAACGATTTAAACACATAATAAGGCAGTAGTGCCCTTCCAGATATATATAATGTAACGAAGGAGGCTGGAAGTCGAATGTAATGTTATACATAAGGGCGACATCATTTATTCTCAACAGTCTTGGTAATGTATGACAATAGCATAACATGGTCTTTAGATGAACAATCATCATCAGTAGTATTTAGTCAATAATCAATGTAATATACAATATGGTACACCGGATATATTGAAACAATCATCACATCAAATGACATCTGGCTGGGCCACTGCCCTACCGTAAAGAAAAACAAAAAAACCACAGGTGTTGCTTGGGGTGCAGCTGGCAGGCAAGTGGCAAGTCCAGTGCACCTTGGCCCAGTGGGGGGCGTGCGTGGACACAGCGCCGCCCGTCCCCCTGGCATCGAACCCGGGAACCAAAATCGTGGTAATTAGCAGAGAAGTAGTATAGCCGGAGTCCTTCTGACTTACATCCGTATACAGAGGGTCTGTATACGCGCTATATATATACTATTTTACCTCGGTAAACAGCCTCAGGCTAGCCTCAGGCTAGGGAGAGGTAAGCACGTTCTCGAGGTTCCAGCAATTAGCATATACAAACTCACGACCTGGATAACGTGTGTTGGGTTGCTCCGGCAATAATTAGTTCTACATACAAGCAAATGCATGTAGTTATGTATTATAAAAAAACTGTGGTGAGATTAATTATGATGCATTAGTGGCATCTCTATGGAATGTTTAGACGTTCGTTGGTCCATTTGGACGTGGTTATTTGGTTATAAAACAACAAGATAGAAACACTCGAGTGGGTTTCCAAAGGAACCAATCCGGTCATTAGCGGTTATGTCATCACCTGAAGGGTCACGTGCGACTTTGGGTAGAGATGTGGGTTTCGCCCTATTCATGTGGAATTCTCGCGTACTCTATTAGAGGGAGTAATGTGGAGATGGCTCCTGGGTTTCTTGTATAGCTCCCCTAGGCAAATACTTTTCAGGGTTTCTCCGAGTTTCGTCAGCATTTTCTCCCTACTTGTTGAAGTTCGTAGTCTAAGGTGGGAGATGTGTGAGGAAAGGAGGGATGGGCGGGCGTTTTACAATGGTCCACGTACCGCGTATGTTTGGGCTTGACCCACAACCCACGCACAAATTTAGCTTATTACGCCTGTGTTTTTTTTCACGGTTTTTATAAAAACACGTTCTTTAACACCAATAGATGTCCAAATGAGTTTGAAACAAACCATATTGTGACATATATATATACCGGGACTGACCAAAAATGTTTGTTTCGTTCCCGATGGCCAAAGATAGCGGAGTAAGCGCAGTGCAGCAGCAGCCGAGGGGCGTGTCTGTTCCGTGGGAGGTGGACGAGGAGTATGACTCACTCACTGTGTTGTCGGCAGGGCCGTCGACACAGCCACGGGCGCATATCCTCTCCACTCGGACGTGACGGCTGTTGCCTGATGTGCCTGCGCCTCCAGATTGGGAGGCTGCTTTGCAAGATTGGAAAGCCACATTTTGACTGCCAAAAGCCTGTGTCTCGGAAGCGGCGTTAGGCCGAGTGTTCCAGTGGATTCATTTGAGGATTTCTTGGACACAGACTCGGGGGGTGGAGCTTAAGGCTCCTCCTCCTCCTTCTCCTAAACGGTTGTGGAAGATGAAGAAACAGGTGATTTCTTCGGGGGTGTTGAATTCACCAAGGAGCGGGACAGGAGTCTGGTTTGCGCAAAAAGCGGATGACCTAAGTCCAAAAAGATGAAGAGGAAGAGAAAATATTCTTCCTTCTGTGTAGTCTCCACTGAGGTCTACTTCTACGGATTTCAGACTCAGTCACCGTATATGAAGGGGTCTATGCGACATTGGCTCTCTAAGTGGCTAAGAAGGTGGAAGAAACCTAATGGCTAGCGGTGTTTAAAACCATCGGATTCTTATGCGCGAGACCGTTGTTGAATGGTCATTTTCGCACGTTCATAAACCGGGCGGAGGTTATCCAAGTTTGGAGAGGAGATGAGTTAACAGGCATAAAGGGTGGTCCCAACTCCATCATTAAAGAAAGGATCGGGATGTCAATATGACGGGATGACCATAAGAAGTTTGAGGGGATGTGTTGCACACAGTGCAATAAAGGCCAGTGTGCGCTACCTAAACAGCTATTGTTCCTGTGGCTAATAGGTTGCAGAGTGAAATTAAGTTCTCGTCTTTTTGGCTAAGGACAATGGGGACAAAGGCATTGCAGTAAGTCTAGCGGCGGCAGGTAATTACCTGTCGTTTCGAAGATTATGAAAATGTCTTCAAGTCAGTTTGCACCAGATGCTGGCAAAGAAAGTGGCGGCTCTAAGAAGGTTTTACCGATAATGAGGGGTAGGAGTTTACGCTCTATCTTGCTCCAGAGACGGATTAAAAAAATAAGGGAAAAAAACCTTTAGATAATACCAAGATGTTTGGCGGTCAACTACAATACCTCTATATAGAGGTAGAGACTGCAGCCAAGAGTGGCAAAAACATGGATGGCAAGATGAACAGGAAGTTCCTCGTTTCAAAAAGTCACGAGGGGGATTTTCGTCCACGACGGTTCACTGAGGAAACCAGACGAGTTCTAAAACTTCGGTCAAGGGTTTCGGGGCCGGGGCGCTCGCCCAGGCTGGACCGACAAACACCGCACGGCCAAGGTCGAGGGTTCAACTCGTCGAGTCCTTTCCCCAGGGGCGGGTCCAAGTAGAGGTCCAAACACAAAAATTTACAAGTCCTGCAGCCTCTAAAAACACACAAACTGTAAGCACTTGTGGCTGGTATATTAGTAATCATTATTTCTTGAGTGGCACAAAATTACTGTGGGACCAAGAAATGATAGAAATAGGTAGGGGTCTGTTCAATATTACCATTTACACAAATTCCTGTACAAGTTAATACCTTTTCCATATAACATATCAACCAGTTGAACGATACGCACTACTAAACAGGTACATAAACAATTCTTTGAGAATAGGAATTTTACAAAAAAGTGACACTCTGTTCAGGACAGTTTATTTCAAAAATTTTCTCGAGACGAAGCCTTAGGGTGGGAGTTCGAAAATGATCCTGGATCCTTAACAATCCTTAATAAATGGGTGGCCAATATCGACATTTTAATAATGTTCTCTCTAGATACGGCATGAGATCTGATTTTCACCAGATGCGTGGATGGCTAGTGTTGATTTACAGGATGCAATTATACGCTTCCCCATTATGGAACTATACCGAAATTTTGTTCGTTTATTTGGGGATAATCAACTTATTGAGTTTTACTGTTTGCCGAATGGCTTAGCTTGTGCGCCACGTTTATTTACAAATTGCTTAAACCTGTTTTCTCGTAATGGCGAGGAAGGGTCATATAATGTTTCCATACATAGATGATTTTTTATTTTAGCATCAACACAAATTGGTTCGTGTGTAATGCTGAAGTTTTGGATTTATGGGCAGTACTCACTAAATTGGGGTTTTTGTACATCAACAAAAGTCAGTGTTTAAACAAACAAAACAACTCAAATGTTTTGGGTTTATTTTGGAATACACAGTCTCCCTTTACAGTGTCGATAACTGAACAAAACTAATTAGTTTTTGACTTACAGCGACTCAGCTTATTAATTAAGTTATCAAGCCAAAAAATTAGACGGTTGCTGTTCTTATGGCATAATGACCTCATATGCCCCTGCTGTGTTTATATGGGATGGGCCCATTTAGTCGCTAGAAATAGATAAAGATTTAGCGTTAACACGAAACTAAAGGCAATTTTGAGCGAAAGATGTTTTATTCCAAGAAGGTTACAGGATATTGGATGTGATGCAAAATATAGCAAAGTTCACCAGTCCAATCTGCATGGCGGAAACCTAATACAGTAATTACTACTGATGCTTTCGTTAGAAGGTATGGGGGAGGACTATCGAGATGGGTCACCAAAAGGAGGGTGATGGCTTGATGATGAAAAAAATCAGACATTATTTAATGACTAGAATTGCGTGCTATTTATCTGGGCTTACGTAGTTTAGTAAAGATTAAATAAATCACACGGTTAGAATACTAACTGATAATACTACTGCCATGGCATATATTGTAAAGTGGGTTGGAACCAAATCAAAGTCTTGCAATCAGTTATCTAAACTGTTGATTTGGAACTGGGCACAGGCTCAACAAGTCTGGCTGGACTGTTAGCGCATATTCCAGGGTCACAAAATACACTTGAGATTATATAAAGTAGAATTTCCATGACCATTTAGAGTGGTCTCTCTCTACACCTTTGTTTAACTTCGTTTGTGAAAAATGGGGTACACCTGAAGTTGACTGGTTTGCATCACGAAATAATAACATGTTACCCTGTATGTTTCTTGGCATCTGAACCTGATGCTTGGAAAGTAGTGCGTTTGTATTACCTGGGATGATAATTATTTTTATATTTTCCACCATTTAGCAGTACTCGTCCGAGTTGTGAGGAAAATCGGCTTGGAAGGGAACATGCGTACTGGTGGTGCCCGATTGGGGGACACGCAACCTTGGCTGCCAGCAGTTTCACAACTGGCAAAAGATCATATACGATTCCAGAACTCGGGGTAACTGACGCTCCTCGGACCGCTAGTGGTTCCGGCGACGTGTCAACGGACGCCCCTATTGGCATTCCTTTTCTAAGGAAGCTGATTCAGCAATTTGGATTGGACAGAATTACTGAGGATAGGATAGTCTCGGATGGCCTGGAGGCCAGGAATGTCAAAATGTATAATCATATTTAAAGAAATGGGGTGTGTTTGTAATTGTTTGTTAATGAAAGTTAAGCCAAGCAAATCCAAAGATTCACAAGTAGCTCGGTTGCTTGTTCTATAGAGGATGAAGGACTTTCCTTTGGATCGGATTAAGCGGCGAGCGGTGGTGATCGTTTTCAATTATATTACCTAGAAATGTTGGCGAAACAGTTGGAAATCATTATGTTATTTGTTATTTACTTCGTTCAATTTATCAAAGGAATCATCCAAAACCAATGTTATAGTCGGTTTTGGGATGTTTCTTTAGTATTTAAGTTGTTTCAGGCTTGGCCTCACAACTCGGGGTTAGATATAAAACAGTTAGGTTTAAGGTCGCGAGTCCTGTTATTGTTAGAGTAACGGGACAAGAGGACAGGGACGATTGTTGCTTTATCCTTAACTGGATTAGAAATAGGACAAGCAAACTGCTACGTTTGATTTAGAAAAATTGCTTTAATCGAACACGTTAGGTTAGTGACCCTTTATCATCGCTTCACTTAGACTGTTTTCCGAAAATGATCGGGAAATTATGTGTTGTGTTGGCCATTACGGGCTTGTATATACAAGACAAAGGATTTCGTGCATCCACAAAAACTATTAGTGAGCTTTAAAAGCCACATAAGGCGATTTTCACCAGACACACTTGCCTGATGGACAATTACGGCTTTGTTGAAAGGCTGGAGTGGTTAGAGTAAATACTCTTCCCACTCATATAGAGGAGCCATGGTTCTCCAAGGCACGGGTGCTTGGTTATTTCTGTGAAAAAGAATACTAGCGCATGAAGGATGATGCGGCTAAGTCGTTGCAATACATTTAATAAACGACTGAAAAGCCTACCGGGTTGCAAAGTCAGTCTGATCCGGCGCTGTCTTCAAACCTAACAAGAACTAGGTGAGTAACAAAAATTTGAATGTTTATAATAATAAGAAAGATATGATATTAAGGATAAAATGAAATTATGTAAAGGTCTCTATCCCTTGCCTGAGGCTAGCCTTGAGGTGTTTTACCGAGTAAAAATTCGTATAGTTATAACGAGTCTTACTTGGTACAGAAATGATGGATAAAGTGTTTGTTTTACCGAGGTATAAGCCCTCGGATAGATGTGGGCTAGGGCCCTCCCGCCACCCACACCCTGCACATTCTATTTCCGTTGTGGTGTTCCTTTTCGGTTAAAGTAATAGTATCCATGGTTTGAAAGTCATTTTTATCCTCATAAGTTGGTTAGTATTGGTGGTACGGGACGTGCTTACCTCTCCCTACCCACATCTATTGAGGCTTATACCTCGGTAAAAATCAGTTATCCATCAATCTGTACCAAGTAAAGACTCGTTATGTATAACTATACTATATATACTGTATATGTCCCAATAGATGTGCACTGCGCAAGTGCAGACAGATGGATGCAAGTCTATTCAAAGTTAAAGAATGTCATGGATTTGTTTTTGTCATCCCTCTGAAATAAAGTGGGATTGTCTTATTTTATGTGCATTCAGTCTGAATATGATCATAAATTTGTGTGCGCTTTCAATCTCGAAATGGGGGTGTGCTTCTATTGGGTAGGGTGCTTCTATTGGGACATATACGGTATATATAATATATATATATTATATATATATTAAGTTTGTTTGTTTGTTGTTGATTTACGTCCTAGGAACAGCTAAGCTCATATCAGGACGGGTATCGACTTGTGACAGTGCACTCTCATGGTGACTTTATAGTGCTGCCCCACTGGGCAAGATGACCTGATATCCCACTCAGTCCCATTATCCTGACACTGAGCACACCAGTCCTTGCCCTATCCTACTAATGCGGAGCGCATGGCTAGGAATCGACAGGTATCAATTTTTAAGTAATTGGTTTGACTCGACCAGGGTTCGAATCCACGATCCCATGGTCTACCAAGACGGGAGACGGACACTCTAACTCATTCAGCCATCCCGTCTGGTCATATATATTAAGACATATATATATTGAGTATCTCCTGCGATACAGTTAAAATCACGGTCGATGGTGACAATTTTATATAGACATATATACATGATATATATATGTATTATATATTTCATTATGTGCATATAAATAACGGCAGCCCCTTAATATTTCTCTGTAACCACCTTAACCTCCATGATATTCACTGGGGAGAAGTCATTCTCTCCTCCCCACCTCCTCTACTCCGTGAGCCAACTGTCACTCTGCTCACCTTTAAAACTATCTACATTCTGATGGTATATTGTGCTAATGTACCCAGTTATGTGTAGCCTGTATATGAGTCTGTCTCAAAAGGTGCTAGCTTTTCGTTTTTTTTGTCCATAATAACGATTGACACAAAACACCACAGAAATGGTTACGCTGAAAACACAAGGACATTTGCTTCAAATCAATATGTATTCTATTTGGATTATGAAGCACCATGTAAAAAACAAATCAGTTTATCCTGAGCAAATGCATAAGCAGAGAGTATTTTGATCATTACAATGGACAAAGTTTTGTCCCATATTGCTTAGCACCTTTGGAACAGTCTCATATATATATATATGACAATGCAACTACCAAATTGAGACTATTGCTGTTCAGCAATGAAAACAAGCCACAATGTGACTTAGTTGTTATGGACAGGGTAAATAAGCCATTACCACAACAACATTATATATATATATATATTATATATATATATATACATATATATATATATATTTGAGCTAGAGATAGACAGAAGTAAAATTATATAATGTACATTCATTCGTATGGTCTATTTTACCTCCAAACAATAATTTTTTTTAAACCCAGATTTAAACAAATTTAAGAGACCCCCCCCCCCCCCGCACCCCACCCCCCCCCCACGCCCGCCAGATGTTCGGTGAAGTGTGACTGGTTACAAAGAGCCAGGGCCCGGCGATCCCCCGCCCACAGGGTCGGATTAACCGGCGGCCTAATTCGTGCACAATGCGCCCGGCTGCAACCCGGCTTCCGAAGGCGTTTACACGGGGCGGAGTACACACATCTACACACAGACACACACACCCTCACACGCACCCACGCATAGACAAGCAGACACACCCACACATCCAATCACCAACACATCCACACTCAGACACACCCATACATGCAATCACCAACACATCCACACACAGACACACCCACATCTCTACACACAAACACACATCAATCGGACCCGGACGCATGTACACATACCCCCACACATGCACATGCAGACACACCCACACATCTACACACAAACACACCTCAAATGCACCGACACACACATGTACAGGCATACACAACCACACATGCAGACACCACCTAACACATGCACACACAATTCCACCCACACACCTATGCACAAACGTACCTCAGACACACCCACACACACACATGTACATGCATACACAACTACACATATACACCACCACCCAACACATGAATAGGCAATTCCACCCACACACCTATACACAAACGGACCTCAAACGCACCAGCACACACATATACACGCATACACAACTACACATATACACCACCACCCAACACATGAACACGCAATTCCACCCACACACCTATACACAAACGTACCTCAAACGCACCAACACACACATGTACACACATACACAACCACACATATACACCACCACCCAACACATGAACACGCAATTCCACCCACACAACTATACACAAACATACCTCAAACGCACCAACACGCACATACACGCATACACCCACACTTGCACACGCATACACAACCAAACATCTGCCCACAAACATACCTCAAACGCACCCAAACACGAACTCACCCACACATGCATGTGGATACACTCACACATCTACACACAAACACACCTCAAACACACCCGCATACACACATCCACGCATGCATGCGCAGACACACACACATCTACATACAGATGTTCTGTCCTGATTACCTTAGATGTTGCCAGGGCGTGAAACTCCAACAACCAACCGACACACAGGCACACCCAAGCGCACCCACACACACGTACATGCAGACACCAACACATGCACACACATACGTGCACACACACATCTACACCCCCACAAATCTACACACGTACACACCCAAACGCACCCAGATACATGCATTCAGACCCACACACCCACACACCCACACCCGCACACCCACACCCGCACACACCCACACATCCACACACTCACACACCCACACAAATACGCGCATACTTCCCAATACAGCCCCACACACATACATACACATCAACACACATACACACATACACCCCAAACACCACCGACCCACACCCATGCATCCACACACCTTCAACACCCCCTTAACTCCACGCACATACACCCAACTACACATTTATTCTACCCACGTCGTCTGAACGATTATTCGCCTCACGTTCAATTCTAATCAGAGGCAGGGGGGGCCATTATATTGATTCTATCATTTGCGAGTCTCCAATGTAGCCTCTTTCATTCACAATTTTTGGAATTTAAATAGGTTATGATTTGTTTTTAATTCAAGGAACCATTCACGATTGTGGCGGACTCCATTGAGCATTCAAGTCGATTCTCCACATTCTTTCAAATTTTGTTCGTTTAATTTATTTAAGGAAGTTGATTATATATGAGTAGATGCTCACTGATGACCGGTATCCGCCATCGGAGCTATTCGAGAAATGCCTTTTAAGTGCCCGAGGGTAATATATCCTCTGGACACCGACGTGCAAGAATCTTATGCCGTAATTTTCCGCATGGGGAATCTTTATAGCGAAATCACTTATCAATTTAAATTGTGATCGTTGCCTCAACTTTCAGGGGTCAGGTAGCTTTGCAAGTTACATTATGTATCAAATATATTGTGATTACAGGTAAATACAGACAAGACAAGGTACTGGGTTGGGATGAGTTATAATCTCTGGGATGGGATTAAATCTCTCAACCTAATACAAGGCTGTAGCGGGAACTGGAACCAGCCATGCAGTTGAGAGGGAGTAGTGAGGAAAGGAGACGAGTGGTGGCGCCACCAGTCATAAGTTGGGAAGTTGGGGGATAGTCATATATATAGACCTAGGTGATTGGAGGAGACTCTAACAAAACATTCTTCCAGTTATCAGCTGGTTATTTATATCTCTATACTTTTTATGTATCACATACGTATATATATATATATTTATATATATATATATACATATATAAATACGGGGACAACTTTGAGAAAGACTTTGGAAAGGTTTTTAACAGAGCCTAAGTTACCAAAATGTTCAACGAAGCCATTACCAAAGTCGTTAGCTATCTCCTCATCTATGTATTTATCCCCACGTGGTAAGTGCCAAGTAATTAAACAAAACTAAACTCATCTCGTAGAATATACCGACTCATGGTGACTTTATAGTGCTTGCTGCCCCACTGGGAGACCAGGCCACCAGCACCATGACCTGATATGCCACTCAGTCACATTATCCTGACACTGAGCCAACCAGTCCTTGCCCTATCCTAATAATGCCGAGTGCCTTGCTAGGAAGCGACAATTGTAAATTGCCAAGTCATCGATGAGGGTTCGAATCACACGATTTACCACAAACAGGAGACGCATGCTCAACTCATTCGGCAATCCCGTCCGGTTGATGATGATGATGTTGTTGGTGGTTCTGGTTCTGGTTCTGGTTCTGGTGATGGCTATGGTGATGATCATGGTGGTGATTATGGTAGTGATGGTGATGATGATCATTGTGGTGGTGGTGATGGCTATGGTGATGATGATGTTGATTGTGGTAGTGATGGTAATGATGATGATCATCGTGGTGGTGAAGGTTATGGTGATGATGATGATGATGATGGTCAGTGTGGTACTGATGGTGATGGTTATGATCACCATGGTGGTGGTGATGGTGATGGCTATGGTGATGATGATGATGGTGATGCTGATGATGTGTTGACAGCAGCCACTGTGGTGGTGACCTTCTGATCAGCGACAGGTGGGAAGTGTCACATACCAGTCGTAAGGAAGTCACGTGGGTAGGCACTAGGCGAGCGATAAAAGGGGTTGGGGGGGGGGGGGGGGGGGAGTACGCAATTGTACCAACAACTGTTGGTGTCAAACCAACATCATTGTACCATCAAATCACAAACACTCATCTAAATTGTGGATCAACTTCAGGTATCCAATGTCAAGTTTATTTGTTAATCATGCAAATAGAAAACTGTTGTGTTCTTATTTGAAGTGTTTCGTATTGAGCGTATTTTTGAATCAGGCAAAGAGAAAACAAAACATATGGTGTTTTTATGTGAAATATTTGCTGTTGTTGTATTTTTATGTGTGTGTATTATTTACTTTGCCGGGGCTTTGTGGGGTGTAGAATGGAGTTTAGAACAGTGCGTGGTGTGTAAGTGAGCCTACAGTCTGGAGTAGATACAAATGGGGTACACAGTATTAAATGTCAAGCAGACGATATTTCACCGACACCTTAATTGTCCCGACTACCATATGTGGACAGTCTGTTCCCCACTATCCCCCAGCCCGGCCGGACCACTATATTTCTTCATCCACATCTTTGATAGCAGACGACATTTAGCACGTGTCGGCTGTTTTATTAAACAATGAGAAAACACTGTGTTGTGTAAATAACCCGATAGTGGCAGACGCCGCATATTTCTCCATTTACTTATTTATTCAGGGCAGACGACATTGAACAGGAAGTCGTCGATGACAATGTTATGTGTCCCACCTGCTGGTTACCAGCCGGATCTGACTAATAGGGTTCGGTCACGTAGGTTACAAACAACAAGGAAACACATTCCCGCCAAAACAGTGCTGTGTTGTAGGGTAGTATACTAGTAAGCTCTATTGTAAAGGGCTCATAGATGATTTCCAGCACAAACCTGCCCTCTGTTGGTCAGGGCAAGAACTAGTGCTGTCGGTGATAGCTCACTGTGCATTCTCAGCAGAAAAGATGTGCTGGTTCTCATGGTAACAGGAGTTGAATGAAACGAAAGGCCCTGTCACATTACGAAGCATCTTGCAGGTGCAGGGCCAACGTGTAAAATCCCTTTTTTACGTAGAGAAGTGTCAAACTTTTCAGCATTGGGGGCAAAGTTAGACGTATACATAGCGTATGTCCAACGTATGACCACCATATGGCTAACATAGCTCCTGGCGAAAAATGCTCAAATTATGCTCACAGTATGTTCACAGAACGCCGATGAACGTTATATAAATTATTCGATCACCAGAACTATGCCTCATATGTTACATACGTCAAGACATGCTGGAGAAATGCTAAACGAACATTAGACATACGTTAGGCGTACATGATCCATACATTGTCAGGATGCGGACTGTATGTTCCCATTGCCTTTAATGTAGGTGAATTCAGTGCAAGGTACTAAGCAACATTTGTCTAACATATGTCTAACATACATCAACACATGCCTAATGCATACATAATGTACACTGGACATAAAATCCACATGTTGTCGAACTTGTCGTATGTGCGCATGCACAAAAACATTGCCAACCCCTTGATGTGCGACACCATATCTCGACGAATGACAACGTACATTGACGTATACCAAGGAGCACTTAACACACGCGTAACGCATAACGATGTATCCTGACATAGCGGCATATGTTGGCGCGAGGCATCATAATGTGACAGCCCCTTAATATTTGATAAGTTTCCCTATAAATAATTTCTTGAGGCAATCGACAAGGTTTGTCAGTGGATTATTGATGTAAAAAACACCCCAATTTGAATAGTTTTACTAAATGTTCAAAGTGAGCTCTAGACATAATGTCCAGTTGTTGCAACATCTTCCACAACAGAACAATCAGGAGAGGCTGGGTGTCACGTTGATATGATTGAATGCGATATTCTAGCAGAAGCTGATCCCAGTACCCTGATCTCCCATTGCGGCAGCACTATGAAGCCAATCAGTACACTATCAGAAATTAAAGATGAGCACATATCTCAGATAGGCTGAGTGTACAGATGATATGATTGGGTGCGATATCCTAGCATAACAGGATGCCAATAGATCTCCCATTGCGGCAGCACTATAAAGCCATCATTTCACTCTCAGAAATGAAAGGGGAGCACATATTCCAGCTAGAGCGAATGCAATCAGATCAATGCATGCCTATAGATGTCTCACTTTGCTCAGGAGACATGAGGGTATTCAGCAGGCCCCGCCCTGCCCCCCCCCCCCCCCCGCCCACAAATCCCCCCACAACCCCACCCAGCCAGACACCCCCACAACCCTACACGCCAGCAGACACGGAATATGCTAATGAGCCCTCGATTTGAATACTTGTTTTTTTTTATATTGTTTTGCGTTTCTCCACATGAACAAATATTAGAAGTACCAGACCAGGCCAGATGTGTTGTGCATTGAGAAATGTAAGCTTCAGCAATAATCCGGCAATCACCACTCTATATATATATTTTACCTCGGTATACAGCCTCAGGCTAGCCTCAGGGTAGGGAGAAGGAAGCACGTGAGGTACCAGCAATTAGCATATACAACTCATGACTGGATTACGTGTCGTTGGGTTGCTCCGGCAAATTTAGTCTACATACAAGCAAATACGCAGTAAGTATAATAAAAACTGTGGTTAGCTTAATTATGATGCATTAGAGCATCATTATGGAAAGTTTAGACTTTCTTTGGTCCATTTTGGACGAGTTATTTGGTTATAAAAAACCAAGGATAGAATTCCTTCTCGAAGGAACGAAACCGATCATTAGCGGTTCTGTCAACACCCGAGTCACCGTGTGATTATGGGTAGAGATGTGGGCTCTGCCTCGTCTCCTGTGGAAATTCTCTCGTACTCTAATAGAGAGTAATGTTGGAGATGCTCCTGGGTTTCTTTTATAGACTCCCCACAAACTTTTTCAGGCGTTTCTCCGAGTTTCGTAGCATTTTCTCCAACTTGTTGACGTAGTAGTCACAGGTGGGAGAAGTGTGCGGAACAGAGGGATGGGCGGGCCGATACACTGGTCCCGACCCCGCGTAAGGTTTGGGCTTGACCCACAACCCACGCACAAATTTAGCTTATTACGCCTGTGTTATAACGGTATAAACACGTTCTCTAACACCACTAGATGTCCAAATGAGTTTGAAACAACCATATTGTGACATATATATATACCGGGACTGACCAAAAATCTTTGTTTCAGTTCCCGATGGCCACGAAGCGGAGTAAGCGCGGTGCAGCAGCAGCCGAGGGGCGTGTTCCGAGTGGATTGGACGAGGAGTACGACTCCTCACCCGTGTTGTCGGCAGTGCCTTCGACACAGCCCGGGGCGCATATTCTCTCCGAGGAGGACATAGTGCCTGACGGCGCCGCGGCTCAAAATTGGGAGACGCGGTTTGCGGCGATGGAGAGTCATATTATGGCTCTCAAACCACCGGTGTCTCGTAAACGGTGAATGCCGAGTGTCCAAGATGAGTCTTCATTTGAGGATTTCTCGGAGACAGACTCAGCGATGGAGCTTAAGGCTCCTCCTCCTCCTTCTCCTAAACGGAGGAAGAAGAAGAAACATATCATTTCTTCTGGTGATGATTTCACCAAGGAACGGGGGAAGACTGGACTTCGCAAAAAGCGGAAGACCAAGTCCAAGAAGAAGAAGAAGAAGAGGAAAGATTCTTCTTCTTCCGATTCTTCCACAGATTCCACTTCCACGGAATCAGACTCAGACACACAATATGAAGGTGTCTATGCTGCCATTGGTGGCAAAGTGGCTAAGAAAGTGGAGAAGCCAAAGGCTAAGCGTGTGAAAACCACTACGCTTATGCGCGAGAACATTAATGGCCATTTCCGCACGTTTAAACCGGCGGAGATTATTTCCAAGTTAGGAGATGAGTTAACAGGCATTAAAGGTGTTCCCAACTCCATCATTAAGGAGATGGATCGAGATGTCAATATGACGGATGACCGTAAGAGATTTGAGGGTGTGTTGCACACAGTGCATAAGGCGGTGCTTGGTACCCTAACAGCTATTGCTCCTGTGGCAAATAGAATGCAAAGAGAAAATAAGTTCTCGTCTTTGGCTAAGACGATGGACAAAGGAATTGCATTGTTGGTGGCGGCAGGTAATTACCTGTCGTATCGAAGATATGAAAATGTCTTCAAGTCGGTTTGCACAGAATGGTTTAGCTTGTGCCCCTCATTTATTCACTAAACTGCTTAAACCTGTTTTCTCAGTAATAGCGCGGAAGGGTCATATAATGTTTCCATACATAGATGATTCCTTTATTATAGCATCAACACAAATTGATTGTGTGAATGCAGTTTTGGATTTATGTGCATTACTCACTAAACTGGGGTTTTATGTACATCCACAAAAGTCAGTGCTTAAACCAACAAAACAACTCAAATGTTTAGGGTTTATTCTGGATACACAGTCTCTTACAGTGTCGATAACAGAACAAAAACTAATTAAGTTTATGAATACAGCGACCCAGCTTATTAAGTTACCAAAACCTAAAATTAGACAGGTCGCAGTCCTTATTGGGATAATGATATCGTATGCACCCGCTATTCTATATGGGAAAGCCCATATTAAATCTCTAGAAATAGATAAAAATTTAGCGGTAACACAAACTAAAGGGAATTTTGAGCGAAAGATGTTTATTTCGCAAGAAGGGCTACAGGATATTGGATGGTGGATGCAACACATAGCAAGTTCACCAAATCCAAACCGCATGGCGGAACCTAATACGGTAATTACTACTGATGCTTCGTTAGAAGGTTGGGGAGCTCATCGAGAGGAGGTAGATGGCTTGATGATGAAATAAATCACAAGTTAGAATACTAACTGATAATACTACTGCCATGGCATATATTCGTAACATGGGTGGAACCAAATCAAAGCCTTGCAATCAGTTGTCTAAACTGATTTGGAACTGGGCACAGGCTCAACAAGTCTGGCTGACTGTAGCGCATATTCCAGGGTCACAAAATACACTTGCAGACCATAAAAGTAGAAATTTCCATGACCATTTAGAATGGTCTCTCTCTACACCTTTGTTTAACTTCATTTGTGAAAAATGGGGTACACCTAAAGTTGACTTGTTTGCATCACGAAATAATAACAAATTACCTTGTTATGTTTCTTGGCATCCTGAACCGGAGGCTTGGAAAGTAGATGCATTTGCTATTACCTGGGAAAATAATTATTTTTATATTTTCCCACCGTTTAGCATTATCAGCCGAGTTGTGAGGAAAATCGGCTTGGAAGGGACACATGCTATACTGGTGGTGCCCGATTGGGACACGCAACCTTGGCTGCCAGCAGTTTCACAACTGGCAAAAGAACATATACGATTCCCAAGAAAACTCGGGAATCTGACGCACCACGGACCGCTAGTGGTTCACGGCGACGTGTCAACGACGCCCCTATTGGCATTCCTTTTCTAAGGAAACAGCTGCAGCAATTTGGATTGGACAAAATTACTGAGAATAGGATAGTATCTGATGCCTGGAGGCCAGGAACGGTCAAAATGTACACAACCTATTTAAAGAAATGGGGTGTACATTGTTTGTTAATGAAAGTCAAGCCAACAAATCCAACAATTTCACAAGTAGCTCGTTTTCTTCGTTCTCTAGAGGATGAAGGACTATCCTTTGGGAAAACATTATGTCCTTTGTTATCTACTTCGGTCAATTTATCAAAGGAATCCTCCAAAACCAAAGTATAGTCGGTTTTGGGATGTTTCTATAGTATTTAAGTTGTTTCAGGCTTGGCCTCACAACTCGTGGTTAGATATAAAACAATTAGGTTTTAAGGTCGCGGTCCTGTTATTGTTAGTAACGGGACACAGAGGACAGACGATTGTTGCTTTATCCTTAACTGGATTAGAAATAGACAAGAAACAAGCTACGTTTGATTTAGCACAATTGCTCAAATCGAACACGTTAGGTGACCCTTTATCTACGGTTCACTTAGACTGCTTTCCGAATGATCGGAAATTATGTGTTGTGTCAGCCATACGGGCTTATATATCTAAGACAAAGGATTTACGTGCATCACAACAACTATTAGTGAGCTTTATAAAGCCACATAAGGCAATTTCACGAGACACCCTTGCCAGATGGACAATTACGGTGTTGAAATTGGCTGGAGTGGATACGGGCAAATACTCTTCCCACTCAACTAGAGGTGCCATGGTCTCCAAGGCACGGTTGCTAGGTATTTCTGTGAAAAGAATACTAGCGCATGCAGGCTGGAAGACGGCTAAGTCGTTTGCAAAACATTACAACAAACGACTAGAAAAGCCTACCGGCATTGCAAAGCGCCTGCTCGCCAACTAACAAGAATAGGTGAGAACAAAAACGTTGAATATTATAATAAGAATGGATGATATTAAGGATAAAAATGAATTATGTAAAGGTCTCCCTAGCCTGAGGCTAGCCTGAGGCTGTATACCGAGGTAAAATAGTATAGTTATACGAATCTTAGCTGGGTATAGATGATGGATAACTGTTGTTTTCCCGAGGTATAAGCCTCGGGTAGACGTGGGCTAGGGCCCACCCACCACGCCCTGCCACGTCTATCCCGTTGGTGTACCATTACGGGAAAAGTATCCATTGTATTGAAAGATCATTTTTATCCTGAATAAGTAGGTTAAAATTGCTGGTACCTCACGTGCTTCCTTCTCCCTAGCCCACGTCTACCCGAGGCTTATACCTCGGGAAAACAACAGTTATCCATCATCTATACCCAGGTAAGATTCGTATAACTATACTATATATATATATATATATATATATATATATATGTTTATATATGAATATATATTTATACATATGAATATGAATAAGTACAAATCTAGAAAGTGTTTTTGTTTTTGAAAATTTGACTCTTTTGTCAGAGTATGCAATCTTTAGTCAATAATCTACCTTACTTTAGTTTGAAGTAACTTTTATTTTAAATCGCTAGCTTTGGAGATATTTTAAATGGAAACATGCTAAATTAATTTTGGCAAGCTGGCCAAAACTCTATCGCAATAGGCTTCTGCAGTAACTAACAGTTTGTATAAATTGACTGTATCCCATTATATGTGACAACAGATATTTAACAAGTGCACCAGCATCTAAGTTAGAGATGTAGAATCAAATCTAGATAATTGTTTTGGTTTTGACAATTTTATGTTTTCATCAGACTATGCAGCTTTAAAGAATTAACCTGGCAAATTGAGGCATGTTTCAATGGACAGAACAAGAATGTTTTTTTTCACACTGTTTACGAATTTAATACAGCTGAGTATGAACCAATGGCATATATGTCAGGGTGTGTGGGGGCCTGTTCTTAGACTGTCTACCTAGACAGATTAAATAAGCACCAATACGTTCCTTTTCTTAGGCCATGTCTATTCATTGTAATAGTGTTGGCATGGGGGTGATAAAAATGGGGAATATTGTGCCTAGAGCGGGACTCGAACCCACATCTCTTTGCATTCTGGGCCAGTGTGCTAACCATTACACCACCTAGGCTCCCTGGTATCACCACACTACCCACACCTACCTGTCTATGTGGTTACTTGCCTGATAGGTCAGTGCAGACTACTGCACTCGTCCCCCTGGAATTGTAAGTCTTGTAATGCTTACAATTACATACATACAGGCAATGCACCTACACATACATACACAGGGTAGGTTCAACAACCATACAGTGCATAAGCTTGTATAGGATCATGATCACGGCAACCAGTGTCATGGGGGTGATGAAAATGGGGAATATTGTGCCTAGATTGGGACTCGAACCCACATCTCTTTGCATTCCGGGCCAGTGTGCTAACCATTACACAACCTAGGCTCCCTGGTATTACCACACTACCCACGCCTACTTGTATATGTGGTTACTTGCCTGATAGGTCAGTGCAGACTACTACTGTATGTTTAACATTTCAGAGCCGTTTCCCAGACTCGGTATCTATATCTGTGAGACTTGTATGGGTCAAAACTGGCGCCTTTTTATTAGAATGTGTGTATCCCCTTGAGGGTTAGGTGGGTAAAGACAGGTAGCCTTTTCTTAGACCTTGTCCACCTATGACGATTGTATGGGTAAATATGGGACGCTTTTCCTAGATCTCTATCTATGAAGACTATATGGATAAAAACGGGACCTTTTTCTTTTTTTTTTTTTACTTTGTCTACCTCTCAGGATTCTACGGGTAAAACACCCTTTTCTTGGACTTTATCTAGGGTTAAAGCGAGGAGCATTTTCTTAGACTGTCGATCTATGAGTACTGCATGGGTTACAAGGGGATCCTTCTCTATCAAACCATACAGGCTTTAACAAATGTGCCCTTTTCTTACAGTCTGACTATTCAGGTAAACAAAGGGAGCCTTTTCTTAGACTGTCGATCTATAACGGGTGTATGTGTTTGTCAGTGGACTAGACATGGGAAGAACTGAGAGGGAATGAAGGTGGGGGG
Organism: Branchipolynoe longqiensis; assembly: GCA_030323885.1. Classification (NCBI taxonomy): domain Eukaryota; kingdom Metazoa; phylum Annelida; class Polychaeta; order Phyllodocida; family Polynoidae; genus Branchipolynoe; species Branchipolynoe longqiensis. The sequence continues at coordinate 26,660,178 of CM059188.1, forward strand.
GGGGGGGGAGGGGCTGGGCGGGGGGGGGGGGGTCAGATGGAGAAGGGAACCTTTTCTTAGACTGTCACTCTAGTATGAGGAATATATGTGTATGTGTGTCAGTGGAGGGACTGAGAGGGACAGCGGGTTGCGGGGAGGAGGGAGGGGGAGGGGAGGGGAGAGAGAGAGGGGCAGGGGCGGGTTCAAACGGAGAAGAAACGGACAGAGAAAGAGGTACGGTGTGGAGGTAGCCGGCTGCACCCCGGGGAGAGATTAAGATGAGGCAATGCAAACAGAAGGGCGGCCGACTTATTGTAGATGTAAAGGGCGAACCTGGGAATGAAATTAGCCGGCCTTCGTTCTGAAGGGTTCTCTCTCAGATGGACACCAGATGCCTCACTAATTACGCTGCCATCCCCTGCCGCCGCCGGCACCTTCCCCGCCACCCCCCCCCCCCTCCCCTCCCCCCCTCCGCTCCCCACCCTGCCCCTTCCCCCTCCCCACCCTCCTGCTTCCCACTCGCCACCCTTCCCCCTCCCAACCCTCCCCTCCCCGCTCCCCCTCCTCCACTTCCCCATCCCCCCCTCTCTCCTTCCCACACCACCCCCTCCTCCCCCGCTACCCTCCCCCCTTCTCGCTTCCCCCTTCTCCCTCCCCACCCTCCCCTTCCAGCTCGCCACCTTGCTCCCCCCCAGCACCCGTTCCCCCCCCCCACCCCCCAAACCCTCTAACATCCCCCCCCAACCCTCTCGCCTTCTCTCTCCCCACCCCCCGCCTTCCCCCTCTCACCCCTCTCCACCATCTCCCCTTCCCCCTCCGCACCCGGCCCCATTATCTTCCCCCCCCCCCCCCATTCACACTTCCCACCCTCCCCTTCGTCCTCCACAGCTGCCCTAATTCCTCCTTCCCACCATCGCCCATTCCACCGGTCCACCACTCTGCTACCCCCCCCTTCCATCTCTAGTCCCTCTCCCCATACTATTCCACCTCTCTTTCCACCCTCCCCTCAAGCTCACCCTCACCATAACCCTCACCCTTCCACCCTTCCACCCTCACCCTCACCCTCACCCTCAACCTTCACCCTCACCCGTCCAACCCTCAGCCAGACCCTTCACCTCAACCTCACCTCACCTCACCCTCACCCTCACCCTTCACCCTTCCACCGCACCTCACCCTTCCATCTTCACCATCACCTCACCCTCACCCTTCCACTTCCCCCTCACCATCCTTCCCCTCACCCTCCTCCATTCCCCCACCCTCACCCTCACCTCCCCGATCCCTTCCCCATCCCCCCACCTCCCCCCTCAACCCCTATCCCCACCTTCACCCACCCTTCCCACCACTTCCCTCTCACTCACAAGCTCCACTATCGCCGCACCACAACCACCCACCACCCGGCCTCCCGACAATCACATACACACTTCTCTGTTATAAATACTCTCTTAATTCGCTACCTTTTCCCACTCAACCCTTCCCACTCCCACCCTCGCACTCCCACCGTCCCACCTTCCCGATACCAATCGGACCATCATTACCAAGCTATTCACAGTCTTTACTTATCATTTCCTACGTCCCCCACCACCACCTCCCACCGCCAAGACCCAACCCCACTCCCATCGGCACTACACTGCTCATCTTTCAAAGCAATAACAATCACAATCACGACAAAAACAAAGAACAAAGAATTAAATATCACCCCCTTTGACAACCAGCACCACATCCACCCAAGCTCTGGAAGAATATACGGCCACTCTCACCTACGTGGTGGATTACCCAATAAAACGTCCTTCTCCCAGTCACCAGATGGGATGCCCACATGAGTTGAGCGTCAGTCTCCCGTTTTGGTAAATTGTGGGTTTAGATGCTGGTCGAGTCAAATCAATGACTTTTTAATTTATACTTTTCCATTCCTAGCCAGGCGCTTGACATTATTAAAATAGGGCAAGGACTGGTTGACTCAGGGTCCAGATAAGGTGACTGAATGGGATATTGCTTCATGGTGACGACGGCCTGGTCTCCCAGTGGGGCAGCACTGTAAAGTTGCCATGATGAGTCTGTGCTGCCACAAGTCGGTAACCATCCTGATATGATCTTAGATTTTGTTAGGACGTAAAACAACAGTAATCAAACAAACAGCACCATGACAGCTATTACCAGCAACCATGGCTGCCAGGGGGAAGCCTACACCAGACCCTTTCATTACCACGACTGTCATGATAGGCCTCACATAGAATACAGTGCTATCATGCCACAATCACCCAACAACCATTCTCATAGACGCCTTTCAATGTTTATAAACATTGTGTATGCATGCGCACCTTGGCTGCAGAATGAAGGCACACTGCCATTGAGTTTGCTGATACGTGCAGTGCAAAATGTCAGTTTTATTCAAAATTAATAGAAATGCAAAACCTTAACCTTATAAATTTAATATAATCTGTTTGCTAAATATGTTATCTATTTGTATGCCAATCAGCTTGTTTCTAGGTGGTGTGGTTTTATAGATATTTCACTTGTTCTGTAGGAAGATATCTCATAGCCATTGAGTTTGCAGTGTGACCATGTGTCATCCTGTAGCCAAGCTGCACATGCAATGACCTAAATACCTATGATGACATCATATGAAATAGGCCTATAAGGGTGCCTATTATAGTTAGTAACTCAAACCATACCTCACACACCATCAAAACAAAGAACAACACAGGTATCACCATAAGCATCATCACAAGCAGCAACGTAAACACCAAGACAAACACCAAGAAGAGCACCAACACAATCACCAACACTAGCACCACCACAGGCATCACCACAAGCCCCACCACAAGCACCACCACAAGCACCAACATAATGCAACTACATACACAACCACAAATACAACCACAAGCACCACCAAAAGCACCATAACAAGCACCACCACAAGCACCAAGACAATCATCACCACAAGCACGACCACAAGCCCCCAACACAAGCACCACCACAAGACCCACCACACGCTCCACCACAAGACCCAAGATAAGCAACAAGACAAGCACCACCACACGCACCACCACAAGCATCACCACAAGCACCACCACCAGCACCACCACAAGCACCACCACAAACACCACCACAAGCATCACCACAAGCACCACCACAAGCACCACCACAAACACCACCACAAGCAGCACCACCAGCACCACCACAAGCACCACCACAAGCACCACTGCAAACACCACCACAGGCACCACCATAAGCACCACCACAAACACTACCACAAACACCCACAAGCACCACCACAATCAGCAACACAAGCACCACCACAAGCAGCATCATAATGCAACTGCATAGACAACCACAAACACAACCCCATGACACTATTTCACCATGACACCATGACATCATGACATAATAACACCAGGACATCAGGACACCAGGAAACCAGGAGAGCAAAACACCAGGATACCATACCACCATGTAAGCATGCCACTGTTCCACCATGCCATCGTGCTTGCCACCATGTCACTATGCCACCATGCAACAATTTCCGATGCAACATGTTGCCGTGCAAACGTGCACCCGTGCAACCACGCAGCCATACAGCCATGCATCCATGCAACAAGGCAGGCTTATAACATACACTCATATACCCATTCAACCATACATATATACAACGATACATCCATACAACAATGCAACCACACAATATGCAACCATACATCCATACAAACAAACACCCATACACCCATACAACTATGCAACCATGCAATCATACACCCATACAACCATACAACTACACAATCATACACCCATAAACCGTACCCCATACAACCATCCAAGCATACAACCATAATACATACATGCACCCATACAACCATGCATATATATACAACCATACAATCATGCCTTCGGCCATACCTACAAACATACATATAACCGTACATACGTACACACAACCATACACCCACCCACACAACCGTACAACCACACACACATACAACCATTCAACCATACATCCATACAACAATACACCCATACCACCATACACCCATACCACCATACATCCATATAATCATACAACCATACAACCACATATTCATACAATCATACAACTATGTGAACATTCAACCATTTCCATGCACCCCCGTACAACCATATAACCTTGCAACCATGCGACTATGTCACCGTACCACAGTGCCACCGTTCCACCGTTCCACCGATCCACCGATCCACCATGCCACCGTGCCACCGTGCCACCACGCCACCGTGCCACCGTGCCACAGTGCCACCGTGCCACAGTGCCACCGTGCCACCGCACATGCGCCCTCGTCATGACGGTGGCGGGCCTAGCAAACTTGGCAGGCCCGAGCCGGCGCCCCTGGCTGTAGCGCTATTATTTGTGACTTATTGGCGCCTCAGATGAGTATTGCGACTTTTGTGGTTTATGCTTTTTTGATAATTGTCCTAATGGCATTTGCAATAAACCATGCTGGGTGAACCTAGCGACCTCTTTCCATTTGATATAAAGCACTCGGCGAGAATGGGTGTGCGCGCGGGGTGGGGGGTGCGGGATGGAGTGGGAGTGCAATGAGGAGGAGGAGGAGGAGGAGGAGGAGGAGGAGAAGAAGATGGGTGGTGGTTAATGTGGCTCAATTGTCGTCTGCTCAGATGACCAAAAGTCGTCTGTGCGGTTGAAAATCGTTTCTTTTCGATGAAATGGTATCGTTTTTATTTGATGTAGGGGGTGGGTGGATGTGTGGGTGAGGGCTGGTGTGGGTGTGTGGGCGGGGAGGAGGGGGTAGTTCACTTTGAGTTCTGGTTCAAAAGTCGGTAGTACCTATTATAGATACACCCTATACAACATTTGCGTATAAATATATACATATATGTATACATATATGTGATAACCCCAATTCCCATTTGCGAATGAAGTGTTCCTTTTGGTTGACACTCAAATATGCCTAACCTGGAACTAAAAGTATTTATTTAATAAGACATAATTTGCAGGATCCATTTTCCCTTATCGACCTGTTCTAAACACTGCCTGATTACAAAGTACTATTTCCTGTGTTCCAAAAACACACAATTCATCCTACATATGTATACCAAATTAGAGCGTTTCGGAAACATTGTAAATTACACAAATTGGACCTAAGTTTGCTTACAAATGAAACAAATCAGTGTCACATTGTGATATATGCAAGTGAAACAATTTAGCGAAGAAAAATTTAGCACAAAAGACAACAACCCACAACAACAGCATGAAAAAAAAGTAATGGACTTAGTTTTTACTTAGGATCTCATGTCTCCCTAGTTGGCAAGGGACACAAGATTTGATCCTGATTATGCATATTCGGTATTCGCATCAAAGAGCTGGGATGAATAAAAACAACAAAAAAGATAACACAAATACATGACACCACACACTAAGCACCTACACAATGGACGTTCCATGTACTCATTGTATGCAGATTGCCATATTAACGAGTGATGAATGCTTGCTTTACATCAGAGACGGCTGTTGCTGTCAACAGGACAAATGCAATTGTTATATGACAAATGGCCAGCACCCCATACATGGGTAATGAGGTGCCAGGCTGGCAATGCACTCTCTGACACTTTGATGTGTAGACTGGATAAATCACATTGTGGAATATTATATTACCAGTTTGGGGACATGTATGGAAATCAGTGAAAACAACAAATTTAACCATGACAGCGCCATACCCCTAATATCCGTATATGTTGCCAGGACGTAAAGCTCCAACAACCAACCCAACCCAATAGACTACATCACTATTCCAGCGGCACGGTGCATTGTGGGATGCATCAAAGCAAAACAAACCTGTGAGAAGCACATGGCACATGCTAATACACTGGGTGCAGTTATGAAATGTGCTAGTTTCAGCTCATCTCAGCTCTTGTTTGAAACATAGAACACTAACTAACAAAATATATATATTAAATTAAGATATTAATATTTTATCCAGCATTGCATTTACATCAATATAATCAGCACATCTTATGCCATGTGCATTTAGATGTAAACAAATCTAGGCACTCAAACTAGTGTTAGAGCCATAGCCAGAGTCAGTTTTACTTATTTTATTCATGTTTTTATTTATATCCTATGGTTAATGACATATGTAGAAATAGAAAATGAGTAGGGTTAATCAAATATTGGTTATATATTTCTGTGAAACAAGTTTTTGTTGACACATTTGACAATTTAATATTTAAAACAAGAATTACTCATGTCTAATCAATGGTGATGTAAATATCAGACTGTAAAGTGACTGAAATTGTATGTTTCTTAGCTCAAAATGCTTAATTATAGAGAGTTGTGTCTTAAACATATTCATTATATTATTATATTGCATCCTTCCGTCCATGTTTGTGCCAAATTATTATGTATTTTTTTTATTAATTTTGAATGAAATCAGGGTTTTGCCCTATGCGTATCGGCAAACTCAATGGATGTATGCTTTTGCTTTGCTGCCAACACCGTTTTCAGTGCACGCGCAGTCAGAACGGTGATCTCGTCTATAGCCGATGTTTACTCTTTGTGCTTGGGGGCTGCTAAACAAACAAATCCAAATGCGCCAAACACAGATCTGATGGGTGTATAATAGGAAGTACAACATTGAAGATTTCAGGCGCAAAACCAGACAATTGTCACGTGGGCTGAAATGAAGCTATGACTATCAGATGTTAGCTGAAGCTGCCTTTTTTGGGGGGTACATTAGTTGTTTAAGCAGGGGAAATTTCAGTTGCAGATGACTGGTCTTCCTCATTCCAATGCTCCTTGCCCTATCCTAATAATGCCGACCGCCTGGCTAGGAAGCGACAAGTATCAATTTTTAAGTCATCGGTTTGACTCGACCAGGATTCAAACCCACGATCCCATGATCTACCAACACGAGAGACGGACGCTCTAACTCATTCGGCCATCCCGTCTGGTTCATTCCCATAATTAAAGAGTTGTGGGAGAGTTGGGTGGATGGTGGCGCCACCACTACAGATTGTCAAGTTGGTAAGAGATATATAGATGATAGCTTTACCTTTGTAGATTTATACACGCATAATACGCTATATGCATCGTATGTAGTTCAGGCGCAAAAACACATACACGCCAATCCAAAAATGTAGTTTAAATAGAACGTTTGTACATAACAATAATTAAATTCTCACTAATTACAATTTTCATACGATCATATGGGTACGGAGCAATGAAAAAAACCCCAGAAATAACAAAATAAAAACTTGTTGACATTTTTACGGAGGGCCGAGTACCCCTCTACGCCACACCCCAGGACCGGAAGTTCCCACTATTTGTCAATATATCAAATACATTATCTCTCTAAAGTTACATACTACAATGATGTTGGGTTTCTGCCGAATTTCCCTGGAACTAATGTATTAACCCTGGTTAGGCTGATCTTTATATTACTGATGTTACTGTATTTTAGAATGGTGGATGGGGGTAATTGCCCCTCCGTAAAAGTATCAATTTATTAAATTATTATATAGAAAACAGTATGATAATGTCAGGCTTTAATTCTTATAATATTTTACATTCCAGATATGTATTTTGAAACGCGCTACTGTTAGTTTTAATGTCATGATTACTAGTCAGGAAACCGATTATGGTGGCTGAATAGGTAGAGCGCAGGTTTCCTGTTTGGAAGTTTGGGAGTTCGATTCCCGGTCGAGATAAACCAATGACTTACACACTTTATACTTGTCACGACCTAGCTTGGGGCTCAGCTTTACTAGGAGAAGGGCAAGGATTGGTTAGCTCAGTGTCAGGATAATGTGACTGAGCAAAAGATTGTGTCATGGTTGTGACAGCCTGATCTCCTAGTGGGGCATCACTATAAAGTTGCTGAGTGTGCACTGTCGCAAATCAGTAGCAGTTCTATTATGACATTGGCTGTTGCCAGGACTCCAACAAACAAAGAAACTAGTCGAGAATCCTTCTACAACAATATTATTTCCACTAGGATTTGACTCAAGGCATGGCCCTGTATAAGTTAAGCCTGGTACACACCTCCTGTATACGATTCACGTGCTAAAGATGACTGCCCGATGGGACCGGTCACAACCCGACGCGTTCCGTTTCCCGACTAAAACTGCCTGATTCATTTTTCGAATCTTATAAGATTCCAGTCTGAAGACCTAAAACTGAGTTTTAAGTCGCGAATCGGAAGGCTCAGGTGTGTTAGGGGTTCACACACCCAAAGACTGAAACCGTCTAAAACTCAAACTTAGTTGCAAAACAGGCAGTTTTAGGTTTTATACCGGAGGTGTGTACCGGGCATTACGGAATGTACTCATTTATTATACGCATATTATTAATTAGGTAATTGTATTGTAATTGTAATTGTTATCCACTCTATTTGTAATTGTGCTAATATAGTTATGTCAACTAACTACATTACTATTAATTTATCCAATAACAAAAAGTTGATCCAATAACAACAAGTTGAAAATATTGGGGAAAACATTATGTACATTTCAAAGGAGAGGCGAGGCACTTGATTGTGTATTTATTCATAGTCATGCTTATTTAAAATGTCCTAACTAATTCCGTACTGCTCTCTTCTGTTCACCAGGTGAGTTCCCCCCTCCGTTGCTGAGTTGCACCTTTGGCACGTGACATACTGAAGGTCATGGTAAGGTCATGTACTGGACGAGTTAACATGCGCCAACAAACAATGTGGTGTACAGAGTGAACTGGTAAACGATAACTATGCTAATTTTATACATATGTAGTGGTGGTGGTGGTAAGTGGCAATTGATTGCATGCACGGGTACCAGGTGATAAGGTCGTAGAGTGTACCAGAGGCACACAGAACTAGTGTATACATTATTTACATGTTCTTATATTTATGTACATGTACATATATTGTACATAATATTAGGTATATGAATACATATGCATACACATGCATACATATATACACTAACACCACTCTATACCGACCCATCCACAGATCGACCACTCCCCTACATCGATCGCTTTATTTGGGTCCCAACAATACCATTATAAGGATATTCTAACTCTCTAAACCGACTACCTCCATAAATGGACCACTTAAAGTCGGTCCCAAGGTCGGTCGGTTTAGATAGGTTTCACTTATATATATGAAGTGTTCAGGCACAAAATCCTGTGAACACCGATCCAAAAAATTAATTGAAATAAACGATTTTTACATGACGGTAATTTTAATTCTCACTAATTCCACTTTTCTTGTGATGAAAAGGTTATGGAGTAATGGACAAATAAATGGAAATGCAAACAAAATTAACCTTTTGAGTGTTTGACTCCAATGTTCATCTACAATTTTGGATTGGTATTGAAGGGGTTTTGTGCCTGAACTTCTCATATGTATATATATATATACTGTATATGTCCCAATAGAAGCATGCTACCCAATAGAAGCACTGCTCCCATTTCAAGATTGAAAGCACGCACAGATTTACAATAATATTCAGACTGAATGCACATAAAATAAGACAATCGCACTTTATGTCAGAGTCCTGGTGTAGTTCGCTCCAGGGCTGGGAAGGATGAGTCTAATTCCTAGTTATAGGTTGTGTGGACATGTTGTCCATTCTCCAGAAGTCTAGCTACCTACCCCTGGTGCTCTACACAGGGGTCTGGTGAACTGCTCTTTATCACACGTGGCACTCATGCACCTAAGAGTCTTGTAGGCACGGCAGGCTCGTGCCTATAAGAGTACCTGGGGGAACCCCTGCCTCAGCCTGATTCAATACTAGGCCATACCTAGGCCGCCACAAGCTCAATTTTAGACAAACGCAATTTAATCTTGAAATTGACATGTTCTCATAAAAAACCTATATACATAACACACATTAATTGGCGTTTTGTATATGTTATAATAGGTCACTTACCAGGTGGTTCAATGGCGCTGGAAATTAGTGACAGCAGCTGTACAAGAAGACATGTCACGGGCCACCTGCGTCTGTCAGGGCATAGGCGTGCCGCCATATTGCCTCCACACCACGCCCCCCGGGGGCTGGTGTCACACTGGCAGTACTGACAGCAGTTTGTGACGACTGACAGTAACAGTCACTCACCCCAGTGACACTCGACATGAACAGACGGCCGGCTGCTCATAGGCATGTCGTTATTCCAACCTCAGAACCCACGTGCACTGAGGCGTGGAGAAGTCTGAGAATGTGCCGGTTTAAAATCTCAGTGTGCTTAGAGTCTACGCTCGGGGTTCTGTGCATGCGTCAATGGGTTCTGCGCATGCACATATCCGATTAACACGACCCTGGCGACTCGGGTCACCTGAGTTGCCAGAAATTCAAATAGAACACTGCGAGTAGAGTTCACAAAAACACGTCCCTTGTGCAAAAATTTAACCCACCTCTTGCCTGGGGTTGGCTAGGAGTGATGACGTCACTTTTGTGCGTCACTTTTGTGCGTCAAAAAGTTCCTAGGGTCACCCGAGTTGATTAATCGAATACGCTGAAATGCCATTAGATTTTGATGCATGCGCAGAACCCCGAGCGTAGAATCTAAAAACACTGAGATATTAAACCACCACACCAGCCCTCATTTTGGCATAAATGCCGAAACATAATGGACGTCGTTTCTGTCGTCGCTTCGTCTATTATTGATTCTGCGCAATGACGCCGACACGAGGGACATCATTTTTATCTGTGTGAGATATTGCGTTCGGGACGAATTTACGTCAGGCTACGTCATGAGCGGACCGGGGTGTTTGTCTGTGTGTGTGCGGGTGGGTTGTGTGTAGATGGGTGTTTGTGTGTCTGTTGATGGGTGTTGTGTGTAGATGGGTGTGTATTTGTATGTGGGTGGGATGTGGACGGGTGTGTGTGTACATCTGTGTTTATTGGGGTGGGCTGTGGATGGGTATCTGCGTCTGGGTGTATGGGGGTGGGTTGTGGATGGGGGTGTTTGTGTGTATGGGAGTGGGTTGTGTGTAGATGGGTGTGTGTGCCTGTGTGTATGGGGGTGGGTTGTGTGTATGGGTGTGTGTGCCTGTGTTATGGGGGGGTGTTGGGGTGTGGTGTTGGTATGGGGTGGGTTGTGTGTAGATGGGTGTGTGTGCCTGTGTGTATGGGGGTGGGTTGTGTGTAGATGGGTGTGTGTGCCTGTGTGTATGGGGGTGGTGTGTGTAATGGGTGTGCTGTGTGTATGGGGGGGTTGTGTGTAGATGGTTGTGTGCTGTGTGTATGGGGGTGGGTTGTGTGTAGATGGGTGTGTGTGCCTGTGTGTATGGGAGTGGGTTGTGTGTAGATGGGTGTGTGTGCGTGTGTGTACGGGGGTGGGTTGTGTGTAGATGGGTGTGTGTGCCTGTGTGTATGGGGGTGGGTTGTGTGTAGATGGGTGTGTGTGCCTGTGTGTATGGGGGTGGGTTGTGTGTAGATGGGTGTGTGTGCCTGTGTCTATGGGGGTGGGTTGTGGATAGCAGTGTGTGTGGATCTGGGCTGGGTTGCAGACGGGTGTGTATGTAGGTGTGTATGCGGATGAGTTGCGGATATGTGTCTGTGTTTGGGGGTGTGTGGTGGTTGGATGTGTGTGTCTGTGTGGGGGTGGATTGTGGATGGGTGTATGCGTGTGGGGGGGGGGGTTGTGAATAGATGTGTGTGTATGTGTGTATGGGGGTGGGTTGTTGATGGGTGTGCGCATATGTATTGGGGTAGGATGTGGGCGGGAGTATGTGCATCTGTGTTTATTGGGGTGCGTTGTTGATGGGGGTGTGTGTTTGTGTGTATGGGGGTGGGTTGTTGATGGGTGTATCTGTGTGTATGGGGGTGGGATGTCGATGGGGGTGTACACCTGTGTGGTATGGGGGTGGGTTGTTGATGGGTTGTCTGTGTGTATGGTGGTGGGTTGTTGATGGGTTGTCTGTGTATATGGGGGTGGGTTATTGATGGGTGTGTTTATTGGAGTGGGTTGTGGATGGGTGTGTGCATCTGTGTGTATGGGGTTGCATTGTTGATGGGTGTGGCTGTGTGTATGGGTGTGGGTTGATGATGGGTGTGTCTGTGTGTATGGAGGTGGGTTCTGTGTAGATGGGTGTGTGTGTGCATAGGTGTGTATGGGAGGTGGAATGTGGACGGGTGTCTGTGTGTGTGTTGTGGATATGTGGGTCGGGTTGCAGACAATGTGTGTATGTGTGCATGTGTGCATGTGTGTATGCGGGCGGGTTGCATATGGGCGTGTGTGTATGTGTGTATGTGGGTGGGTGGTGGATGGGTGGGTGTGTTTGGGTGTATGTGGGTGGGTTGCATATGGGTGTGTATACATGTGGGTATGTTGCACATGGGTGTGTGTGTCTGTGTGTAGGGGGTGGGTGGTGAATGAGTGTGTGTACATGAGTGCAGTGCGGATGAGTGGGTTCATTTGTGTGTGTGGGAGTGGGTTGCGGACGGGTGTGTGTGTCTGTGTGTACTAGGTGGAGTGCGACTGTGTGTATGGGTGTGGGTTGCGGATGGGTATGTAGATCTGTGTGCATGGGGGTGGGTTATACACAGCCGTATGTGTCTGTATGTATAGGGTGGGGTCCGAACGGGTGGGTGTGTCTGTGTGTACCGGGGTGAGATGCTAGGTGGTCCGGTGGGCATGTTTGTGTCACTGCGGTCAATGGGTCCCACAGAATTCATCGTTATCTAATATCAACACACGTGACAGTCGCAGACTGCTCCGAGATCGCCCACTCACCGGCTTGCAACCCGCCCTCTGCCGGCCCCGCCTCCTGCCAGGCCCGTCCTCAGCCGGTCGCCCCCTTTACAAGCTCCTCCCAGTCCCCGCGTGTCAATGACGTGACGCCGGCGTCACTCTGACGTCATGCAACCCCAAACACTCAACGAGCTTCACACCATCACTACAACCATTCACTACTCACTACCATAATCACCACCATCACCACCACCAGAACCCGCACCCATCCCCACCCATCACCACTCCAACCACCATCCACCGTCCACCATCAACCACCACCACCATCACCATTACCACTGCCACCCAGCACCCAACACCCAGCAACACCATCCACCACCACTCTAACCATCATCCACCACCAACCACCACCACTACCCACCACCACTCCAACCACCATTACCATCACCCACCACCACTATCACCATCATCCACCACCAACCACCACCACTACCCACCACCACTATCACCATCACCAGCACCAACCACCACCATAACCCACCACCACTCCAACCACCATCACCACCACCCACCACCACCATCACCACCACCAGCACCACCAGCACCACCCACCACCATAACCCACCACCACTCCAACCACCATTACCATCACCCACCACCACTATCACCAGCACCAGCACCACCCACCACCATAACCCACCACCAGTCCAACCACCATCACCACCACCCACCACCACCATCACCATCACCAGCACCACCCACCACCCATCACCACCATCCACCACCACTCCAACCACCATCCATCACCAACCACCACCACCATCAACATCACCACCCACCACCCACCACCCACCACCCACCACCCACCACCATCACCCACCACCACTCCAACCGCCATCACTACCACTACCACCCAACACCATTCAACACCACCCTCCCACTCCAATCACCATCGACCACCACCAACCACCACCAGCACCATCATCATCACCCCCACAATACACTACCATCATCATCATCACCACTCCAACCACCCAACACCACTCCATGAGTGTACGAGTAGTAGTAATACCACCCAACACCACTCAACACCACCATCCACCCCCACCCACCACCATCCACCACCAGCCAACACCATCCACCATCACCATCACCACAACCCACCACCCAATACCACGACCCACCACCACTACCACTCCACCACCATCCACCACCACAACTACACCACCATCCACCACCATCTACTACCACCCACCACCACCCACCACCATCACCACAACCACGACAACCATCGTCCACCTTCACCCTCACCATCCACCACTCGACCGCCACACACCCCCTTCACCCCCACACCGCCCACCCCAAACACCGACAGTTCTTTTACACGTGCGCGTGTGGGCCGTCACGAAGCGTCTCGCCATGATAGCCCGTGACCTACAATCTGTAAGCCCCAAGGGATCTTCCTCCCCGCCGCCTCCTCCCTTCCCTACACCCACGTGGTGCGTGCGCATTGCTATGGCTATCTACGCATGCGCAGATGCCTTATCTATCCCGCGATAAAACTCATTGCGACGGACACGCAGGATCGGCCGCCAGTCCGTGTGTTGTCACGGGCGCTGTCACGTGACGTTAGGCGGCCACGTGACCACCCAGAGAGCCTCTTGCTCGCGCGGCCCCCTAGAGGGTTCTCTGTGAACTACCGATTCACTACTGCTTGTAGGGGAGATGAGCACTGGGGAGGGGCGTTTAATATGACAGCCACTAGACTAACATAACAACAACACCACTCTGTCTCACTTATACTTACTAATAGGATGAAACCATTCCAACCAAACACACACCCGACTCAAAACTGTACCTGTATGTATGGAATGCATCACAGTCTGTTAATAAATACATGAATGTTCATTGCTCTGATTATTTCCTGTTTTCAATTCCATGGCGCTAGTCTTCCAGCCATGTGTAATGTGTCGCTTACACCATACGTTTGACTAATACATCATATGTGGGTTATTCTCCAAAACTTGGCACCGTATAATTGGTCTCCATGATAGCGAGTCTATTGATAGCGAGTCAAATAATTATTGTAGCCTCTAAGTCTAACTATTAGGTACATTCACAGTTCTACATGTATGGAATCTATCCCAGAAAAGAAATAAAAATTATACTTATATGATTTTGTGCTTGATTTGAAAATGTGAAAATTTACACATTGACAATGTGCATTGTGCCCAAACTTGTTTTCAATGTTCTTTCAACTTTTTTCTTGGAAAATATAATATTGTTTGCTTAACTGTAATCAATAAAATCATGTTCGACTTTGTTGTGTAAATTAAAATGATGTTCTGGATGTGCCTTTTATTTTCCTGCAACATGAGTGATATTAATGTATTGCTCAATTTGTATAAGATCTAAATCAAAAAGTTAAATATATTTTTGTCAAGTCTGACATATGCACAACATACCAACCTTTGTAGAAACATGGATGCCTTTGGGATGCCTTTTGCTATTATCTCACACTTTAGTGCCCTGTTTTAGAGAATGACACATGTAATGCATATAATATGGATTTGTGTGCCAGTACTAGGTGTGGACTATATCAGTAGTAGGTGTGGAAGTCCGTACTATATCGATGTAGTAGTGTAAATATGGTATATACCCAGGCCAGGTTATTTCAATAGTAGGTGTGGAATATTACCAGGTCATGCTATTTCAGTAGTGGGTGTGGTATTCAACCGGGACATGCTATATCAACAGTGTGTGTGGAATATAACCAGGCCATGTTATGTCAGTAGTCAGTTTGGATTATACCCATGCCATGCTATATCAATAGTGGGTGTGGAATAAGCATATATGCTATATCAGTAGTGGGTGTAGAATTTAACCAGATCATGCTATATCAATAGTGGGTGTGGAATATGACCAGGCTGTGCTATATCAGTAGTGAGTGTGGACTATAACCACACCATGCTATATCAGTTGTGGGTGTGGAATATAAGCAAACCATGCTATAACAGTTGTGGGTGTGGAATATAACCAGGCCGTGCTATATCAATAGTTGGTGTGGAATATAACCAGGCCATGCTATATCAATAGTTGGTATGGAATATAACCAGGCCGTGCTCTATCAATAGTCAGTGTGGAATATAACCAGGCCATGCTATATCAATAGTTGGTGTGGAATATAACCTGGCCGTGCTCTATCAATAGTCAGTGTGGAATATAACCAGGCCATGCTATATCAATAGTTGGTATGGAATATAACCAGGCCGTGCTCTATCAATAGTCATGTGAATATAACCAGCCATGCATATCAATTGGTGTGGAATATAACCTGGCCGTGCTCTATCAATAGTCATGTGGAATATAACCAGGCCATGCTATATCAATAGTTGGTGTGGAATATAACCTGGCCGTGCTCTATCAATAGTCAGTGTGGAATATAACCAGGCCATGCTATATCAATAGTTGGTGTGGAATATAACCTGGCCGTGCTCTATCAATAGTCAGTGTGGAATATAACCAGGCCATGCTATATCAATAGTTGGTGTGGAATATAACCTGGCCGTGCTCTATCAATAGTCAGTGTGGAATATAACCAGGCCATGCTATATCAATAGTTGGTGTGGAATATAACCTGGCGGTGCTCTATCAATAGTCAGTGTGGAATATAACCAGGCCATGCTATATCAATAGTTGGTATGGAATATAACCTGGCCGTGCTCTATCAATAGTCAGTGTGGAATATAACCAGGCCATGCTATATCAATAGCAGGTGTGGACTATAACCAGGTCATGGTATATCAGTAGTCAGTGTGGATTATACCCAAGGCACGCTTTATAAAAGGTGGGTCTGCTATGTGTGTATGCATGCCATGCTGTGTTAGTAGTGGGTGTGTAATATAACCAAGCCATGCTATATCAATAGTTGGTGTGGAATATAACCGGACAAGGTTGTATCAATAGTCAGTGTGGAACAGATATAATCAAGCCATGCAAGGTCATTAGTGGCTGGGTGTGGAATAAAATTAGGTCATGCTATATCAGTAGTATATGGAGAATATAACCAGGCCATGCTATATCAGTATCAGGTATAGAATATATCACGGAACATTTCTTACAATTAGGGAACTAGCCGTGCGCCTGCACCAAACACTCTGTTAAGCAAAGATGGCGCCCACAACATAATCAGCCATCTGATCGATTAAATTGCAAGTGTGTTTTGCGATCAATTACACCGATAATTAGCATATTAACGCAAGCAGGGCAACTATGGATACTTGATTTTACAGTGGCATGGACATACATTATTGGAGTGATTTGTACATAAACTAAAATCTGTAGAATCTACAGACTGGTGACTTCTTGAGCGTGATAGTGAACGATCGGGGTTGGGGAGGGGAGGGGGCCGGAAGTGGGGTTTGGAGAGGGACGGCGGTGGGCAGGAGGGGCTGCGTGTCGGAGTGGAGGGTGGTGGTTGAGAGCAAAAGGTTAGATCATAATTTGCAGGATAATAGAAGGATACTGCAAGGATCGACCCATCACATGCCAGATTGGATGGAGCGTGGCACACAGATAACTTGACTGATCTTCACATGATTTGTTATTTGTAAAAGGTGTGTGTAGGGCGGTGGGGGGGGGGGGTAGCGAGATGGGTGGGGGGGGGAGCACCAAAAAGAGGCTGGGTGGGCGAATGTAGGTAGCATCGTGTACTCCCATCCTATAATTAAGTTGATCCTTCATCAGTTCCATTGAATTAGCAAATGCATATTAAAAGAGTGCTGTGTTTTCCTTTTTGTGATATTGGTTCTCTTAGATTATTTTAATTTATTTTATTTTATGTTATTTTATTGTTGGCTCATTTAGAGTAGAGATGTTATTATTAGCAGCCTGTGCAGTGTGTGTTCTGCATTCCGCTCTCCTCCAGTTGCCGGTTAAATGAACGAGTGAGTGGGAATTAGAGCCACTAAGGACAGCACTCGTGTGTGTAACACAACACCCGCTTTAATCCTCCCCAACCTGCCCCCCCCCCCCCACCACCACCACTTCCTCCACATTCTAGCCTCCATTTCGACTATTTGTCTCTTGCTTAATGGCTCCCAGTAACATTATTCCCGCCACACACCGAGCTCCGGGTTTGCAGCTCTGCAACTGAAACCCTGGCGTCGTCTGCGGCGAGTGAATGTCGTCTGCTGGTAGTAAATCTCGTCTGCTGCGAGTAAATGTTGTCTGTGGCGACTAAATGTCGTCTGCTGCTAGGAAATGATGTCTAGTGCATAGAAATGCTGCGTACTGCGATTAAATGTCATCTGCTGCTATTATATATGCGGTCTTCTGCGAGGAAATGTGAGTAAATGCGAGTAAATGCGAGTAAATGCCAGTAAATGCCAGTCAATGCCAGTAAATGCCAGTAAATGCCAGTAAATGCCAGTAAATGCCAGTAAATGCCAGTAAATGCCAGTAAATGCCAGTAAATGCCAGTAAATGCCAGTAAATGCCAGTAAATGCCAGTAAATGCCAGTAAATGCCAGTAAAGTCATATGCTGCTATATGTATAATGTGAGTGTGACTGTGAGTATATCTCATTTGCTGCTCGAAAATGTAATTTACTGCAAGTATATGTTGGCTACTGCGAGTAAAATGTTGTATATTGTGAGAAAATGTTGTATATTTGCGAGTGGAATCTCATCTGCTGCTATTATAGATGCATGCGGATGGGAAATAGTGTTTACTTCGAGAACATCTCGTATCCTTCTAGTAAATGTCGTCTCCTGCTAGTCCTCTGCTACTAGCGAATTTCACCTACTGGGAATTAATCTGATGTTGGTATATGTCCCGTGCTGCCGGTACATGCCATATGCTGCTAGGCAAATTAATTTATTGCATGTAACTGTCGTCTGCTGCCACTATACATCGTCTGCAGCGACTATATCTAGTCTGCTCCGAGTAAATGTCATCTGCCGCGACAGGAGAGAAAGGCCTCTGGCCGTCCTTGTATTTTAGTCCTGTTATTAGCGTCATGCGCATTGTAAACATCGTTTCCGGCGCACTGTATCGGGTACGTGAGCTAGAATTTCAGTAAATGTCGTCTGCTGTCATATTCAGTGAAATAACTCTCTCTCGAATAAGAGGAAGCCTCACCCACCTCCCACCTCCCACCCCCCACTATATAACAAAAAAGAAGAATGATACAAAACACGCTGGCATTAGTGTATTGTTAGCAGACGACATTTAGACCGAGCAGGCGCCGGGGTGAAGTCGATGGTCCCCTGGGTTAAATATTTATCGTTGTGTCGCGCCTCGGTGTACTGAGCCCCAGCTGCTACCCGCGTCTGCACATGCGCCTGCGTCTGTGCACTCACTCTCTGCGCATTCTAAGCGCGTGGGTTGAAAGGGCTTCGTGAAGGAGTTCATTAAATGAATTATTAGTCATAGAGGGGGCAGGCACAACCACGCCCCCTCCCGGCAGCAGACGACACCACCCGGCCCCCAGCCCCGGGGAGGCCGGCTGAGGTGGGAGCGGGCGGTCGGCGGGGGTCAACCAGAGAGGTCAGGGGCGACAAATCTAATGGCATGACAGACACAATGTGACAATGGAGGCCCGCTGACAGAACACAAATGGCCGCGCCCTCTGGGGAGTCCCGGCCGCACCTGCAGCACCACACGCCCGCCACGGACATGTACGGGGTGAGGCGTACTATACCCACACACACATACCAACACACACTGTAAACAGCAGCACACATGCGGCTCACACCCACCCACTGTCAGAGCCAATACCCACAGCCGGCAGCAAAACACCTGCACTCCACTCACACACACCAACACATCCAGACACCCACAGGCAGGAACCGCACAGCTGCACCCCACCCACTCACACACACACCAAAACACCCACACATCCACAGAGAGAAAGAGCACACCTGCACCGCACTCACACACACCAACACACACAGACACCCATACGCAGCAACCCCACACCTGAACCCCACTCACACACCAACACATCCATACACCCACAACCAGCAACATCACACCTGTACTCACCCCACCCACACACCAACACATCGACACACACGTACTCCCAGCAAGAACACACCTGCACCCCACCCACACCCACCAACTTATCCACACACCCTGCCCGCAGCAGCACACCTATACCCACCCCACACACACACCAACACATCCACATACACACTGCCAGCAACAACACAGTCGCGGCTCACATACGCACCAACACACTCACTAGCAGTAGCATACCTTCACCCGACTCACACACACCAACACACTCACAGTCACACCCAGTAACAATAGACATGCACCCCACCCACACACACCAACACACCCACTGCCAGCAACACCACACCTGCAGCTCACATGTGCAGCAACACACCTGCACCCTACCCACACCCACCAACACACCCATGCACACTTCCCGCAACAGCACACCTGTTCCCCACCAACACATACCAATACACCTACCGCCAGCAACATCATACTTGCACCCCCCACAAACCTACACACCCAACAGCAATACATACCTGCCCCCCCCCTCCCGCCACACACCAATATCCCCACAGAGATAAACAACACATCTGCACAACATGTGCACACACCAACACACCAACACAGCAACACACCTACATACCCACACACCCACAACCAGCAACAACAAACCAACACACCAACACACCAACACACCAACACACCCACAACCAGCAACAACACATCTTCACTCCACACACACACACCAACACACGCACACCCAAACCAGCACATCTGCACCTTGCCCAACCCACTCACCCACACGCCTCCATGCCTCCATGTCTCACCCACTCCACTGTGTATACCAACCACACTTGTTCACCCCTTTTGGTGTTGTTCAATTGGCTTTAATCCTCTGAAGACCATTATGTTGTCTGCGCTCAGGCATTGGTTTTGCTAGCATCACTGAGCCTCACTGCGCTAAACAGTTATAACGATATGTGTGGAGGCCTAGACCCCAACCACTTACTTTGAAGGAGATAACAGAACAACAAAAACAACAAAAACAACAAAAAAAACAACAAAACAACAACATACCTAAAAACAACAAAAACACCAACAACAACACCAAGAAAAACCAACAAACCCAAGAAAAACCAACACAAACCAACAAAACCAACACAAACCAACAAAAACAACAGAAACTAAAAAACAAAACAAAAAACTACAAAAACTACAAAAACAAAAAAACACACAATAAAACAACTAAAAACAACAAAAACAACACAAAAACAGCAAAAAAGCAAGGTGCGTTAACTATGTTAGATTAGCCTCGCGATAAGTAGTTCCTGGGTGGAGATGGGGTGCATCTTTGAACAGCTTTCTATGGGTGACACACTTGTTACTATGTTAGAAGAGTGATGGTAGTTGGTTGTAAGGGTGGACCTTTTATGTTAAGCTTAAAGCGATTTTTAGAGCAAGCTCAGCTGAGGCATACAGTTAGTGTAAGTAGGTTAATATTGATTAATTAATGCCATTCCTCAGTAGGATCCAATTAGAAGCATTTCTAGGCTCACTTAGTTCTGTAGGGGTTCTGCTCTAGTCAATGGTGTGAGTGTTGAGGGCAGCGAGGGTGGGGATGGAGAGAGGGAGACCAGGACAAATGATCCAAACATCGATCTTTGTGTGGCATTGTTCCACCTTGAAATAGGCTGGGCAATTCAAGCATGCGAGGAGGTTCACCTTGAAGGTTTTGTAACAATCACTGCTTCAGATATGTGCTGGTAGTTTTGTGGAGTGGTGACCAAAATGGGAAATATCGCACCTAGGACAGAATTTGGACCCACACCTTTTGCATTCCGGTCTAGTGTGCTAACCATGCCACCACCTAAGGTCCCTGATACAATCACCATATCCACGCATACTTGTCTATGTGGCTTCTTGCCTAAAGGTCAGTGCAGACTACTACACTCGTTCCCCTGAAGTTGTAAGTCTTTGAAATGGCTTATGTCCATAAGTCATTTTATTGCTTACAGTGATATGCATACATGCAATGCCTTTACGTATATATAGATACACAGGGTAGGATCAATAACCACACAGCACGTAGCTTATACATGACTCTGGTCACCATACCAGTGTCATGGAGATGATGAAAATGGGAAATATTGCGCTTATAGCCCTGTCACACTACGACGTATCTCGCTGGCATGCTGCCAATGCGCAAAATCACTTTTAATCGTCAAGAAATGTCAAACTTTTCGGCGTCAGCGCAACGTATTGGTAGCAGGCAGCCGACGTTGTGGTACCGTATATCAATGCGTGCGAAAAAAAACTAAAAAGTTTTGGTGCGCTGTCCTGATATGACCTTAGATGTAGCTAGGACGTAAAACAACAAAGCAACATTTTGGTGCAATGTGTGGGCACGACCCTAATGCGCGTGCGACGTGTGCTTGGCGTTCACACTACATTATTCCAGCGATGTCGATGTGCTTCTGACATCGCCATAATATTGGCACCCGTGCGTTGTCGCGCATTGTCACTGCTATATATGTAACTCATCCATGCGTGTCTTTATGTAAGTTGGCTCCTTTGCCGCCCTGTTGAACAATAGGCACAAGATGTGCCCGTGTCTGCTCATGCTGAGCCTATCCAGTTCAGCTTAACTGTGCAGCTTAGTGGTATCAAAGAGAATGTGTGACAAGATCCGCCACTGAGCGCTTTCAAATAGGAATTTCTGAAAAAAAACATGCAGTGCTGCCACCCAACGGTAAATAAGGCAATTGGACAGGTCCCCTAACCCAGTCTGACTGTTGAACCATTCTTTCTTCTTCTTCTTCATCGTGTCCTTCCACCAGTTGTCTATTTCAGATGCTGCTCTCCCAGTGTTTAGAGCAGCTGATGGCAATGTTGTTGGCCAATGTCAGGTCTGCAGCAGAGCAGGCAGGGGCCATCATGGGGCAGACCAGTAGGTGTTGCAATGTGTGTCTGATGCTGCAGTCACATGTTTCCGATGAGTCAGAGTACCCCCACTTCAGCATGTTCACTCTGGACCAGCCAACCTGTGTTCGCAACCGGTTCAGAGCCTTCCGGGTTACCCAGGGGTTCTCTGCGCCAGCGGGGAGGTGTTCTTCGGCACGGATGTTGAGGTGCACGCTGGCGTCTAGGGCTTCGAGTCGCTCCCCCCACATCTCCACACGGGTCGCTGTCGCTGTTGTGTTGATGGGCTTGGTTTTTCTGATGAAGCTCCTACGTGACTTCAGGCTTGGCACCACTGTGAGATGTCCATGGAGTGGATGCCCTTGGTCTGTGGCTTGCCACGTCGGTTCTGTGCGGCTCGCCACTGCTCTCCTGATGTCAGGTGGGGCAATTCCGGCGAAGACGGGCAGGCTATTGATGTTTGTTGGCTTCAGACAGCCTGTGATCAGTCGGCAGGTTTCATTCAGTGTCACATTCAGTTTCTTTGAACCATTGACATGAGGAGATAGGTTCCCTAGCCGATCCTGACTTCTGTACCATCAAAGGCAATGTATGACAAGTATAGTCAATTATAACAATTAGAGTAAATTATAATAAATTAAGTCAATTATTATTCAATTATATAATATTATATTATTATTCAATTATAGCCGCAAACATAGTGGGAGATACATATCATCATCATCATCATCATGCTGTCAGTCGCGATGCTACAAAGACTGCTTTCATTACTTGACTGCCGCTCTCCATTTAGCTCTCTGCTGTGAGAGTTGCGGCCCACCCACACACTGTGTAAATATAACATTATAATTGCCATTTAATGTACACCTTGTTTGCCGTAGAATGGCGCCACTGCATCTGTATCTGAGTGGCACATCTTGTCATATGATACATTGTCTTTGGTAGTCTGTCGTGTTTTCCCCTTAAATGCTTACACACCATGCCCTCACATCCACATGTGAACCACCACTTAACTCTTCCCGTCCACCTCTTCCAGTACCACATCCATCGTACGGCCGGTGTCACAAAGTAAAATCGCCCCTAAAATGTTCTCCCCAGCGAATCTAGTTTGAAATCAAACCCCCCACATTGTAAGAGAATCTCCCTGTCCCACGAAATTCGACTCGAAATTTTAAAAAGGAGGGAGGTCGAGGTCGAGAAGTGGGATGGAGGTGGAAGGTGAAGGGTGGGGAGGGGGCTGGTCGTTTATATGGAAAGGAGAGAGGGAGGTGGAGGAGTGGGGTGGAGGTGAGAGGGAAGGAGAGGAGGGTTGTGGTTTATATAGAGGCACGTGGAATATGTGAGGAAGGATATGGGAGGGATAGGATGAGGGATGGGAGGTGAGGTGGGGAGGTGGGAGCTGAGGGAGGACGGAGGTGGAGGCGGAGCGGAGGAGGGAGGTGAGGGAGGTGAGGCGGGGGATGGGATTGGAGGGGAGGAGATGTTTGATTTTGAAATACTAGCTCTGGCGACGATTTTACTTCGAAATAGAATCACTTGGGGAAACACTGGTGAGGGGACATTTCTATTTCGTGACATCGGCATCCAATCACACACAAAGGACAGGAATTTGCTATATTGACACCGCGTTCCCACTCATCCACCCACTCATCCCACTTCATCCACGTACATCACGTACACCACGTACATCACGTACATCACTACAGTACGTACACCACCTACACATCCTACACCACCTACACCACCTACACCACCTATACCACCTACACCACCTACACCACCTACACCACATACACCACATACACCACCTACACCACTTACACCACCTTCACCACCTACACCACTTACACCACCTTCACCACCTACACCACCTACACAACCTACACCACCTACACCACCTACACCCCCTACACCACCTACACCACCTACACCACCTACACCACCTACACCACCTACACCACCTACACCACCTACACCACCTACACCACCTACACCACCTACACCACCACCTTCCCCACTTTCCCAACCACCACTTCCACATTCCCCACCACCTCCTGATCTTCCTTCCACTACCACCTCCCTCGCCATCTCAACCACTTCCAGCTCCCCCACCACGGCCCCGCCCGACGCGACCACCGTCCCCTCACATTCCACCGTCCCTTCACGTTCCACCGTCCCCTCACATTCCACCATCCCCTCACATTCCACCGTCCCCTCACATTCCACCGTCCCCTCACATTCCACTATCCCCTCACATTCCAACGTCCCCTCACTTTCCACCGTCCCCTCACATTACACCGTCCCCTCACATTCCAGATTACACCCCCACCCCCCGCCCCTCCCCTCCACCCCCATCCCTCGTCCACCATAACACAGTACCACGCCAAACAGGGACAGGCCGCTTTTTACTGTACACAGAATTTAAACCGAGTTGGCATTGCTTGTCTAGGCGTGGGCTGCGCCCGGTCTCCACCCCCCTCCTCTGTCATTCCCCGCTGCACCCAGCTCTCCCGCCCCAACCCCGCCCGTCCCCGGCCAATACTCGCCCCACAACGACTGCACGGAGGCTCTGTCTTGGCTCGACGCTCCCCTCCTCTCTCCTCCTCTCTCCTCCTCTCTCCTCCTCTCTCCTCCTCTCCTCCTTGCCTCGCCCCTCTCTCCAACTCTGTCGTCATGTCGTTGTGTTTCAATGCCTCTCTGTGCGCCCCTTCCTGCCTCTTCTCATCCATTCCCGCCCATTCCCGCCCATCCTCGCCCATACCCGCCCATTCCCGCCCCTTCCCACCACTTCCCGCCTCTTCCCGACCCTTCGCGCTTCTTCCCGCCCCTTTCCCGCCCCTTCCCACCCCTTCCCACCCCTTCCCGCCCCTTCCCGCCCCTTCCCGCCCCTTCCCGCCTCTTCCCGCCCCTTCCCGCCTCTTCCCGCCCCCTCCCGCCCCTTCCCACCCCCTTCCCCGCCCTTCTACTTCCTCCCGCTCTTCCGCTCCTTCCGCTTCTTCCTACCTCTTTCTCACCTCTTCCCGGCCCTTCCCGCCCATCCCCGCCTTTCCCGCCATCCCCGCCCATCCCCGCCCTTTCCCGCCCATCCCCGCCCTTTCCCGCCTCTTCCCACCCCTTCCCGCCCCATCGCGCCCCTTTTCTTTGTGTAACAGCACTATTTAATGTTAACTATATATACCAATTATGTATTTATCTTCCGCTATATTATACAACGTAAATTAATGTAAAGAATTATGGCTAAAAAAGTAAGTTCATTTTCTAAGGAAAAAACCCTTAACTTTTCCTCCCAAAGCATTCCTAATAGGATCCTCACATTCAAATATGTGTATTAATGGCACAATTCAAATTAACACACATGCAGACAAACTTTGACACCACTCATTCCCAGTCAAGTCAAACCAATGACTTATCAAATTGATCCTTATCACTCCCTATCCTGGCGGTATGCATTAATAGGGTAAGACAAGGACTGGTTAGCACAGTATCAGGATAATGTAACTGAGTGGGATCAGGTCATGGGGAGGTCAGGGATCAGGGGGAGCGGCATGAGGTCATGATGCCGGTGCCCTGGTCTCTCAGTGGGGCAGCACCATAGAGTCAGCACCCATCCTGATATGACTTTAGAGGTTGCTAGGACATAAAGCAACAAAACACACACAAAACGCCACTCAACCTTGCACTCTGACTGAATAACCGTCAGTCACCCACCTCCATTCGGATGTTCTACCCCTGATGGATGCACAATTGCATACACGAATCTGCATTAATGCAATCTCGGCTTTAGATCAGCAGGAGTTGTGGTGTTCTCTGTGGGGGAATGGTTAGAGTGTCTGACTTTTTCTAGGTCGGACTCCTAATTTGAATGTTGGTGGTTCGATTCCCCATGCCCCCCACCTCTGCCAATTTGGATTTCCACCGCTGTGTATAACTTACAGTGTCATCAAAGGCCAGTTGCTCTCACACCATGTCTATGTGGTGTGGGAGGTTAAAAATCCCTTGGGTCGGTAAATGTTTAGGCTCGGGCTTTATATCGACAAACTGTCTAATCGTGAAAACAAGTCTAGTCAGACTTATCCATAATAGGCAGTATAAATCTTAAAGAAAAAGGAGTTTACTTTGAGGTGATACGAGCCTCCTTGGATGGAATCTCACAACAAACTGGGGCTGTCGAAAGGAAGACCACACCCTAATGCCTGGCCTTAACCACCAATACACAGCTGTGCAGCTGTGTGCTGACCTACATCCGCTCTAATTTAGGTACTTAAAGCTCCATTTAAAAACCAAAAAATGTAGGATTTATTTGTGTCTTTTTGGGTGTTATTTTGTGGGTACCTTCATTGATTCAAGCTGTATAATCCGATGAAAATATCAAAATTTAAAAACTAAAACACTCATTTAAATTTGATTCTAGATATTGTCATGGGGGGTGATGAAAATGGGAAATATTGCGCCTACAGCGGGATTCAAACCCACATCTATTTGCATTCCGTGCCAGCGTGCTAACCATTACACCACCCAGGTTCCCTTATATCACTACATTACCCACGCCTACCTGTCGATGTGGTTACTTGCCTGCAAGGTCAGTGCAGACTACTACGATATCTAACTTAGAAAAGTATCATCTGGCTAAGACTGTTATATATTTAAATATGGCAATATTAGTACCAACTGAGTTGTGGTTGCTGACTGGTTAGTACTGTGATTCCTCGCAAACCAGAAGTAGCGCTCTGCTGGTTTCACTTTCTTAGCGGTAAACTGGGCTGCGCGACCCCGCCCCACCCCCCACCCCCAGAACTCCCACTGCTGTACAGATCACTGCCTGCCAGAAATTTGATAATAATAACACCAACAGTGATATGTCTATTGTGTTACCCTTGAGATATAAGCCTCATTACAACCTGAGGGCAGTCAATGTCCTTCAAGCTGACCCTTATTGCCAGATGCAATAGCCGAATAACTTTTGCACCCGCCTCCCATTTTAGTAGGTCACAGGATCTGAACCCACCCGAAGTTGGAACCTTGGTCAAATCAAACCGATCACTTAAAGTTGCATAGTCTGGTGGATTTGAGTTTCTCTAATTTTCTGAGATAAACATATTAGGTTGTTCATTATAATCTACCTTACTTTAGTTTAAAGTAACTTTTATCTTAAATCGCAAACTTTTGAGATATTTGAAATGGAAACATGGTAAATTAATGTTGGTAAGCTTGCCAAAACTCTATCACCATAGGCTTCTGCAGTAACATGTTCTATTAATTGACTTAGCTGTCCCTTCTAGGTGCCAGTAAATGTTTAATAAGTGCATCAGTATCTAAGTTAGATATGTAGAATCAAATCTAGATAATTGTTTTGCTTTTGAAAATTTGATGTTTTTATCGGACTATGCAGCTTTAAATATTGATACTTGTTGTTCCTTAGCGTGGTGATTGGCATTACTAGGATAGTGCAAGGAGCAGTACAATGAGGAAGACCAATCATCCGCAATTAAAATTGCCACTGCTATGCAGCTTTAATCAAACCAGAAACATAAATAATGCCAGCTGTCGTTATGTAGTCTGTAAATCGGCGGTAGTCTGCTCGGTTAAAACCCTGCATTACAGCATCTGAGTTGAGCATTGTGCACATAATAACCTGTCAATGACTCTACCCTACTCTCCAAGCGGAGTCTTTGCATTCTCCAGCGCAGGTTTGGTGCTTGAAGAATGGGCCGCTGGTGTTTCTCAGTGACTGAATTTTATTAGTGTGAAGGCGAGTTTAATATAGGAAGGAACGCGGACGTGGTAGGCCTATCATTAGAGCGCAAGCTTCGCGTGTGGAAGGTCAGGAGTTAGAATCCTAGCTGAATCAAATCAACGACATATACAATGGATATGTGTCATTACCTAGCCTGGCGCTTGGCATTAATAGGATATGACAAGGACTGGTTTGCTCGCTGTCAGGATAATGTGACTGAGTGGCATATCAAGTCATGGTGCTGACAGCCTGGTCTCCTAGTGGGGCAGCACTATAAAGTCACAATGACTTCACACAGGTAACAAGTCGGTGCCCGGCCTGATATGACCTTATATTTTGTTAGGATGTGAAATAGCAACAAACAAACAGAAAATATTGGGCGTTTGGATGGATTTTCCTCTGACATAGCATGTGTTCTCTCATGGTTTATTTCTTGGGGTATTCCTTCCTATATTCTAGCAACACCTAAGGTCATGCACAACAGGACCGGCACCATGTCAGTTCAGTCTATCCTGTCATCATGTACAACATTTGGGGTTTATGGTACTATGAAGACACCCAAGGGGAGTTGGGGGGAGTGTGGGTGGGGGCGGGTTGTGCTGGGCATCACATAGGTTCACATGCACTAGAAAAGTAGGAACTATTTCTGGCATTCTAATCAAGGCACGCAAACCGCCCAATGTCAAACATCGCGTGGTGTGAGGCAGTCTTTGCCCTGCCTATCGGACACGCACATGCTCTGCGACTCACGTCACCGACACATATGTCCGCACAGTGTAGTCGTCTCGGTGGGGGCGGGATGGGGGTAGTGGTTCGTTGGTTCATTGGTTCGTTGGTTCGTTGGTTCGTTGGTTGGTGGAGTTCCTGGCAACATCTAAGGTCTCAATGCCCCAAGTATGCAATCCCCTCCCATTACATTCTCAGATACTCCACCATCACAGCCACTCATGCGTACACTCCTGATACACATCCAATAACCATTCCCTAACATCCCACCGATACCCCCATACACACCCACGGAGCCATTCAATTAGTATGAAATGGTTAGGGAGTTTGGGGTCGGGGTGTATTTCCAAGCGCTAAGTGGCGTATGCTCTAGCATTACGGGGCATTACAAAAAAAATTGTTCATGTTAGTCACAACATGGGTAATTTAGTGCGCGGGGTCGGCACCTATATATTCAATCACATATATTTGCTCGATTTAATCAGCCTTGTCTCTGTACTGAACCCCTACCCCACCTGGAGGGTTCATCATCATCATCATCATCATGCTGTCAGTTGCGATTCGACAAAGACTGCTTTCATTACTTGACTGCCGCTCTCCATTTAGCTCTCTGCTGTGAGAGTGATGTCCATGAGTCGGTCTTAATGTCTCTCAGCTTCAGGTTTCTCTTGATGCTATCCGTGAACCAGAGACGAGGGCGCCCTCTCTTTCTGTAGCCAGAACATTTCATGAAAGCTGCAGGCACCATGCTTAACGGGGATGCCTAGTAGACCTAATTAAGTCATAATGCCTCATTTGAATCATTATACCCTAGCCGCTGAACCAAACAACACATCTCGACATGGTGCCGGGTTTTTGAGCCTCCCACCCATCCCAAACTCAAGAGTAGATCTGAGGGTTGAGCGTCTGTTCGCCTACATTAAGACTGTTCGCTGTTACCATTATCGGCTTTAAAATAAATGCCACTTTAAACCTATGTCGGTCTTCGCTTCGCTTAATTACATCCTATTTGAACGCCCCTCCCCCAACTAACACAACCTTCCCACATACATACCCAACCACTGCAGCGTCCCACGTATACAACCCCCCCCCCCCCTCAACCTCATCTACACCCACCCAACAGTCATTCCCCGACTCCCCCCCCCCCTCCTACAGCCCCCCTGCCCCCCCCCCCACGTCCGCCCCCCCCCATCCCCGACCCCTGACCCCCACCTCCCTCGCCCCCACCCACAACGCATCAGCGCTGCCCACACCAATGGCTAGGAGGTGAAGCTACAGGCCAGAGCATAACAAAAAGGTCAGCTCTCAACATTGTCGTCTGGTCCCACATAATATCGTCTGCCTGTATTAGTATTCACCAGTACTGGCCTTCACTATAGAATAAATGAGACTGTCTCAAAAGGTGGTAAGCAATATGGGACAAAACTTTGTCCATTGTAACAATCAACATAATATCTGCTTATGCATTTGCTCAGGCTAAACTGATTTGTTTTTTTTACATGGTGTTTCATAATCCCAATAGAATACACATTGATTTGAAGCAAATGTCCTTGTGTTTTCAGTGTAACCGTTTCTGTGCTGTTTTGTGTCAATCGTTACAATGGACAAAAAAAAAAGAGTTATTACCTTATGAGACAGGCTCATATACATGCGCAAATACCTCTCGCTGTGGCAATCAGCTTTGGAGTTTGATTAGCGGCCATTGGAGAAATTGTAACCGGAGCTAGTGTGTGCAGACTATGCCTCAGGTCTGGTACTTAAAACTAGAATGCAAGTCAGTACACAGTTTCATTCTTTTTGCCCTGATCTATAGCACAGGGAGATTGTACCTTTTATTCTAGGCATCTCTTGGGATAAATTTAGGTCGCCAGGAAATCATGTCACCTCTATACGTACTAAGCGAGCTAGAGTGAACAAAGCTAATCTTTGGAGAGTCTCATGTGAAATATCTTGAGGGAGAGTTTTCAGAGGATCATGAAAAAGCAGGTACCATTTTATTGTTGTTGGTTCATTAAGTGATTAAGCAGGATAAATTTCAATCACGCATAGATGGTCTTCGTCAGTCCACTGCTTCTTTCCCTATCGCAGTGACGCCAGATGCAATGGTAGGTAGTTACACACATCAATTGTGTAAGTTGTCGGTTTGTATCGATCAGGGTTAAACATGAGGGTTCGAATCCCACGATCGACCAAAGTCGGAGGCGGACGGTCAACTTATTTAGCCATCAAGTGTGCGCTCTGCTTTTGGGATCTGTATTAACAGATTAAATTATAATATTTAGAATTTAAATTTACTCATTTCTCACTGGCACATCCTTGTTCTTCCAATCCTGACTGCTACACATATTTACACCAATTTATATAATATATATATATATTTCTTTAAGGAATCATTCTAATATACGAGATGCATTAATGAAAAGGATAGAGATTACATTATATTAATCAGCCTGGTTTGTGTTGTTTAGTATATATATGAGTATTATGGTGAGTAGTATATAAAACTACAGTATATCTCCAGGAACAGCCCTAGTCGATAATCTCTCTCGTACTGGTCGCTAATTTGTGCTCAGCTCTGTGAATCGGAATTTGATGATAATCCGACATTCACCTCCAACATATGTCGGAAAGAGAGATGGATTCCAGCCATCCCCCTCATCCAAGATCTATCTGATCTATAGACAAATTAGGAATCGTCCAATAAATTTAAGTGTACATATTATTTCCCATTCTCATCACCCATACAACACTGGAATAGGGCATGGACTGGTTTGCTCAGTATCAGGGTTTTATGGCTGAGTGTGATATCGGACCATGGTCCCCAGTGGAGCATCACGATAAATTCGCCGTCAGTGCGCGTTATGAAAAACCGATACTGGGTCTGCATGTGACCTTAAATGTGACTAGACAGTAAAAACCTGACAGAGAAACCATTGCTTCTGCTCTATCTTCACTATGGCGGGAACCTATTGCAACGCCTCCCTCCCCCCTGCAGAATTTTCAGACGTACTTTCTCGTATCGTCCTGACACTCCAGTCATGCAAATATCCTCATCATTAGAGTGTGCTTGGGGGGGGGGGGCTGGTTGGCCGTTGGTGGTGGTTGTATGATTGTATGTTGTATGGCGTGTATATTGTATGGCTTGTACATTGTATGGCACATATGCTGTATGGTATGTATGAGGTATGGTGTGTATGTTGTATGTATTGTATGGTGTGTATGATGTATGGTGTGTTTATGTTGTGTATGGTGTATGTTGTATGGGGTGTATGTTGTATGGTGTGTATGTTGTATGGTTGGTATGGTGTATGCTGTATGGCATGTATGATGTATGGCTTGTACGGTGTATGGCACGCATGGTGTATGGTATGTATGTTTTATGATGTGTGTGGTGTATGTCTTGTAAGTTGTATGGTGTATATTGTATGGTGTTGTGCTGTATGTTGTGTATGTTTATGTTGTGTATGTGGTACATTGTTTGGGGTGTATGTTGTATGGTGTGTATGTTGTATGGCTTGTATGTTGTAGTGTGGGTATGTTGTATGGTGTGTATGTTTATGTTTTGTATGTTGTATGTTGTATGGCGAGTATGTTGTATGGATTATATGGTGTATGGTGTGTATGGTGTATGTTTGTATGTTATATGATGGGTGTGTTGCATGGTGTGTATGGTGTATGGAGTGTATGGTGTATGGCGTGTATGGTTCTCACCTTTAACCTTCAAATAGTTGTGTCCAGCCCAGCGTTCCAGGCCCACACCCAGTACCATCACCATCACCATGACAACAACCCCCACCCACCCACCTCAACACACACAAACCGCCCACAATGCACCCCCCCTACACCTCCCGTTCAACCCCCCCCCCCCCTCCACACACGCATTACACATAATCACACACAACATTTCGTATCGGCATCTCTCTATTTGGTTTTGAAGACCGCCGCAAAGTGGGCGATAATTGGATAGTTAACTTAAACTCTCATTAATTGG
This sequence comes from Branchipolynoe longqiensis, assembly GCA_030323885.1. Taxonomy (NCBI): domain Eukaryota; kingdom Metazoa; phylum Annelida; class Polychaeta; order Phyllodocida; family Polynoidae; genus Branchipolynoe; species Branchipolynoe longqiensis. The sequence continues at coordinate 26,693,190 of CM059188.1, forward strand.
AAATCATTTTGAAGACCAATGGCACCGCGCTGAAGAAAACAACAACATCCCCACACCAAACTCTCTGCAATGATTGACATATTATTTACCAACATGTTTTCTTTTCTCCGGTGATTGGGCAAAAATATACCAAAGATGAGTCGGTCAATTCCTTTGATATATATATATATACATATAACATATGCACACACATATATACACACATATATATATATGTGTGGGTGTGTGTATACGTCAGTATGTGCTTAGGGTGAGTGGTTTCCGATAAAACAAACATCACATAGCTTCACATGCGCTGGAAAAGTAGGAACTATTTCTGGCATTCTAATCAAGGCACCCAGACCGCCCAATGTCAAACATCGCGTGGTGTGAGGTGGTCTTTGCCCCTGCCTGTCAGACACGCACACGCTCTGCGACTCACGTCACCGACACGTATGTCTGCACGGTGTTGCCGTCTCGGTGGGGGTGGGATGGGAGGCTGGGACACCACTAGGTGGCGGTCAATGCCTGATCAAACCTGCGCGCGCACCCTGACACTCACGCTACCTGGTGAGTGTTGGAGGAGGCTGACGTCTGTAGGGGCGGGTGGGGGGGGGGGGAGGCGGTAGGCTGCCAATCGTTACCCCACCACCTTCCCATCACCACCCGTCATCGCCCATCACACACCCAGTCACCACCCAGTCAACACACCGGACACGCTGGCCGAATCGGTAGAGCGCAGAATTCCCGTGCGAGTCAAACCAATGAGTTATACAATTGATACTTGTCGCTACCTAGTTCGGCGCCCGCCATTTCTAGGATAGGACCAAGGAGTAGTTAGCTCAGAATCAGGATAATGTGACTGTGTGTGAGATGGCGGAACATGGTGCCGGTGGCCAGGTCTCCCAGTGGGGCTCATTATAAAGTCGCAATGAGTGTGCACTGTCACAGGTCGGTACCCGTTCTGATATGACGTCAGATGTTGCCAGAATGTAAAACTCCATCAACCAACAAACCAACCAATAAGCCTACCTCCTTTTACTACATACTCTCCAAGCGGTGAACACCCCCTCAGTCTCCCGTCACCTCGTCACCTTATCACCAGTGCGGCACCCAGTCACCCCGTCACCCCGTCACCTGGTCACCCCGTGACGCTCTCCACCCTGCCACCCCGCTATCACGTTCTCTCTCATTCATTGATCGTCTGAAAGTTGGGTGTCTGGGGCGTTCGGTTCATCATCACCTCCGCCACCCCCCCCCACACCCCCACGATTGTTTTAATCCACTGCTCTGATTGCAATATCCTCTCCTGAATTCGAGTATTCACTTTCATTGAAAGTCGCCCGCTCTGTTTCGCTGTACAATTAGTGTTGGCCATGTTAGTGGCAACAGACGACATTACATTGACACTGCATACCACATTAGGTTCTCACTGCAGAAATTTGGTTCTGACACTAGCCGATATCTACTCCCAGCAGCAGACGGCATATAGTTCTAGTAGCAGACAACATTTAGTTCCAGTAGCAGACAGCATTTATTTCCAGCAGGAGACGACATTAGGTTCTGCACTGTATTTGTTCCGACAGCAGACGACATTTAGCACAGACAACATACAATATGTAGTACTGGAAGCAGACATTTAGTATCACAAACAGATGATATTTAGTACCGGAACAGACCATATTAAGTTCCAGCAGCAGACGACATTAGGTTCTGGCAGTAGACAACATTTACTACTGGAAGCATACGACATTCAGTACCGGAAACAGACGATGTTAAGTCCAAGGAGCAGAAGACATTTAGTACCAGAAACAGACTACATTCAATTCCAGCAGCATACGACATTTAATACCAGAAACATACGACATTTAGTAATGGCAGCAGTCGGTCCTTAGTACCAGAAGCAGACGACATTTAGTACCGGAAACATACGACATTTAGTACTGGCCGCAGACGGCACTTAGTACCAGAAGCAGACGACATTTAGTACCGGAAACAGACGACATTAAGTTCCGGCAGCAGACGACATTCGCCTCCGGCACCAGAGGGAATCCGTCAATAGTCCGCATTCAGGGGCCCACACAGCAAATGACATTTGCTTCCGGAAGTGAGCGCCATTTTGGTTCCGGCAGCAGACGACGCTGCTGCGGAGCGCGGCCCAGAGGAGGCGCGCGCTGTTGCCGCCGTGCAGAGAGGAAGGGTTAACCGTCGAGGTCAGCTCGGCGAGGGTGACCTTGCCGCTCCGAGACGGATGCCTCTGAGCCGCTGACGTCACACAGATGACGGCCATCTCGCAGCCCGCGCTGCGCCACTTCCGGTTGACTGGTGGTCACGTGAGCGGTGAGCACGCACCAGGGCGGGTGGGTGGGTGGGGGAGGGGTTTTAAGGGCATGATCAAAAAGATCCAGACAGGGAAGGATCCAATCGTGGCTCATCAAAGGGTGAGGAGGGGTGGGGGGTGGAGTGGGCGTGGGGGTGGGGTTGGGGTGGGTGAGAGGGGTAGGGGTGACAGCGGACGGTGGGGAAGGCGACATGGGTTGTGGTGGTGTTGGGGTGGGGTAGGGGAGTGGGGGGATCAGAGCGGTCGGGGTGAGAGCGGACGGTGCGGGTGGCGATAGGGATTGTGGCGGGTAGTGACTGGAATTCGGTCGGTTTAGTGGAGAGGACGTGTTGGTGTCGAGGTGTGGTGGGGTGTGGTAAGACCAGGGGCCATATGCATGAAGCAGTGTTAGCGAGCCAAAACGCGGTTAGATGGGATTTCTGGTTTAGCGCCGAAAAGTCGCTATGCATGGAGCAGTGTGAGGCCTAACACCACAAGCTTAAACTAGATTACGGTAAACCCGTTCCATAGCTGGTTTACAGGCGGTGTTAGGTACGGATTAGGGCCAAACCTATTCAACGCTGTCATATTTAACAGAGTTACATAGTCAAATAGTGAAATTTTATTAAATTAATCCTAAAATCGAAGCGAGATTAGCGCTGCCGCCGCAACGGCGGCGATATTAATATTTTCGAATCGACGAATGTAAGTAAACAAATCGCCGCCGCCGCCGCCACCGCATGGATGTCGATATCCATACTGTCCAACGTCAACTAAACATGGCCGCCGCCATCGCCACCGTATCGGCGGCAATATATTAGGCCCAAATCTTTTAAATGCTGTCATATTTAACAGAATTACATATGCCATAAGTGAAATTTAATCAAATTAACACTAAATTCGAACCGATATTAATGCCACCGCCGCATTGGCGGCGTTATTCATATTGTCGAATCGAGGGATTTCCCAAATCTATAAATAACTTCACGTTTAGCTATAATCAAAGTGTTACACGCTCCCGCATACCGCTTGACATATTTCCTGACCTCAGTGATAGCTAAACGGTATCAGGCTGTAACACCAAAAGCCGCTAACACTGCTTCATGCATATGGCCCCAGATCGGATGGGGAGGTGGAAGGGGGTTTGGAATTGGTGATTTACATTGGTTTATGGGAATAGACATAAGGCTGAGGGGGGCCGGGAGGGCGGACAGGGTGCTGTGGGAGTACAGACGTCATAGTAGATGTGTGTATATGTGGTGGTGAGTGAAGGGTAGTGGTTAGATGGGGAGGAGTAAAACTACTGAAATAGCCACACTGATATAGTCATATAGCATCCCTCAGTTTCCCCGAGGTTCCCCGCAGATCTCTCAGGAAAGCGTGAAATACAATCAGCGATCCAGACGCATGTTTTGCCCTGATGGCACACTCCAGCCTGTAGTTATCTCTTCTGGGCTGGTCTGCAGCGCGATACAGTGATAGCGACCCCACATTCCGCTTGTTACCGGTACACACACGACTGAAGCCGACCCGGAACCAGCTAGATACACCCTCTCTCTCGCTGGCTTCCGGTATTGCTCATTGATATACATGACCGACGCCAGCCCCGGATGTGGGGACCCCGAAAAAGGATCGGCCGATACCGCATGGCCAGCGTCTGCCTAGTGGGCGCGTTGAAATAAGTGGACAACGAAGCTGGACTACTAACTACACACCTCTACATATATGTATATGTGCTATATAAGTGATTATGTGAATATAAATAAAGAATAGACCATAATGTTTCCGGGGGCCCCTTCTGGGTCCCCCCCCCATCTATCCACCACCATGACTCTGAACAGAACCCTGGTCTGGGCACTCTCTCCACTCCCGACCTCGGCACCGACAACGTCTGCCTCTTGCCTCACTTCAATATATATATTTATATATATATATATATAGGAACCCCAACCCTTCTGTCAGCTGGCCTCTATTTGCGCGACCAGACGCGATAGCCGAATTGGCAGAGCGCAGGCTTCCCGTGCGGAAGGTGGGGAGTTAAATTCCCGGTTGAGTCAAAGCAATGACTTACGCAATTGATACCTGTCGCTTCCTAGCCAGGCGCTGTGTATTATTAGGATAGGGCAAGGACTGGGTAAATTGATTGACCTGTTTAGAATAAAAATGTGACATGTGTGTATATATATATATCCATATATATATATCCATACATGTATCCCGATATCTAATTCAGGAAGTCTGCTAGTCTAATATCGGCGTTATTGGGCGGTGAATTCTTAGTGACGTTGTCACCTGGAGGAGCCCTCACCCCTCATACCCCTCCCAATAAGACAGGCATGTCGATGACTGCGCCCCCCTGCGGCGGCCGGGAGAGACATCCCCCATAGCCCATTTGCAGCACGTTCACACATGAATACCATTCCGCTCGGACTGCGACGCCGGGGTCTTCCCCCTTTATGTCTGAGCCAGGCTCCACTTTCAGAAGCCCATTATTTTGGAGATTCCTGGGGCTGTGAGTGGGAGTGGGGAGGCCACCATAACACTCGACTACCGGGCACCCTTCCTAGGAGAGCCCGAGGGCCTCCTTCCAGTGGCCCACTCTGCTAATTCTTGTCATGTTCCAAACTTTGAAATTATACAGTTGCTCTAAACACTCCCATATTGACTGTCCCTATTCTCGCCTCCGCCCTACTCACCCTCTCACCCTCGCCTTCTCTGCCTTTCCCTCTCCCCTTATTCTCCCTCTCCCCCTCTCTCTACATATCGCCCTCTCCGCCTTTCCCTATCTCCCATCTCCTCCTCTCCCCCTCTCCGCCTCTCTCCCCCACCTCCCATCTCCTCCTCTCCCACTCTCCGCCTCTCTCCCCTATCTCCCATCTCCTCCTCTCCTCCTCTCCCCCTCTCCTCCTCTCCCCCTCTCCGCCTCTCTCCCTCTTTTACTTTCCCCCTCTCTTCCTCTTACCCTCTCCCGCTCTGCCCCTCTCCCTATCTTACATTCCCCCTCCCACTCTCTGCCTGTCTCCCTTTAGACATGACTCTCCCTCTCTCTTTCTCCCTCTTTCCCTTTCCCTCAGTCTCTCTCTGCCCCACTCCCTCTCCTCTCTCCAATTCCATCACTTTCTCCATGTCTGTAACTCTCCTTATTTCCTTATTCCCCTCTCCTCCTCTCCCTCGTTGCCTTCTTTCCCTTGTCTCCCTCCGTACCCCTCCCCCTTATCCCCCCTATCCCCCCTATCCCCCTATCCATTTCATCCTCTCTCCGTTTCTTCCTTCTGTTCCCCTTTTCTATTCCCTTCCCTTTTTTCTCATTCTCTCTGCTTGTCGTCGCTCATCTCCCTATGCTATCCCTCTTTCTCTCTGCGACTCTACCTCTCTGCCTCTTTCCCATTCTCCCCACCCCTTTCCCCGTCCTGATATGACCTTAGATGTTGTTAGGACGTAAAACAAAAACAAACAAACAAACAAACTTTCAATGTCCCTCATTGTCTTTCCCTTTCGCTATCCGCTTATGTCTTTCTCTATTCCTCTCTCTCCCTCTCTCTTTCACTTTCCTTACCTATCTTGTCTTTGCTCTCTCCCTTCTCTCTTCCTCTATCACCTCATCTCCCCCCCCCCCCCATTTTACTTGTACTCCCTTTCTCTCTCCCTTTCTCTCTCTGTTTCTCTCTCCCTTTCTCTGTTCCCTTCTCTCTTCATATATCTGCCCATTCTCCCTCTCTCACATTAAATGCAAACATAGAATTGTGCAATTTGTGGTTATCATCTGGTGAATCTCCTCCCTCCTTCTCTCACGTGAAATGAAAATATGGAATAGTCCAATATGTGATTAACATGTTATGAGTCTCCCCTCCCTCCCTCTTTCACGTGATATGAAAACATAGAATACTGCAATGTGTGGTTATCATCTGGTGAATATCCTCCTCTCTCCATCTCTCACATTAAATGAAATCACAGAATAGTGCAATTTGTGGGTATCGTGTGGTGAATATTTTTGGGTTCGCTCTGAACAGGGAATTCTGAGAGAGAGAGGTTCAGCAGATCCTCTCCCTTTAGGGCAGAAAAGTGTCGCCTTCAATGGCTGTGCTACTGCGTCCCCCACCAATACCTCTCCCCTGCCCCCTCCAACCAGCTCAACCCCCCCACCCCCCCAGTGCGCCCTCTCGCCAAGCCCTCACGCTTAGAAAAGGGATACTTCTCAACGTTGTCACACTTGAAATGTAGGACATCTTTTGCCATTTAGAAATAACCCTATTTCTATTGTTCTCAAGTGGCTGCTCTCCGGACTGTGAGTGGGTTGTTCCCAGGGAATACTATCGGAGGGAATGCGTGCGGGAGTTAACATGTATATATAGGTAGGACGCCACTAGCTGCTTAACGGTCTTTTGGGTGTGAACCCAACCCGAGTTGAAAATGATTGGTTGGTTGGTTGTTGGAGTTTTACGTCATGGCAAAATATACGATGATACCATAATGAGTACCGACTTGTGACAGTGCTCACTCATGGCACATTTATAATGCTGCCACCAGCACCGTGACCTGATATCCCACTCAGTCACATTATCCTGATACTGAGCCTACCAGTAACGACAAGTATGAATTGTTAAGTCACTGGTTTGACTCCACCAGGTTTCGAACCAGTGGGTTGGAATGCCGCGATCTACCAAAACGGGAGACGGACGCTCAAGTCTTTCGGCCATCCTGTCTGGTCGAGTGAAAATGAAGACATGGGGCATTGGGTTCTTGTCAACGCATCGGTACATCGGAGAATATAAGTAGCTGGTTGGCTTTGCAATAGGTTAAAGCGACTGTGCTGGATATGATACTGTCGTGGGGGTGATGAAAATGGGAAATATTGCACCTAGAGAGGGACTCGAACCCACATCTCTTTGCATTCCGGGTCAGTGTGCTAACCATTACACCATCTAGGCTCCCTGATATCACCCCACTACCCATGCCTACCTGTCTATGTGGTTACTTGCCTGAGAGGTCAGGGCAGACCACTACACTCGTCCCCTTAGAATTGTATTCTTTCAATGCTTACAATTATATACATACAGGCAATGCTTTGTTTGTTGTTGTTTTACGTCCTAGCAACATCTAAGACCATATCAGAACGGGTACCGACTTGTGACAGTGTGCCCTCATGGCAACATAGTGCTGCCCCACTGGAAGGCCAGGCCGCCAACACCTAGATAAAAGATTCACCCGGTACTTGTAGTACAAAGGTGAACGACAACGTAGTGTAAACATGGGCGAAAATAGGTTTAGTATGGAACAGGAAGTAGAATGCCTGCCTCCAGTATCAAATGGTTACTTATATCGGCACAGAGTTGGTGAAATGGGAGAGAATGCAAAAAGACAAGATGGCGGCCATAGAACGCCATCGATTTCACTTTAAATCTTATTAAACCAGATGTTTTATTATATTTTTCAACTCAAAGGTAGCGGGGAACTATGAAGACATATACAAAGAATAAATGTTGCTTCTTAGATTGTGAAATTAGGCTCTCATAAAGACTCATTTCATTAACTCGCTTTTTCGACTGTTTTTATATAAGGCTGGTGGTCTTCACCCATGTACTGCGAGTCCCAGGTGAATCCTTTATCTAGCCAGCACCATGACCTGATATCCCACTCAGTCATATTATCCTGACACTGAGCCAACCAGTCCTTGCCCTATCCCAATAATGCTGAGCACCAGGCTAGGAAGCGACAAGTATCAATTTTAAAGTCATTGGTTTGACTCGACCAGGGTTTGGACTCACGATCCCATGGTCTACCAACACGGGACACAGATGCTCTAACTCATTCGGCCACCCCGTCTGGTTCCGTGGTTAAGTTGCCAACCCTTAGCTACATGTATCAACCTAAACTGCCTGATGTAACCAGCCTAGCCAAGGATTCATGTCCATATATGTGATATTTTACAAGGGAAGGTGAGTGTTCCACACTACACTCATTCCACTTGGGTCATGACTCTCATGCTTATGTTATTAGACCAACAAAATAAAGGTAACGGTATGCCTTGCAATGGGGGAATCATATTGTAAGATATTCTGATTTTCAATGATAGGGGGAATGCAAATGTTCTATTACAAAAAGGGTATACATGACCAGGTGCGTGTATGTATATATATATATGTAAGTGCTGGTCGTGCCTGAATGGAATGTAAATAGACATAGTGGTGCTGGCTGGGCTGTGTGTAAGGGGCACTCAAGGCCTACCCCATCCCCCTCTACTGGGTAGGATCACCACTCGCGGGGTCAAGGTTCACAGCTGGTGGTGGCCAGAGGGGCCACATGGCTTGGTGGTGGTGGGCAGACCACTGGTAACCATGAGGACCAGGGATGCTTTATCCCTATTGGCAGAACCCAGAATGCTTGTTTCTCATTGGGGGAAAAGGGTGGGGTGATACTCTACAATGTACCCCTGTACCAGATATAATAAACCAGAGAGGCTTGGACACTCTCTTCTCACACTCTTACTTTACTTTGCTTTCTCTTTCTCTCGAGCTGTATTGTTTTTCACTTTAGCCTACCTCCATACCCACAGACTCGAACACGCAACCCTACAATATGGTAATATATGGTAATAGACCAGACACAGGTGGCAGGAGTGGGAACTCGAGCTCAGTACAATATATCATATATATATATTACATATTGTTTATATATATATATATATATATAGCAGCAACTTTTTTGTGGTTACCCACCATCTTATACCCCAGTTACACGAGGCCTGCGTTTGCTTACGAGTGATTCACGACGTCAAAACGTCCTCATTGCGCCCTCCTTATGCCCTCCTTAAGTGCTTGCGCAGTGAGGATGCCAACCTCAAGGCGTCCATTTCGGAAATTTTGGACGCAAGGAGGTTACAAGTGCTGCACTTGCAACCTCCTTGCGACCAGTTTGGTCCACACCATTAAAAAGTGGTTGGTGACCTGGCGCCACGCTGGCGCCACCCTGGCGCCACCCTGGCACCACCCTGGCACCACCCTGGTGCCACCAGGTCACTGACCCCTTGGTAGGCAAGTGGGCGCCGACCTGGCGCCGATCTGGTGCCGACCTAACGGCGCCAAAATATGCAATGCCGCGCTCACCGGGTGGTCGGCGCTACAGCACCAACCCGGTGCCGCCCTGGCACCACCCTTGCGGTGCCCTGGCACCGCCATGGCGCCGACCTGGTGCCGACCTGGCACCGACCTGGTGCCGACCTGGTGCTGACCTAGCACTGACTGGCGCCTACCACGTATGTGAATCAATGTATCGAATGGGACGCTGGGAGGTTGGCGTCCTTTTGGGCGTAAGGAGGTTGGCGGCGAACGCTGGCTCTCATGTGACTGGGGTATTAGCCCATAATACTGAATGTATTACCTCTGCCTTATTATATCTGAGACTGTCTCAAAAGGTGCTAAGCAAAATGAGACAAAACTTTGTCCATCGTGACGATCAACATACTATCTGCTTATGCATTTGCTCATGATAAACTGATTTGTTTTTTACATGGTGTTTCATAATTCCAATAGAATACATATTGATTTGAAGCAAAAGTCTTTGAGTTTTCAGTGTAACCGTTTATGTGCTGTTTTGTGTCAATCGTTACAATGGACAACAAAAAAGAAGAGTTATCACCCTTTGAGACAAGCTCACCTACTAATATGCCCTACCTATCTAATTATATCCACTAATATGCCCTACCTATCTAATTATATCGATTAATATTTGCTACCTATCTAATTATATCCACTAATATGCCCTACCTATCTAATTATATCCACTAATATGCCCTACCTATCTAAGTATATCCACTAATATGCCCTACCTATCTAATTATATCCACTAATATACCCTACCTATTTATTTATATCCACTAATATGCCCTAACTATCAAATTATATAAACTAATATGCCCTACCTATCTAATTATATCCACTAATATGCCCTAACTATCTAATTCTATCCAATAATATGCCCTACCTATCTAATTCTATCCAGTAACATGCCCTACCTATCTAATGATATCCACTAATATGCCCTAACTATCTAATTATATCCACTTATATGCCCTAGCTATCTAATTATATCCACTAATATAACCTACCTATCTAATTATATCATCTAATATACCCTACCTATCTAATTATATCCACTAATATTACCTACCTATCTAATTATATCCACTAATATTACCTACCTATCTAATTATAGCCACTGATATACCCTACCTATCTAATTATATCCACTAATATGCCCTACCTATCTAATTATATCCACTAATATTACCTACCTATCTAATTATATCTACTACTATGCCCTACCTATCTAATTATATCCACTAATATGCCTTACCTATATAATCATATCCACTAATATTCCCTACCTGTCTAATTATATCCACTAATATGCGCTACCTAAGTACCCACTGAACTACCTATTTACAACCTGGTGTAAACGGCCGGAAGACCAGTGCCTCTGTGCTGAAAAAAAATCTATGTTCAGATTAATAAACTATTTTACCCCCCCACAAAAAAATGTTTACCTAGGATACCTGATATTGTATGTTAGTTCCGAAAATGTAATGCTTTCATCGGAATAAGCAGCTTTCATGGGCACAGTTTTGTTATTACAGATGGCATTGCAGTGTGGGGTGTGCGCCCTCTCTGGTATCAAATGGTGGGGTGGTTGCATTGCCTGCCCTCTCTGTTATCACGTGGTGGCATTGCTGCGGCGCGTGCCTTCTCTCCCTGTCATCATATGGTGACATGACATCCATGTAGCGGTAATTAGTTTGGTGGGTAGGGGTGGGGATTCAGGTGTGAGGGGGGTGGGGGATGGGGCGGAGGGCGGAGTGGGCTATGAGGTGGTAATCAGTCGGGTGGGGCGGAGGGTGGAGGGGGCTATGAGGTGGTAATCAGTTTGGTGGGTGGGGGTGGGGACACAGGTGATGTAGGTGTGAGAGGGAGGGAAGGGGCGGTGGGATATAGGCTGGGTGGGAGGTTGTCAGGGTGATGGACAAAGGGTGAAAGTAGGGCGATGTAGGTCAATCAATAGGTGACCCTGAGAGGGCGGTGTTAGAAGGAAAGGGATCAGATCTGAGAACAGGAGGAGGAGGAGGGGTGTGGGGTTGAAGGTGGTGTGGTGTGGTGTAGGAAGGGGACTGGGTGGTGGTGTGGGAAGGGGAGTGGGTGTTGGGGGAAGTGATAGTTGGTGTTGTGTTGGGGGAGTGGGTGGTGGTGTGGGAAGGGGAGTGGGTGTTGGAGGAAGTGATAGTTGGTGTTGTGTTGGGGGAGTGGGTGGTGGTGTGGGAAGGGGAGTGGGTGTTGGGGGAAGTGATAGTTGGTGTTGTGTTGCGGGAGTGGGTGGTGGTGTGGGAAGGGGAGGGTGGGAAGGGGAGTGGGTGTTGGGGGAAGTGATAGTTGGTGTTGTGTTGCGGGAGTGGGTGGTGGTGTGGGAAGGGGAGTGGGTGTTGGGGGAAGTGATAGTTGGTGTTGTGTTGCGGGAGTGGGTGGTGGTGTGGGAAAGGAAGGGGAGTGGGTGTTGGGGGAAGTGATAGTTGGTGTTGTGTTGAAGGAAGGATGGTGGGTGTTGGAGGGGGAACGGTTGTTGGGGGAACTGATAGTTGGTGTTTTGTTGATGGTACGAATAGGAATGTGTGGTGTGGGAGAAATGATAACTGATATTGTTTTGAATGCAGGAGGTGTGGGAAGGGACGTGAGAGTTGGGTGAACATACATATAGTGGGTGTTGTGTAGAAGGTTAGAAGGTGTGGTGTGGGAAGAAGGATGTTGTTGGAGGGAATTAATAGTGGATGTTTTGTGGGAAGGGGAGTGGGTCTTGGAGAGGAAATGGTAGTTGGTGATGTGTTGAAGGAAGGAAACTGTGATGTGGGAAGAGGGATGGGTGTGAGGGGGAGTGATAGTTGGTAGTGTGGTGTAGGTAGGAGGTCGTGGTGTGAGAATGGGTGTGGGTGTTGGGGGAACTGAGAGGTGGTGATGTGTTGAAGGAAGAAGTGGGTGTTCGGGGGAACTTATAGTTTGTGTTATGTTGAAGGAAGGAGGGGGGAGTGTTGGAAGAAGGATGGCCGTTGGCGGACATTTCTAGTGGGTGGTGTGTTGGAAAAAGGAGGGTGTGGTGAGGGAATAGGTGTGCTGTGTTGTGGGAACTGTTTGTTGTGATATATTGAAGGGAAGAACGTGTGGTGTGGGAGTGGCAGGGGGTGTTGTGGGAAATCTGAGTTGGTGTATTCTTTGAAGGAAAGTGGAGGGATGTTGGTGACATCGAGAATGCAGAAGTGGAAGAAGAATTGGAAGAGGATGTTGATAGATAGGACCCTGTCGTAGGAGAGGGCGGAGGGAGGGCAGTAGTGGGGAACCTAATGGAACTGAGTAAACAGAGGAAGAAAAGATACATGCAGTATAATAACAGGAGGGGATCCTGTTTGTCTGTAAAGGCCCTGCCACACCTCACCAGATTTGCGGAAATGGACAGACACCGAACAAAGTTTGTTTTGTGTCCGTACAAGTTTTGAACTTGCACAAAACTAGGAACGGATGCCACCGGACTGACGTCTACGGTTCTTGTCCGGTTTGAGTCCGTTTAGTCCGTGGCTTACCGTCCGTTGGATATCCGTTCATGTCCGTTTCATGTCCGTTTCATGTCCGTTTCATGTCCGTTTCATGTCCGTTTCATGTCCGTTTCATGTCCGTTTCATGTCCGTTCGTCCAGCGGCCTTTGACCTGATATCGCAACATGTTGACACATTTTAAAACATGTTGATACTTATGATGCCCGGACTAGACAATTCTGTCCGTTGCTCAATCCGGCGAGGTGTGACAGCCGCTTGAGGTGGGGATTGTACAGGAGGGGATCCTATATGTCTGTAAGGTGGGTAGAGGGCAAAAGGGGACCGTACTTGGATGTAAGGTGGGTAGTGTACAGGAGGCGACCATACTTAGCTGTAAAGTGGGTATTTCATAGGTGGGGACCCTACTTCGTTGTCATGGGGGTATTTTACAGGACATCACCTAACTTAGCGGTACAGTGCACAGGAGGGGACCCTACTTCGTGGTCAGAGAGGTATTGTATAGAAAAGGATCCTATTTAGCTGTAAGGTGGTTTGTATACATACGAGAACCTAGATAAAAGATTCACCCGGTACTTGTAATACACGGGTGAAGGACAACGTAGTGTAAATATGGGCGAAAATAGCTTTAGTGTGGAACAGGAAGTAGAAACTGTGGTTCCATGATCAAATGGCTGCATATATTGGCACAGATTTGGTGAAATGGGAGAGAATGCAAAAAGACATGATGGCGGCCATAGAACACTGTCGATTTCACTTTTAAATTGTATTAAACTAGCTATTTTATTATATTTTTCAACTTAAAGGTAGCAGGGAAATAATAAGACATATGTAAAGAATAATTGTTGCTTCTTAAATTGTGAAATTAGACTCTCATTTCATTAACCCACATTTTCGACCGGTTTTATATAGGGTTGGTATTCACCCGCGTACTGCGAGTACCGGGTGAATCCTTTATCTAATGAGAACCATACTTGTTGGAAAGGTGGATAGTGTAAAGAAAAGCACCAAACTTGTCTCTACGGTACAGTGGGTGCACAGGGAGAGTGGGGAGGGGGAGTGTGTTACTTAGATTTGAGGTTAGCATGCTGGTTTGTGTAGGACCGGAACCAGGCTGTGAGGTGGCCAGCGTTGCGCTGACCTCAGCCCCCTCCTCCCACCCTCCCACCCACCCCCACCCCTCACCCCCACCCCTCACCCCCCACCAGACGCTATTCCGGGATCCAGGCGGGATCCAGCCCGTTTGTAGGAAGTCTCCCAGTTTAACGAGACATGGTTCGGGGGAAGAAGGGGATTTACGCCGGTACCAGCGTGTATCGACCCCCCCCCCCCGCTCACCCCTGCTGCTCCCGCCCATCCCCACCCCACACACCCACACCCACACCCACATTGCTGCCCCACCACAAGCTGCTATCGGGGTCGGCAATCTTGTCGCGTTTGAGATTCAGTTCCTTATCCCTGACCAGATCTAACAGTGTGCCACACATCGCCTACCCCTTCCCCCCTCCCCCCTCTCCTCCCCTCACACCCTCCCCGTCCCGCTCCCTCCCCTACTGCTCCCACCTTCCCAATCATTCCTTCACCCCCCCCCCACTTCCCCTCCCATCCCACCACTCCCTCTCCTCCTACTCCCTCCTCCGCACTCATTCAATCCAATTCCTACAAACATCATACCCATCCCGCCCCCTCTCCCTCCTCCCCACCCATCACCCACACCCTCCACCTCCAGCTACTTCTCCTCCCCAATCATCCTTCCCATTACACACAACTTCTCCCGTTCCTCGCCTCTACCCCTCTTCCCCCTCTCCCCCTCTTCCCTCTCTCCCTCTCCCCATCTCCTCCACCGCCTCTACCCCTCTCCTCCTCTCCTGCTCTTCCCCTCTCCCCTCCTCTCCTGCTCTTCCCATCTCCCCCACCGCACTTTCCCCTTCTCTACCCTCTCCCCTCCACCCTCTCCCCCTCTCCCCCTCCTCCCTCCCCCCTCTCCGACTCTCCGCCTCCACCCTCTCCCCGTGTCCACATATCTCCCCCATTCCCCCACTCTCCCATCACATTCAGGACAATGGTAACTCAAAATACCACGAGCCATCCACGCCCGATAGGGCCGACTTCGATGACCCCCCCCTCCCCCACCCCCGCTGCATCCCCCCCCCACCCCTGGTCGGCGGGCTCCTCTGGACAAGGCGCTCCCCATGTCCTCCCCATGTCCTCCCCACCATATCCCCGTCACTCACAACCTGTCAGCATCCCCCCTCAGGGCTGCTGGATGTGACCGCAGTGTCCCACTTGTCGCAGACTCGACGTAATCAAACTCCCTAAACATTTCTCTCGGGTCACACTGTCCGACTGTGGCAGAGTCCCGACGGGATGGCCGAATAAAATCTGGAACAATATACAACAACTCTCACCTACGAGGTGGATTACCCAATAACACATCCTTCTCCCAGTCACCAGACGGGATGCCCGCATGAGTTGAACGTCCATGTCCCACTTTGTTTTGGCAGATCGTGGGATTCGAACCAAGGGGTTCGAACCCTAGTCAAGTCAAACCAATGCCTTCAAAAATTGACATTTGTTGCTTCCTATCCAGGTCATAGACATTATTAGAATAGGGTAAGGACTGTTTGGCTCAGTGTCAGGATAATGTGAGTGAGTGGGATATCAGGTGATCTGTTCTGCCAGTGGGGCATCACTAAAACGTCACCATGAGTGCACACTGTCAGAAGTCGGTATCCGTCCTGATATCACCTTAGATGTTGCCAAGCTTTAAAACGACAACAACCAACCACCAACCGATTAAGGCAGACGTAAGTATCTGCCGTTGGTTCCAGAAAGAAGCCTTTGGCGAATCCTGACCGATTTATCAAGCGACACCCCACCAGCCTCTCTCTCGCGAGATGCATAAAAACATATCAATACTCTAAGCAGTTCCTATTTACCACAGACTTCTAAGTAGGGCCAGATTCCCTCCGAGCAACAGGTAATTGTCAAATGCCTTCTGAACCACTCACAGTTGCGATACACCCTCTGAGCAACTGCTATTTGCCACATGCCCTATAAGTCTAAGCAACTCCCTGTCGCCACATGCCCTCCGAGGAACTGATAGTTGCCACATGACCTCTGAGGAACTCAGGTTCCACATGCCCTGTAAGGAACTCACAATTGCCACATGCCCTCTGAGCAACTGCTACATGTTACATGCCCCGTCTAAGCAACTTACAGTTGCAACATGATAATGATATCTGATCAACTCACAGTTGCCACATGCCCTCTGAGCAACTGCTACATGATACATGCCCCGTCTAAGCTACTCACAGTTGCAACATGATATTTGATCAACTTCCAGATGCCACATGCCCTCTGATAAGCTTGGTATATGGTATATATGCCTGAAAGTGGACAAACTACACCCCACTTATGACCTACACAAAAGAACTAAAGTAAAGCTACTAGAAAACAGAAGGATAATCCACCTAAAAACATTAGCATATGGATATAGCCAAGACATTAAGTGTCTAACCCAACCACTAAGGGACACCAGAGCAAGCAAGGCACCATTACTGAAGCAGACCAGAAGCCAGATCAAAGCCCATGAAAGGAGCACACTGGAAATGGCCGCCAAGGCATGGAATGCACAAACAGTGAAAGAAAGACAAATCCCTGACCTAAAAACGTACAGAAAATATCTGTGCAAAATAAAAACTAGGAACCCCAACTGAACTGCACCACAAGAGGGCAGGTGATATGTCACGGCCCACCAACTAGACAGCCCAGGGCGGGATAACCAGAAATAAAAAAGGCAGGTAACATATCCAACAACAATATAAATCAAATCAAATCCTAACAAACATAACTCAACCACCTATTACATAGAAGCCTATGGACATGTAAATAAAATAAAATAGGCTAGTATAGAATTAAGTAGAAAACCCCAAAACACTAACATAGAACCTTAAGACAACAACTAACATAGTAATAAGAATATAACAAAAATACAATGCCAAGAGGGCCCAAAAAAGTAACATAGGCTACTAAACATACCAACAGACTATCTATCTGCTATTGAAATGCAGACAATCAAATAACTTATCAGCAGCTACTGTTTGGTAAGACAACACCAACACTACAGCTGGCCAGCATTGAAAACAAGCATGGGTACCCGGGCTTACATGCTATGGACAGAATAAATACAACCTCAATAAAAAAAAATTAAAAAAAAAGATTTGTCCTCTCAACAACCCCCAACAGCCCCCAACATCCCTTAACAGCTCCCGACAGTCACCTACAGCCCCCAACTGGTCCCGACAGCTCCAACAGCTCCCGACAGCGCCCAACAGCTCCCAACATCCCTCGACAACGCTCGACAGCTCAGGACAGTCCCCGACTGTCCACGACTATCCACGACAGCCTCCCACCAACTCCTCTGTCCCACCTGCTCCTCTCCAGTCCTACCGATCCCTGCCGGCCCTCCTGCCCCCCCCCCCCCCTCCCAGCACCGGCTGCACCATGGAGTCTCCCTCGCCCCACTGCACTCACACCACCATTACGTCGCCATCGAAAGAGCTTGCGGCTATTGATGAAGCAGTGCGGTAATGGGCTTTTGACGAGTGACGGACGACTGGCCGCCTCAAGGGTGTGGGTGTGTGGGTGTGTGGGTGTGTGGGTGTGTGGGTGTGTGGGTGTGGGCATGTTGGTGGGTGGGTGCATGCGTGGGTATGGTGTATGTGGGTGTGGCTGTCTGGGTGTGTGGGTGTGTGGGTGTGTGGGTATGTGGGTATGTGGGTATGTGGGTGTGGGTGTGGCTGTCTGGGTGGGTGGTTTTATGTGGGTATGTGGGTGTGGGTGTGGGCATGTTGGTGGGTGGGTGCGTGTGTGGGTGTGGGTGCCTGTGTGGGTATGTATTTGTGTGGGTGTGGCTAGGTGGGTGGGTGGGTGGGGGTGTGGGGTGTGTAGGTATGTGGGTAGGTGGGTGGTGGTGTGGGCATGTTGGTGGGTGTGTGGGTGTGTGGGTATGGGTGCCTGTGTGGGTATGTGTCTGTGGATGTGGCTGTCTGGGTGTGTGGGTGTATGGGTGGATGGGTATGTGGGTATGTGGGTGAGTGTGGGTGTTGGTGTGTGGGTGCGTGTGTGGGTATGTGTGTGTGGGGGTGTGGGCATGTTGGTGGGTGGGTGGGTGGGTGCGTGTGTGGGTATGGCTGTCTGCGTGGGTATGTGGGGGTGGGGGTGGGGGGGTGGGGGTGAGTAAGTGGGTATATGCATGTCTGGGTTTTGTCAGGGGGATGGGGGAGGTGCTGAGGTGGGATGTGATTGGCTGGAGTTTGAGGTGGGAAGATGCTACAACCAAGATGAATCCTTCCAGTGGAGCCGACCGAGGCCTTGCGAGACATTTGTACCTGTTAAAGGCTGGTGCATTTCATACAAAATAGCTGACATAGCTATTCTCATCATTATCGTTATCAATCCCTTAACCATGAGGATCATTTGGGAATTTGGAGATGTTGTCTTTCCGCCTCTTCCCTTGTCCGCCTGGTTTTCTTCCCCAGGACAGACGGACTGCCGAATGAGTTAGAGCGTCCGTCTCCCGTGTTGGCAGACCATGGGACTTTAAAATTGATACTTGCCACTTCCTAGCCAGGCGCTCGGCATTATTAGGATAGGGCAAGGACTGGTTGCCTCAGTGTCAGAATAATGTGACTGAGTGGGATATCAGGTCATGGTGATGGCAGTCTGGTCTCCCAGTGGGGCAGCACTATAAAGTCGCCATGAGTGGGCACTGTCACAAGTCAGTACACTTCCTGATATGACCTAATATGTTGCTAGGACGTGAAACAACAACAAACAAACAAACCGCACCTTCACAGATGTTTTTGGCCAGACTTGATTGACGGGAAATATAGCCATCCGATTGCAGTTTGTGTCTGTTTACGATTGTGCAGAGATCTTTGTGTGGTACAATTGCCTGCTAGATCTTACATGAACTTCCTCATTGGTAGCATGGTCTCAACCACTCCTGATTTGGTTTTGTAGAGAAATGCCTGTATGACGATGTCTCTGGCATCTTGTGTTCACAGGTAGTCAACCAGCCAGGTACTGACGAGGCTTAGTATTATCTAACCTCAGTGTTCCTATTAGAACCGAGTTTCTCAATGTGATATCGGGTTAATATAATGGGATTTTATTGATTCTTTTACCATTTTTACAAAAGTCAGTAAATCACATTGAATCACGCACGAGCAGGCATCTTGGTAAAAGCAATTCTTAGCAAGGGCATCCAATTGAATATTCACGTCGATTTATCAGTAGTTCCAATGCCATCATCGATTAATTGCGGATTTGATTGACATTTGATTGGTCTGTGGTATGTGGTCTAGACTTTAACATTTTCCAATAAAATGTTGATGTAGTGCAGGAACTAGTGTCACATAGTACATCTCCCAGACGCAAAGATGAGTCCTCAGTCACACTATGTCATGTGACGACTTGCTACCACTTTCTGACCACTTCGAGACGAAAAGCGGGTGAGCTCCTTGCGACCAAAGCCCCCCAAAAAAGGCAGGAAAAATCAGTGGTCGCTGACCGGTTGGCGACTTCCAAGCGACCATTTTGGTCGCAAGGAGGTTGCAGGTGGTCGCAAGATGAAGGCGACGAAGATGGTCGCAAGGAAATCACAAACCACTTTAAGTGCTTGCAACCGGTCGGCGAGTAGTCGGTGGCCAGTCAGCCTTTTGATCGTAAAGTGGACGCAAAGTGGTCGCAAATGGTCGCAAAGTGGTCCCAAGTACGGTTGTTTTGTGTGATGGGGAATTTCTCAATAGGGCTGGAAGTGTATTACATCGGCGCTGACATGTGGTACTCAAAGGAATAAAACAATTTGAACAAACAAAATTCACAAAATAACCCACACACATATTGCTATATTGTTGTGAATGTGAAAGCCCGTTGAAGGTTGCAATGGGCTAACTGAGCAAACCAGTCCTTGTCCTATCCTAGTAATGTCGAGCGCCAAGCTAGGTAGCGACAAGTATCAATTTTGTAAATCATTGCTTTGACTCAGCTGGGTTTCAAACTCCCACCTTTCCGCACGGGAAGCCTGCGCTCTACCGCTCCGGTTTGATGAGTGCATCAGGGAGCCTATATGATATAATGGTTAGAAGACTAGCTCCTGAATGGCAACAATGTGGGTTCTAAGCCCGCTCTAATGTTGGCGTTTCCTTCAGTTTGCAAAACCACTCATCCATCGACTGTGCCGTATGTGTCTAGGACGTAAAACCCCAATTTTGCAATCACTGCTCCCGGAGCTATAAACAGCTATCGTCGTTGCTGTCGCGTGGTGTATTCACACCCTAACTCCTCTTGCCAATCCACACTGCTTTCATTAGCATCTAAACCAACCACGATCACCCTCCTCCAATAGCTGCTAGGTGCATTGAACTGCGCATGCGTGGTTCTGTGTATATATATATATATATGTCGTGGGGGTGATGAAAATGGGAAATATTGCGCCTAGAGCGCGACTCGAACCCACATCTCTTTGCATTCCGGGCCAGTGTGCTAACCATTACACCACCTAAGCTCCAGGATATCAACACACTACCCACGCCTACCTGTCTATGCAGCTCCTTGCCTGAGAGGTCAGTGCAGACCACTACACTCGTCCCCCTGGAATTGTAATTCTTTTAATGCTTACAATTACATACATCCAGACAATGCAACACACTTACATACACAGGGTAGGTTCAACTACTATACAGCGCGCAGCTTGTACAGGATCATGGTCACGGTAACCAGTGTCGTGGGGGTGATGAAAATGGGAAATATTGTGCCTAGAGCGGGACTCAAACCCACATTTCTTTGCATTCCGGGCCAGTGTGCTAACCATTACACCACCTAGGCTCCCTGATATCAACACACTACCCACGCCTACCTGTCTATGCAGCTCCTTGCCTGAGAGGTCAGTGCAGACCACTACATATATATGTATATATATATAAATATAACCTCATGGTTGAACTCACGCCGCAGGCACGATGTGGTTTATGACAAGGGGCAATTGAGCAATTGAGCAATTACCCCCTAAAAGCACTATCCATAAAGGTGGCAATCCATTGAGGCAATAACTCGTGTGAACAATGCTAGTGCGCCGGGTAGCTGCCGGCCAACGGGGCAGCCTAGTGGTGAATGCGCCAGGCCGGCAGTAATGGCTGTGCTGGTGGAGTAGTACATGTGGACAGGGGATGTAAGGGTGGTGTAGTACCAGTAGTAGCACTGACATCTCAGGCAAGGGGCCACATAGACATGTAGGCGTGGGTAGGGTATTGCCATCAGGGAGCCTAGGTGGTGTAATGGTTAGCAAACTGGCCCAGAATGCAAGAGTTGTTGGGTTGATTCTGCTCAAGGCACAACATTTCCCAATCGCATCATCCCAATAATATTGCTTGCCGTGATCTGGATCCTGTACAAGCTACATGCTGTATGGTTGTTGAACCTACTTTGTGTATGTATATAATATGCAAGTGCATCGCCTGTATGGAATTGTAAGCATTAACTGACCATTTGAAAGAGATACAATTCCTGGGCGATGAGCGTAGTAGTCTGTACTGACCTCTCAGGCGTGTGTAGGATGGTGACATCAGGGAACCTAGGTGGTGTAATTATTAGCAATCTGGCCCGGAATGCACGAGATGTGGGTACGGTTCTCGCTCTATACGCAATATTTTCCATTTTCATCACCCCATGACAAGTAGAATAAAGGTTGTAATATATATATGGAGTATAATCAATTATAGTAATATAAACCAACGGAGGAACCTATTGTATTTATTATTGTATTTATTATTTAAGTTCTTCAGAGTCGCGCACCCACCTTGATATCGGGTTCGTTAATTATTCGAATTAGATATTACTTGTTTTTACCCAAGCTAGTAGGAGTAGTGCACCTATCATGGATTCACTGGTGCGGATATGCGCGAGTAGGGCGCCACCTGTGAGTGCACGGGACACTAAAATACAACGCTTCTACAGGGGTGAAGGTGTTGATTTGCTCTTGGTGGTAGTAGTGGAATTTACATAGTGGAATTTAGTGCAGTTCATCGGCAGTGGAGTTAGTGCTGGTAATGCTAGTAGATTTAGGTAGTCTAGCTTTAAACTTGAATACAGTCCCACGGTTTTGAGTTTGTGTCATTTTTCTGAGATAAATATATCAAACTGATTGTTCTAATCTACAGTACTTTACTTTGAAATACATTTTATTTTAAATGGCTAGCTTTTGAGATATTTGAAATATAAACATGTCAAATAACACTTGAGAAGCATGCCAAAACTCTGACACCAGTGGCTTCTGCCCTAACTGGTTCTATTAATTTGACTCAGTGTTCCCTGCTATGTGGCAAAGACATGCGCAATAAGTGTATTCATATCTAAATTAAATATGTAGAATCAGATCTGAATAATAGACTAGATCACCATTCCAGGTGTGTGGTTATTTGTGGGATGCATAAAAGAAAAACAAACCCCTGCGAAACACATGGCTAATGCTAAGACACTTGGTGCAGCTATGAAATTTGCTAGTTTCATCTCATCTCAGCTCTTGTTTGAAAGATATAATACCAACTAAAACAATATATATAATAAATTAAGATGTTAATCTTTTATCTAGCATTGCATTTACATCAATCTACTCAGCACATCTTATACCATCTGCTTTTAGATTGAGACAAATCTGGGCACTCGAACTAGTGTTAGAACCATAGCCAGTCAGTTTTACTTATTTTATTCATGTTTTTATTTATATCTTATGGTTAGTAATGTTTGTTGTGATATGATACGGGTAGGGTTAATCAGACATTGGTTATATATTTCTTTGAAACAAGTTTTTGTTGACACATTTGACATTTCAATATTTAGAACAAGAATTACTTATGGGTAATCAATGGTGATGTAAATTGACTGAAATTGTATTTTCTTAGCTCAAAATGCTTAATTATGGAGAGGTATGTCTTAAACATATTCATTATATTATTATATTGCATCCATCCATCCATGTTTGTGCCAAATTGTTATGTATTCTTTTATTAAGTTTGAATAAAATCAAAGTTTTTCCCTACGCATATCAGCAAACTCAATGGCCAAGCGCCTTTGTTTTTCTCTCCACGCCGTTTTCAGCGCATGCACAGTAGGAATGGCGATCTCGTTTATTGCTTTTGTTTTGAAAATGTGATCGTTCATCGGCCTATGCAGCTTGAATGCAGGTGGTCAGCATTAAAGGTATGAAGGTAAAGTTTTAGTGCAGATGGTGGTAGTGGACTTTATGTAGATGGTGACCTTTTAGTGCAGGTGCTCAGTAGTGAAAGTGGGGTGATGGGGTACATTAGTGTTAGTGGTGGGATTGGAGATTGAGTGATGGAGTTTACTGCAGTTCATCAATAATGGAGATATGCTGTAGGTTTAGTACTGTGTCAGTGGTAATGGAGCTGAGATGGTGGAGTTAATCGAAGTGAGTCAATATAGTAGTATTAGGAAAATACAGTGTAGGTGCTTGCCAGTGTTAGTGTACTTTAGATTGTTGTGTATCTTTAGCACAGTGAGTCGGTATTGATTGGTTGGTTGTTTCTTGGGGATTTATGTCCTGGCACACATCCCACAGGTATGCAGGTATTGCTATACCTCAGGGAGTTTGACACCCCTGCCCTGCTGAGTTGTCAACAACTGGCTTGTGGTACAGGTTCTTGACAGAAGCAAAGGCTAAGGGAACAAACCCTAAACAGAAAACCATGTCACTGTGGCAGCATCAAGGGTGGTTGGTGTATGGAACTCCCAACATCTGCCAACCAGCCACTGCAGGGACAAATAGTTTTGCGCCTGTCTGCACATGTTCTTGCCGGTGTGAAACCTCTATTTGCTCCCCGAGAGAGTGCCGCTGGTAACTTGCAAAAGCCAGCAGCACTTCAACACTTTTGCAGGCAGCTTTCATGAAATGATCAAGAGATCAAGAGAAACCTGAAGCTGAGATACATTAAGACTGACTCATGGCCATAACTCTCACAGCAGAGAGCTAAATGGAGAGCGACAGTCAAGTAATGAAACCAGTCTTTGTTGCATTGCGACCGACAGCATGATGATGATGATGTCCTGGGAACATCTAAGGTCATATTATGATGTGAACTGACTTGTGACAGTGCGTACTCATGGTAGCTTCGTAGTGATGTTCTACTGGGAAATCAGGCTGGCAGCACCATGACCCAATATCCCACTCAGTCACATTATCCTGACACCACCCGACACAACACTCCACCACCCATATACACCACCCATCAGCCCTCCACGCCATCCCCACCTAACCAATCCTTGTTCTATCCTGTTAATGCTGAGACCCAGTCTAGGTAGCGAGAAGTATCAATTATATAATTCATTGGTTTGACTCGGTTGGGATTCAAACTCCCGACCTTCAGCAAGGGAAGCCTGTGCTCTAACCGATTCAACCACCGCGTCCTGTGATCGCCACAGGCAGTGCAGACATGGCTTATTTTAGTCTCAGTCTGATCCGATCAGATCGGATCCCCTCACCCCCCCACCCCCCAGCCCGCTCGCCCCGCCATCCCCCCCCCCCCCCGGCCCCATCAACACACACACACATTGGCCACCAACAGATGCAGTCACAAGGGACTAACCCTGTGGATATTACCCTTCACAGACGGGATTGGTTGCTCCACCTGCCGGCAGGGCGGAAATGGACTAGCGGAGTAACATGTTATTAGTTTACATGCTAATACCCGGGCGTGTGTGTGTGTGTATGGGCCTTAGATCCGAGCTGGTCTCACCGAGTCAGCGCAGTAAGGCGTGCTTATGAAGAAAGTCGGTGATTTAGGGAGGGATGTGGTTACCAGCCGCCACCACAGCACAACTCATGGGCATATACCACCCCACCCCTACACACCACTCCACCTCCCATATACAGCGCTTCACTCCATCCCCAACCACCCCTACATCACCCACCACCCACATAGCAACCACCCACCTCGTTTACATGCCATCCTTCATATATCAGTGTGATATAATGTTGTGAGTAAGCATGGTGTAATATATTGGGTACTCGGCCGTCAGATCCCCGGATACCAATACTCTCCCCAGGTGTGTTCTGACAACTGTCTGTCAGGGGGACAAAAATATGTAAGTGCCAACTGACATTTGGCTGTGGGTGATTACTAAAGAAAACTAGCCGGTACTGTGACACACAGTGAGTTCTGTATCAACAAGATATGTACCAGACGGGATGCCCGAATGTGTTGCGCGTTTGTATCCCGTTTTGGTAGACTGTAGGATTGGAACCCACGGGAATGAACCCTAATCGAGTCAAAGCAATGGCTTGAACAATTATCCTTGTCGCTTCCTAGCTAAAGGCCCTGTCACACTACGACATATGGCGCATGCGTGTGCGTTACATGTTGAAATAAATTTCAAATCAAAATAGGTCGGCATATGCCAAACTTTTTCGCGCTGCGAGGGATAAAAATGGGCATACACACAACGTACACATAACGTACGTAACATATGCAGAATGTATCTCTGACCTCTTGAGAGCATTCATGTGCCTCACAAAATGTTCGAAAACGTTCGCATACGCTGATGGTACGCTAACCAATGTTACATATGTTACTCCATCCCCAGAAGTATGGTGCATACGTTAAGTATGCTGGAGATATGGCAGGCATATGTTCGAAGAATGTTTGGAGTACGTTATGCATCCATTGGCAGTACGCAGACTGCACGTTCCCAACAGGCTGAACGTATGGCTAACGTGTTCCAACCTATCCCGACCTACCCCTAACATGTGCATAACATATGCCGACATCCACCGAGCATACACCAAGCATATGAGAAATGTATGAGCCATATGGCAACATACATTGAATATTTTGAACATGCACAAAAATTGTTTAGTGGCTCGACCTATGCCGACCTATGACGACCTATGACGCCGTATCCTGAGCATACTCATCGTATGCCCAACGTATACGTAACGTGTGATGCTGTATGCCGACGTTTGGGTCAAAAACCTCACATATATCAGCATACGCTAAGGCCATAAGTCGTAGTGTGACAGCCCCTTAAGCATTCAACATTATTAGGGTAGCTCAATGACTTGTTAGCTTAGTGTCAAGATTTCTTTGTCGTTCTTTTACATCGTAGCAACATCTAAGGTCATATCAGGACGGATCTGTTCAGTGTCCAGGTAATGTGACTGAATGAGAAATCAGACCCTGGTGGCCTGGTCTCCCAGTGGGGAAGCACTATTCGGTCCCCATGAATGCGCACTGGCACAAGTTGGTGCCCGATCTGATATGACCATAGATGTTTCAAGGACGTAAAACTCCAACAACCAACTAGCCAACACCCACCAACACCCACCAACACCCACCAACACACAAAACCACACCTAAACCTGCTGCTTCTAACCGGCCATCAGGATGAATGAAGTCAAATCCTGTACAGAAACACCCAAGTGGATTCCTATAAATAATGACGACTCGCATCAGATTCCTACACCACTCACATCCGCTCTTGCGGGACCTGTTCTGATATGACCTTATGTAAAAACTAGGTCTCCCTAAATTAAAGTTGAATCCTTCCTCCAACTAATAGTTTTCCCACTTGTATAAAGTGTGAAAGAAGAGAGTGAGACAAGCCCTCTGGTTTATTATTTATATGGTACATGGATTCAGCATAGAGTATCACCCCATCCTATTCCCCCAATGGGAAACAAGCATTCTTAGCTCTACCAATAGGGATCCAGCATTCCTGGTCCCCATGGTTACCAGTGATCTGCCCACCACCACCAAGCTGTGTGTCTCCCCTGGCCACCTGCCTTGAGCCTGAGTGTGGCGATCCTGACTAGCAGAGGGGGGAGGGGGTAGGCTCTGAGTGCCCCTTACACACAGTCCTGTCAGCACCACTATGTCTATTTACATTCTACGTAGGCACCACCAGCACTTACATATATACATATACAGGCACCTGGTGACATATACCCTTTTTGTAATAGAACATTTGAATTCCCCCTGTCGTTTAAAATCGGAATATTTTACACTTAGATGTTGGAACCAACCACCAACCAACAATATATGCATAGCTGGAACATCGATACTATAATACGTAGATGCTTGCATTGATTATACTTCATTATTTGTATCAATCAGGTCACGATACTATGATTGTTGGGGAGGTTCTTTTGAAGGTTACATTCCTGATGCCTCCCTGCATGGTCCGACAATACCCTAAATGTGCATCCTCCAAGGGATTATGGGTACTTCAACTAGTAATTAGGTTTTGACGCATCGCTACCGTTAAACACAGCTCAGCAGGTTATAGCAGCAAACTGATTGTTGGTGGTGATTAAATGTTGGTTGGGTTGAGATGATTATGGTGTGATTACCTGTGATTATTTACTAATCACTGTAATTGATTTCATTCATGGAATGATTATGCTCTGTCAGTTGTCGAAGACTGGTATTTTAGTCATGGAATAGAACAGTTTGTTACAGTGAAGAGGCTTTTTTGGGCACAATGGTAGGTACTTTGTATACTGTTGTAGTAGGATGATGAATTAAATACACATATTAAATAGGTGTCGTATTATAACTTCAGACAGACTAAACTAAACAAAGCACTGGATATAATGAGAGATGCTAATGTTACCCGAGATGAGTCAGTCCAATGACTTACAGAATTGATACTTGTCGCTTCCTAGCATGGGACTCAGCAGGGAGG
>CM059188.1:26721335-26888835 GCA_030323885.1 Branchipolynoe longqiensis
ATAGAGGGGGACATAGAAGGGAACATAGAGGGGGACATAGAAGGGGGACATAGAAGGGGGACATAGAAGGGGGACATAGAAGGGGGACATAGAAGGGGTGGTGGAATGGAGGATAGGCGTTGGGTGGGGAGACGAAGGATCGAGCTGAGGGATGATTCGAAACAGAGGGAAGCACGATAGAAAGGAGAGAAGAGTGAGCGAGAGAGGAGAGTGGAGAAAGTAGCAGAGAGAGGAGAGGGGAGAAAGTAACAGTGAGAGGAGAGGGGAGAAAGTAACAGTGAGAGGAGAGGGGAGAAAGTAACAGAGAGAGGAGAGAGATGATCGGAAATATGAGAGGAGAGAGAGGGCAGAGGAGGAAGCCGAGAGGAGGTAGGAGAGAGGAGAGAGAACACGGGAGAGAGGAGAGAGGAGGGATCAGAGCAGGGACGAGGGAGGAGGGAGGAGACAGGACACACAGGTGAGGAGATATGAAAGGAGAGAGGAGGGGGAGAGAAGATAGGAGAGAGGTGGGAGGGAAAGAGGAGAGAGGAGATGGGGAGAAAGGCGGGAGGAGAGAGAGAGAGGAGAGAGAGGAGAGAGGGGAGACAGGAGACAGGATACAGGAGGGAGTCTGTGAGTTGACTACATCGGTGCCGGAGAAATGGCTGGACAATTTGAGAACTCCGCTCTTCGACCTCGGCCTAATGAGCATCATCAACGAGTGGTGATCGGTCCCAGAACGAGGCTGCTCCTCTGACCTTGGCTTGGGTCGTTGTTTAAAAAAAAAAGATTTGTGAAGATTTATACTGCCTATCATGGATAAGTCTGAATATACTTCTTTTCACCATTAGACAGTTTGTCAATAGAAAGCCCGAGCCTACACTTTTACCGACCCAAGGATTTGTAACCTCCCTCACCACATAGACATGGTATGAGAGCAACTGGCCTTTGATGACGCTGTAAGTTAAACACAGATGTGGAAATCCAAATTGACACAGGTGGGGGCACAGGGAATTGAACCACCGACCTTCAGATTAGGAGTCTGACCTTGAAAAAAGTCAGACACTCTAACGACTCCGCCACAGAGAACACCACGCTGTGGGGCCCTGGTGAGGGGGTGGGCTTTGGGGATGGGGAAAGGGACGGGACCAAGATGTCGGATCTTTGTGACCAATGGAGAGAGAAAGAGTGAGACAGGTTCTCTTTAATTTTTGTGAAAGTTTCTTTTTTTTACTAATTTAATTGTTTAAATATGGATGTAATATCTTAGTTTTGTAGCAGTGTTTATTTCGGGTCATGCATTCTACAGTTATTTATTTACACAATATTATCACGGAGTATCTGCAAAGAATAATTAAAAATATAACATGACACAATAAGTCAAATGAAATGAGGTAGAGGATTTTAGGATTACAACTCTTTAGTAAGGTTGTGGAGTTTTCTAAAGTCTTTGTCACAGTTCACAATAGCCATCAGGCGCAACACACCGTAAACGCCAATCCAAAAAGTGAGCCAAATATTGGAATAAAACCTTCAAACAGGTAATTTATTTATATTCCTACTTTTTTTTGGTTAATTGCTCCATTACCATGTGATGATAAGAAACATGAAATTAGTGAGAATTACAACTATTTTCAGGTACCCATCTTTTATTTAAACTACAATTTTGGAGCGGTGTTTACGGGGATTTGCGCCTGAACTATTCATATAATATGTATCGATTGAAGTAGCATGTAAAATTATATGCATCTTAGGTTTAGAATGCCGAGTCAATACATTGAATTTGGAATACTATCACCTTTCCTATTGAGGTCATCTAGTATGTATGAAGAAAAAATGTCATTCTCTAAAACTGGGCACAAAAGTGTGACGTGGAAACGAAAAGTGAAAACCTTCCACATAATATAAAAAATCCTTCCAAATAATAGCCTAATCCAATGTCCTATGAAGGTTTGCATGTTGTGTATATGTCAGAGTTTTAAAAAATGAATTTCACTTTTTGAATTAGATCTTATACAAATTGAGAAATACATTAATATCACTCATGTAACATGAAATCAAAGACACATCCAGAACCTCATTTTAACATATACTACATAGTCAAACAAGATTTTCTTGATTACTTTTAAGCAGACAGGGTTATGACTTACAAGAACAAATTTGAAAAATAAGTTGAAAAAAGTTTGGCTACATGTATGGTGTAAATTTGTAAATCTTTACATTTTCACTCTAGCTCAAAATCATACAATTATAATGTTGATATCTTTTCTGGGATAAATTCAATACATGTAGAACTGCTAACATACCTAATAGACAGAGGCTGCAATACTTATTTGACTTGATATCAATCAAACAAAGACTTAATTATCAGCATCGTAACGTGGAGACCATATATGTGGTTTTGGATAATAACCCAAATATGAAGTTTGGAGAGAATGAAAAGAGATGGAAAAAGGAATATTTGTTTTGTTTGTTTGTTGTTTTACATCCTATCAACATCTAAGGTCATATCAGGACGGGTACCGAATTGTCACAGTGCCAACTCATGCCAACTTTATAATGCTGCCCCACTGGGAGACCAGATATCCCACTTAGTCACATTATCCTGACCCTGAGCCAACCAGTCCTTGCCCTATCCTAATATTGCCGGGTGCCAGGCTAGGAAGCAACAAGTATAAATTGTTACATCATTGGTCTGACTCGACTCGGGTTTGAACCCACAAACCCATGGGTTCGGATCCCCCAATCTCCCAAAACAGGAGATGGACAATGAACTGATTCGGAAATCACATCTGGTCCAAAAATAGTATGAAAGGTTGTATGTTATATTGGACACTGTTTTTGTCTGTGTAGTTAGTCAGCGCAGGTGAATCAGATCATCAGTGAGTTAGTGTCCTATCTAACCCATCACCTTGTGTGTTATTTGGTGTTATACTCCAGTATGGGCTGCCCTTATAAATATATATATATATATATATATATTGTACAGGGCATCGGGTGCGATGGCCTAATCGGTAGAGCACAGGCCTCGCGTGCGGAAGGTCTGGAGTTTGGTTCCCAGTCAAGTCAAACCAATGATAATTGTAGCTTCCGAGCCTGGCGCACAGAATTAATAAGATAGGGCAAGGATGGGTTTGTTCAGTGTCAGGATAACGTGATTGAGTGGGATATCAGGTCATGGTGCCAATGGAGCAGCACTACAAAGCCACCATGAGTGTGAAACACTGTCACAAGTCGGTACAAGTCCTGATATGAACTTAGATGTTGCTAAGACGTGAAACAACAACAACAAACAAAATTGTACAGGACATATCCACAGTGGGTGATGTAGCTATTACCTTGTATTTAGCATTATTTTTAATGTTTTCTGCCATTATTTGGAATGTTTTTACTTTTGGCTTCCATGTCAGAAATGTGCTTACCAGTTTCACAGAACGACCCATATACTATGTACATATATATCTCTATATAATATTATATATATATATATATATATATATATTGTAGGTATGGTTGGATGTATGTTGGTGTGAACACTGCTCTCTTATTAACTGACGTGGCGCCGCCTTGAGAACCACTTCTCCCCAGATTATTCCTCAGAGGTCCCAGTTGGCGTATTCACCCCAATTACTGCAGTTGCTCCTCACCAATGCGATTTCCATTTTGATAGGAGCTGGTCACCCCTGGGTGTGGTAACGAGAGCAGGGTGAGGTGCTGGTCCTGCTGCTGGTGCTGCTGCTGGTCGTGATGGCTCCCAGCGTGTGTAACGACATACCCGTTAGGCTGCGCGTACATTGCGCGACATTCACAAACCTAGTGTGATATTTTGCTTGGTTGTTGGAGTTTTACGTGCTGGCAACATCTAGTGTGATAGATAGGCGGTGTACGCTAGGTTCCCCCTGGACTGCAACGTTGATGTGCTGCGGAAAGATGATGACAAGAAGAAACATAATATGTTTCCACAATTTATGTCCAATATTTACACACCGCAGCGTCACAGATTCAAGGGGGCCTGCCCTCAGACCAGCCAGGTCGCAGGGAACCTCTTAAGATGGGAGGAGTTGCTAGCTGTTCGCAATAGTTGGGTGATCCACCCAGGGACCCACCCTCCAGCTAGCATACCGCTAGCTGTCGCCATAGATGAGCAACAGAGGGCGGTGTAGTCCTTGCCACCACTGCGTGGTGGTCGGGCTCATGAATGGACTACTACACTAGAGTATATATAGGCAAATGGTGAATTTACTGACGTTTGAGCCAGGGTTACACGCAGGGTACAAGATTTCAAATGTAGTATGTATGTGTGATTATGTCAGGCACATCACATAAATGAACCGGATGCGATGGCTGAATCTGCAAGAATGCAGCCTTCCCATGTATTCTGGTTATACCCCTGTCACACTATGACATAACAGGCCAGCGAGTGGGGAACATAGAAATCACTTATTTACGTCGAGATACGTAAAACTTCTCGGCGTTTCAGGGCCAAGTTGGACGTTAGTGCAACGTAGTGGACATAGGTGAAACGTCGATCCAATGTAGTGGTAACGCATGAGAACATTACAAAAATGCTCACGGAACGCTTGCAGAATGCCGGTGAATGTTATACACATTATTCGATCGCCAGAAGTATGCATTTATATGGTAAATATGTGAAAACATGTTGGAGAAATGCCAAACGTACGTTAGAGATATTTCAGATGTAAGTTATGCATATGTTTTCAATATGTTGTCAATACACAGACTGTACATTTCTGCCGGCGTGACTTATGCCTGACATAGTTCAATGTATGTATAACATATGTGTAATGTATGTCTAGCGTACTCGATGTATGCTAATGCTAATGTATAAGCCACACATTGTCTTACGTCAAGCTACGTCAAAAGTTTTGGGTGTGTCCAAAACCTTGACGTGTGTCACCGTATCTCAACATAACTCAACGTACCTCGACATAGGCTTTAGGAATGCATAACGTATCTCGACGTTCCTCGACGTATCTCAACGTAATGGCCAAATTTCACCTATGTCGGCTTACGCTACCGCGTTATGTCGTAGTGTGACAGCCCCATTACGGCGACTAGAATTGTGAGGGTGATGAATATGGGAAACATTGGGTCTGGAGCAGGATTCGAACCCACACATGTTGCCATCCTGGGAGGCTAGCATGCTACCCATTACACTGCATAGCCTCCCTGATGCAATCACCCTATCTATATATTACACATACTTGCCCAAATTGC
Organism: Branchipolynoe longqiensis; assembly: GCA_030323885.1. Lineage (NCBI taxonomy): Eukaryota > Metazoa > Annelida > Polychaeta > Phyllodocida > Polynoidae > Branchipolynoe > Branchipolynoe longqiensis. Next base: position 26,726,553 of record CM059188.1, read on the forward strand.
TCAATGCCTGAGACGTCAGCGCAGACGACCACACTCTGTATCTACAGCACTGCAGCCCTGATGTTGGTGAATATACACAGTCCTTGTTCTCGACTGCGGGGTGACGGGTCAGACATGAATGGCTGCTAGAGGGAGTTCGATGCCCCGGGGGAAACATTCACACCTCCGGGGCGAGAGGCGCTGTGTATGAAGGATGTATGGGTTAGTGATGGATTCACACCTGTTTGTTGCCACCATTGGTTGCCTCCACACCCATCCATCACTTCCGGTTCTCTATAGCTGCCCTCCGAGCCTCGTTCACAGATCCACTTCCGGTCCGCTTTCACTCAGAAATCTCTTATCATGTTCCACTTTTTTGTTTTACCACAGCTAAATAAATAATCACTACAAATGCATTTTGTGTTTTTTAAACCACGAAAACAAAACAATTACTACCATTGCCTTTTTTTTTTGTACAATCACGGCCGAATTAATAATTACTATCAAAGCATTCTTCATTCTTTTAACCATGGCCAAATCAATAATTACTACCAAATCACTCTTTCTTTTAATTTAAACCAAAGCCAAATAAATACTTACTAACAATGTCTTCTTTGGTGTTTTTTTAGAATGACGGACAAATCAATAATTACTACCGAAGCATTCTTTGTTGTTTTAACCATGGCCAAATAAAAATTACTACCAAAAGCATTCTTAATTTTTTAACCACTCCCCAAATACATAATTTCTACCAAGGGTGTTCAGTTTTTAACCCCTGCCAAATACATAATTATTACCAGTGCCTTCTTATATTTCTAGGTGTTTAGTCGACTGCATGACTGTGCTATATAGCTGTTTATATCAACTAGGGTTAGGGGTTTGCTACCAAAGTCATGCCGTGTGAATAACCAATCTGGTTGTGCGGAGGAGCAGGTGGTAATTAGCTTGCTATCGCATTGGGTAATTAACAGGTCAGGTAGTTCTACATAACTAGGCATATGGATAGTTCAATTGACTGAAAAACTTGATACTAGTCTTGTCGCTTCGTATTCAAGCACTCGGCATTATTAGGATATGTCAAGGACTCGTTGGCTGAGTGTCAGGATAATGTGAGTGAGTGGGATATCAGGTCATTGTACTGGCAGTGTGGTATCACAGTCGGGCAGCACTATAAAGTTCGCATGAGTTCACACTATCACAAGGCGGTACCCATCCTGATAGGACCTTAGATGTTGGCTGGACGTAAAGCTCCAACAAGCAACCACATCTGTACTGGTATAACTTTGTTTAGTTAGGGGTAGTGGCATTTGTCATTAGGGCAGGAAGCTCAATACATCAGCTCTGATGATATGTTATTCAGAGGAATAAATCGACTTGAACGAAAACCCCAAAAAGTACAAGAACCGAGAGGAAGAGGAGTGTGGTCCGCCGTAACGGGAGGTGCGGTGAAATAGGAAATAGAATATAACACATGTGATCACCTTCGTTCTTTCTATTCAAATCATTAATTATGAAAATATCCTCTGGTGTGACTGACACTGGTCAACATCTGGTTGAGGAAAGGTGTGCCGAGGTGGTGCCATTGGTGCAGTGTTGCGTCTTGCGGAGCATGATAATAATCATAATACAGTACAACCCCGTTAACCCGAACTTGAAGGGACCCTAGAAATCTGTTTGGATTAACCGATCATTGGTTTAACTGAGCTTTGGCTTTGACTTTGACTTGGCTTTGGTAAAAATGTGGGTGCATTATGAATTACTAAGGGTATATTGCACATGTAATACATAAATAACTCGCACAATGCCTCGGTATGCAGATGTAAGAGGACCATTGCAGCTGATTGCATAAGCAGCTAATTGCATAAGCACCCTACTAACACTTATCCAAACAAGCGCGGTATAAGAGGCGGTGGGGTCTCAGATGACCATATAACCACACGAAAGAGGCGGGGGGGTCTCAGATGACCATATAACCACACAAAAGAGGTGGGGGGGTCTCAGATGACCATATAACCACATGAATGTTTGGTTTAACCATACCGGAAGTGGCATAGGACAGACAATTTTGGATTAACCCATAGTTTAACCAACTTTTTTATATGATAAATGGTAGTATTTTGCCGGGCCGCCAACAAAAGTTTGGATTAACCGATTGTTTGGTTTAACCGAGCTTGGTTTAATGGGGTTGTACTGTAATAAGTAATATTCCCTTCCCTATCTTTATACCCACATAATATACCTTATACATCACATGTATTATGTGCTAGGTTAGTAACCTATTGTCTCTCCTTGTCCCTCTGTTGACCGCAGTGTCACGATTAATTGTGCACACTCAGGCGATCCCGGCGTTAACCTCAGCAGGCCGTGGGTGAATTGTTAGTGAAAGAAGGATGTGCCCCTCACTTGTGCCGACTGATGGCAGCATTATCTGACACGGAATGTAGACACCATTCAACCAGATATAGGGAGCACCTGTATTGTAGTCCACCTGTGCAATGAGATCTCCAGATATATATATATATCGATATGTATGTATATATGTCGATATATATATCAATATATATATATATCAATATAGATATATATCGGCAGCCGAGTCGGAAACAAACTTTCCAGCAGTCCAGTGAGTGGCAGTTACGGTGTGCAGGGGTGGCGGCGCCACCATCGGAGGCTCGAGCACTAGATGACTAGGACAGACTCCATCAGTCCATGGAGCTGAGTGACTGATGAGGGAAAGGAGGGATATTCCGGATTATAATACTTGTATAATTCTTACTCATCATATATATATATATACATAAATGCTGACTACAGTACAAATAAGGAAGACAAGACAAAGTAGTGGGTTGAGATAATATATTCTCTGACATAGGGAATATGATGCCCTAGCCTGGAAAAAAAAAAATCTTGGGCGCAAGTGACAGTGTAGCGTCCAGTATGGAAGTGTGCCAGCGGTGGAGCCACCGATGGAGCCAACAGTCACATAGTTGGAGGGGGGCCATACATCAAGTAAGCCACCCCATAAGTAATAAGGTAGGAAATAAACATATAATCCCTTTCATGGCTTTATACTCACATAATGCTTATACATCACATAAATGCTGACTACAGTACAAATGAGGAAGACAAAACAAAGTAGTGGGTTGAGTTATTCTCTGGCATTGGGAATATGATGCCAAGATCGTAGATACCCCAACCCACCCAGAGTCATGTCTTCAGATAGTATAATGAATGACACAGAGATAGCCAGTATGATGGTTCAATAGTTATCCAGTACGGTTGTGGCTAGTGCTGTGGCCACTCGCAATCATTCATTATACATATGGAGAGGGGTGTCTTCAGGTAGGTGAAGACTATGTTGGTGCGCCAGTCCCCCATCGTGCGGAGCTCCTCAATTGAAGCCCCAAACAGAGAGAGTAAGGTGCAGCCACCCCTCCTCAGTGAGTGGGAGGAGACCGACTCGAGGTCGAGTCCCACTTCTCCCCAAATATCTTGAGCGTGGTGTGGTAGACTATGTACGGGAGAGGGATGGAGACCAGTTTCAAGGATGGAATCCGGAAAGCTTTCTCCCTCGGGAGTGCTGGGAGCTGCTTAAATGCCTTCATTCCATTGGATCACGCAGATCTTCAAGTTCGGGCAGCAAGCAACTGGGATCTCCAGTACCCTCTCCTTAAACTGTCTCGTCTTAGACCACCTTATGGATATTATCATCCCCCAGGGAAAGAAGCAAAAGTCTCCCTGAGGAGCGCGGAGTCGGAATCAGTCACCTGGCACTTCCTAAGGAGGGCGCTGAAGCTACATAGTAGCACAGCGCGCCAGGCTACATGACCCGGGGTTGTTGATAGGAATGAGAACATCTGGAGTAGGGTCTCAGGCATGATAGGCACTGCCTGATTGGGTGCGGTGGAGCACTCTCTCCTTATCCCCTTCAGGGGGGAGGCAACTGGAAAGCTGGTGTATGCTATGGGTTCTGCCCCATTCTGCCTAAGGAAGTTGTTCAGTCCACTGAGGTAATTAAGGATGGAGGAGTACTTCATGGTTCTAGCAAGCCAAGAGGTGTAAAGTGCCACCTGTCTTGGAGGGTAGAGGAACGGGCTGTGCATCTCTGAAAAGCACTCCACAAACTCCAGATATCTCCTCACCTGAACACCCCGGGTTGTTATCGAGTTGGGGGCGTATGACCTGCTCTGGAAGGTCTGCTTCTCTTTTTGCACCTGTTCCACCCCTGCAATCAAAAAGGGATGGTTTACCAAAGAGGCGGCTGCAGCATAGGCTACTGGTCGGGCCGGCTTTAGAGATTCGGCCGGCGCTGGCTGGGTCGACCAGCCTGCTCAGTGCATCACAAATTACGTTGTCGTTGATTCTGATGAATACTGAGGAAAACTCTAAGTTCTTCTCGGAAGCGACCCATAATAGCCTTCTGAGATAGTACATGATCTTGGGGCTTTTTGAACGGCCCGAATTAAGCGCGGCCATATCTGTGGTGCTATCCGTCAGTGCAGGCATTAACAGAACAGCCTGTCCGGCGGCTACAATCTACAATTGTCCTGTTACCTCCATCATCTTTTGGGACACAGAACATGTGAATGCAAGAAATATGTGCATTGAATATTCACATCTTAGTTCATGTCAGAAATATGTGCATTCAATATATTGACATTTGATTCATGTCAGAAATATGTGTATTCAATATTCACATCTTGATTCATGTCAAATATATGTGCATTCAGATATATGTGCATTCAATATTCACATCTTGATTCATATCATAAATATGTGCATTCAATATTCACATCTTGATTCATGTCAGAAATATGTGACTTCAATATTCACATCTTGATTCATGTCAGAAATATGTGACTTCAATATTCACAACTTGATTCATGTCAGAAATATGTTCATTCATTATTCACATCTTGAACGTGCACCTTCAAGATTAATATCATGCACATGCACACTAAACAAAGACTCCCGTTTTGCATGCACTTATCCTAGATTTGTGTCTTGCACTAGATAAAGGATTCACCCCGTACCCGCAGTAAATGGATGAATACCAACCCTATATAAAAGCTGTAGAAAAAGTGGGGAAATGAAATGAGAGCCTAAGTTCACAATGTAAGAAGCAACACATATTCTTTATATATATGTCTTCATATTTCCATGCTACTTTTGAGTTGAAAAATATAATAAAACATCTAGTTTAATAGACTCTTAAAGTGAAATCGACGGCGTTCTATCGCCGCCATATTGTCTTTTTGCATTCTCTCCCATTTCACCAACTCTGTGCCGATATAACTACCCATTTGATATTGGAGCCAGGCATTCTACTTCCTGTTCTATACTAAAGCTATTTTCGCCAGTATTTAGACTACGTTGTCGTTCTCCCGTGTACTACAAGTACAGGGTGAATCCATTATCTAGTCTTGTACATGCACATCGAAGCTTCTTGGCATCCACCTGCATAGTTAAAGTTAATTTCTTCTAAATGAGCATCCAAGATTCATGTCATGCGCATGCACATTCAATATTCATTAACTTGCACATGCACATCCAATATTCATAGCATTCAGATGTGCATCAAAGGCTCATGTCTTGCAGATGTGCAGTCCACTCACATCTCTCACGTATGAATACTCATTCATTTATTTATGCATGGCGTTCCTTATTTGAACACTGCAATCCTTCTAATCAATCTGACCAGACGGGATGGCTGAATGAACCATGGGTTTGTGGGTTCGAACCCTGGTCGAGTCAAACCAATGACTTAACATTTGATAATTCTCGCTTCCTAGCAAGGCACTCAGCATTATTAGGATAGGGCAAGGACTGATTAGTTCAGTGTCAGGATTTTATGACTGAGTGGGATATCAGGTCATGGTGATGACGGCCTGATCTTCCAGTGGGGCAGCACTATGAAGTTGCCATGAGTGCACACTGTTACAAGTCGGTACCCGTCCTGATATGACATTAGATGTTGCTAGAAGGTAAAACAACAAAAATGCGATCTAAGCAATCTCACATCTGCCAGTAGCGATGCCAATGGATTTGGTCTCACCCTCAGATAGGAGCCGAGGTGAGCAGAGAGTGTGTGTGGGTAGGGGTGTGCGGGTGTGTCTGTGCGGGGTGGTGGGCGGGTGTGGGTAGGGTATATGCGTAAAGAGACTTTAGATGGTTGTTTGTTTGTCGGGGTTTTACGTCCTGGGAACTGTTAAGGTCATATCAGGACGGCTACCGACTTGAGACAGTGCGCACTCATTGCAAATTTAATATAACCTCTAGTGTCAATTTAAGATAACCTCTTACTGATCAAGCCGATGATGTTACAATGTCGACATACATGGACAAATTAATTTAGTAGGTTTATTTAAATTTGACCCCCAACAAAACCTTCAAACTAAAGTAAGATAGAATATACCAATCAAGGTAATGTATGTATCTGTAAAATGACAGAACCTCCTCTCTCATCTCCTCATCTCACCTCTCCTCTCCCATCCTCACTTAATATCTCCTCTCTTAACCTCTCATCTCCTCACCTAACCTTACCTCACTTATCCTCTCCTCTTCTCACCTCACCTCGCCTCACCTCACTTTTCTTCTCCTCACCTCTTTTCATCTCTCCTCTCGTCACCTACCTCTCTTCACCTCTCCTCACCTCATATCTCCTCACCTCTCCTCTTGTATTATCACCTCTCCTGTAGTTTCCCCTCATCTCCTCCTCTCGCCGAACCTCACCTTACTTCCGCTCTCCTCCTCACCTCTCTTATCTTCATGTTTCCTCTCCTCACCCACCTCTCATCTCCTCACCTCACATCTCCCCTCCTCACCCCTTCATCTCCCTTCCCTCCCCTCCCATTCCCTCTCCCCCTCCACTCCCCTCCCCCATTCCCTTCTTCTCCTCTCCCCTCCCATCCCCTCCACTCTCCTCCCTTCCCCTCCCTTCCCTTCCCTTTCTTTGCTACATCATAGCCCCACTCCCCCACCCTCACTCTCTTCTCATCTAATTTCCTCACCCATTCCACCACGCACCCGCCTCTCTCTTCTCCGCGATAACCCGTCGCCTCAAGCGTTCTCCTACCCCCCCCCCCCTCCCCACCCCCCCTCACCATTCCAGTCCCCTCACTCCCCCTCCCTCCCCCCTCGCCCCCTCCCCCTCCTCCGCAAAGCTCCGGCGCTGCGAACTGGCGCGTCCCGTCCATAATTAATGTAATCACACGAGCCGCGTCCCCGCCATCATTCGTTAATAGATCAGACCCCATTTTCCAGCCGAGTGGGTGCGACTCGTTCATCAACTTGCCGCCAGGTGGCCGACAGGCTACACCACGCGCTGGGCAGCAGTGGTCACGTGATTGCGGGCATGGTCACGCATCGTTTGTCTTGCTCAGGTCAGCCTATCCGCAAAGCGGGTGACCGACCTTGTGCGATCAGGCAATCAGAGGAGTTGCGTCCGCGCAGCGTCAGCGTTCTGGCCAATATGAGGCCGACTCTCTCGAGGATGTATGGTGCGTGTCAACTGGTGTGCCCACACACTGTGATGGCTGTGTCCACAGAAGTAGTCATTCGCCCGTGATTTTCATTCAAAAAGGTGTGATTGGATAGGTGAGGATGTTTGCACAGCCTTGTACACTGCGGTTAATACAGTGGTGTTGAATATGTATGGTTCATAACGGTGTTGATACATGATGAGGCAAGAACCAAGCCGAAGCCTCATATTAACTGATCATATTCTGTCCACCTGATCCTTGCTCGGCTCCGTCGTCCTCTCAGTGATAATGTCGATGGTGTCCTATGCGCCCTAAATTGGCTCGTAACTCTGATGGGGTAGGTTCCGGTGAAATTATGAGTTAATGTAGTTTGATATTGACAAAGGGGCTGATATTGGAAATGAGAAATAGGATCATATTCAAGACACGGTAAACGTCAAGGCTGAAGATGATGTACCAGGACAGGGATAGGGATATGGATATGGATAGGGATATGGATCGGGATAGGGATATGGACAGGGATGGGGATAGGGATAGGGATAGGTGGGACATACGCAAGATATCATGGCACCATTCTCAGCCAGAGAACTGAATAGGTACACTTTATATGGGTGGTATTAACTCAGTTTAGATTAAGACGAGGTTAAAGCCATAACAAAACCTAAGCTCAATTTATATGTTGCTATATATCATTTGTCTAGAAATATTATCTTACAATGATGTCAGATTTGATCATCTTTGCCAATTTGGGAGGGTATTTCTTTAATGTAATGGCCCACTGCGGGGTGTGTCCGTGTGTGGGGGCAGGGTGTGGAGCCCCCGGCCCTCTAATTTCCTCCCCCCACCCACCCACTGCCTCTAGAGGATTAGGATATGATCAGCCCGCAGGGCCTGATGAGGCATGGTTCTACCCCGTCACGACAAGCCTTGTGTGTACCTCGCCTCCTCAAACAAAGCCATACATGTTCAACACCACTATATCACACCACCGTCGCCATACATAAAGTCTGTGCACACATCACCAAACTTTGTGTCACTACCCAAATCTCTGTCACGGCCATGTCAAACCGGCGACATCATACGTTCGTCAAATCTATGAATGCCACATCTAATTCGGAGCAGCTTGAGGCGCCTCGCCATGCCTGCACACTACGGGTAGAGTGACTGCTGAGGTGTTGTTTCCATTCTGCGGTTAAACCAGGTTTATTGTCTTTGCATGACCAGCTTCAATTTGCATTCCTCCTGCGCCTCTGGACCAGTCGACCCACTCTTGCAAATTCCTCCCACAGGAGTCCCCGTTACACTAACAGTTGTAGGTGAATACTGTAAATGTTTCTAACCCCATGAATGCACTATATATATATATATACTGCATATGTCCCAATAGACACAAACTGCACGAGTGCAGACACATGGATGTGCGTCTATTCCAAGTTAAAGAATTTCATGGATTTGTTTTTGTAATGCCTCTGAAATAAAGTGGGATTGTCTTATTTTATGTGCATTCAGTCTGAATATGATTGTAAATGTGTGGGTGCTTTCAATCTTGAAATGGGGGGTGTGCTTCTATTGGGACATATACGGTATACTCTTTTGTATTTTCTTTAGGTAGTTGATTAAGAGGGGGAAATTTCAATCGCTGACAATTGGTCTTCCGCATTCCGCTGCTCCTTGCTTTATCCTAGTAATACTGAGTTTGAGTGTATGTTATGGTCATTGGTTTAACCCAACCAAGGTTCACACCCAGGGGTTCGAATCCCGTGTATTATAGACCATATATATATACATTTGAAGTGGGCGAGACTACTCGACCGATGGAAATGCCGGCTGGGCTGATTAGCTCGCATTCTGAAATGCGGCTACTTACCAGGCTCGCATTTGCCACCATTTGCGGGGCCGGGTTCCCTGCTGGATGGGACAAAGAACCGCATTTATATGATACTCTGGCTGTCCGCCCCTAGCCCGGGAATGACAACGACGGCGACAGTCTACCTGCAGACGGGACGAGAGGCGGCGGCGGTCAGCGTCAGGCCCCCGGAAATTCACATGGAAATAATTACATAAATTAACACGTAGGCTTGCCTTAAGCAGGGGGTGGAATAGCCGAACAGTTAAACATTTATTTGATATTGTGTATGTATGTGGTACATTAGTTGATTAAGCAGGGTAAATTTGAATCGCGGAGAATTGTATAGTGCGAGGGCTGTTTTAGTCAGTCTCGGGATAAAGTGACTGGGTTGGAAATCGGGTCATGGTACCGGTAGCCTGGTCTTCCAGTGCAGCAGCACTATAAAATCACCATGAGTGTGCACTATCCCAAGTCGGTGGTACCTGCCCTGATATGACCTCAGGTGTTGCCAGGGCGTAAGACAAACAAAAACTCCTTGTTGGAAGTCAGGACTCAAGCCCCATGTGGATATCGAGCAATGTATTTCTAGAAATCTAGTGTCATCTCCCCAAAATTAGGTTGATATCAAATGGACAGTACCTTGTCATTGGATATATAGATCCATGTTTTTTTGTCCTTTTTGTTGTAAATTTTGGAATAGGCACCCAGCGGTTTGTTGGTTAAACACGCCCCTATCTGAGACAGCCGCGCATGTTTTCCATCCTCCAGAGGGCGCCACTGTTGCCGGGGCTGCCAGATTGTTATTGTTATTCGCCCGGAGGAGGTGGAGGTGGTGGTGGTGGTGGGCGACTGTGGAAAGGAAATGGAGCATTTCTTGTTTTGCTCTGATTGCTCTGATTGCGCGCGCACTCCGGGTCAGATCTAGCATGATATTAAAGCTGCATAGGCCTATGAAAACATCAAATTTTCAAAACCAAAACAATTATCTAGATTTGATTCTACATATCTACCTTAGATACTGATGCACTTATTAAACATTTACCAGCACATAGAAGTGACTACTGAGTCAATTAATAGAACCAGTTACTGCAGAAGCCTATGGTGATCAGGAGTTTTGGCATGGTTGCCAAAATTAATTTAGCATGTTTCCATTTCAAATATCTCAAAAGTTTGCGATTTAAAATAAAAGTTACTTCAAACTAAAGTAAGGTATATTATAATGAACAACCTAATATGTTTATCTCAGAAAATGAGAGAAACTCAAAACCATTGGACTATGCAAGTTTAAGGCCGAGCTGCTTACAGTAACTACAGGCTGGCCGCCTGGAGCCGCCACAGCGCCACCTGCTTGCTGGTTACTGGCTGCTGACTGGTTACTGGTTGCTTACTGGCAAGTTACTGGCGACTGCCTGGTTAGTGCTTGACTACTGGGCCCATATGCATGGAGCGGTGTTAGCGGCATGTGGTGTTAACCCCCTAACACCGGGTACCTATCGGCAGCGTCGAGAACTATGTCACGCCGTATGCATGGGCGCTTAAACGGTTTGTGTTAGCTAAACGTGAAGTTATATTGTCAAATCCCTCGATTTGACAATATGAATAACACCGTCAATGCGGCGGCGGCGTTAATATCAGTTCGAATTTAGGGTTAAATTGATCAAATTTCACTTATTGCGTATGTAATTCTGTTAAATATGATAGCATTGAATAGATTTGGGCCTAATATATTGCCGCCGATGCAGCGACGGCAACAGTATGGAGAGCGACGTCGATGCGGCGGCGATTTATTTACTTTACATTCGTCGATTCGACAATATTAATATCACCGCCAATGCGGTGGCAGCGTTACTATCGCTTCGTTTTTAGGGTTAATTTGATGAAATTTCACTTATTGCATATTTAATTCTGTTAAATATGATAGCATTGAATAGATTTGGGCTCCATCCTGACACTAACCTAACACTAACACCACCGTAAACCTGCTATGTGCTGGGGTTAGAATCTCCGTATTTAAACTTGTGGTGTTAGGCCTAACACTGCTCCACGCATAGCGACTTTTCGGCGCTAAACCAGAAATCCCGCCCTAACCGCGGTTTGGCTCGCTAACACCGCTCCATGCATACGGGTCCAGGTTGCTTACTGGCCATTGACTGCCTACTGGATGGATACTGGTTTCTTATTAGGTACTGTCACAGCTATGCCTACTTGCTGGTTACTGGTTGGTGACTGGTTACTGGATGCCTACTGGTTAGTTACTGGTGAATGCCTGGTTAGTGGTTGACTACTGGTTGCTTAAGGGGCAGTGACTGCCTACCAGATGGATACTGGTTTCTCGTTTGGTATTGTCACAGCTCCACCTACTTGCTGGTTGCTGGTTGGTGACTGATTACTGGTTGCTTACTGGCTAGTTACTGGTGAATGCCTGGTTAGGGGTTGACTACTGGTTTCTTAAGGGGCAGTGACTGCCTACCGGATGGATAGTGGTTTCTCGTTAGGTACTGTCACAGCGCCACCTACTTGCTGATTACTGGTTGGTGACTGGTTGGTTACTGGTTACTGGCTGGTTTCTAGCCAGTTACTAGTGACTGCCTGGTTAGTGGTTGACTACTAGTTGCTTACTGGGCATTGATTGCCTACTGGATTTTTACTGGTTAGGAACTGGTTGTTTCCCGATCTATATTACTGGTTAGATGTTACTGGTTAGTTACTGGTTAATTATTGATTATTTGAAGCAGACTGGTTCCTGGCTCGATACCAATTACTAGTCACTGGTTAGTTGCTCATTAGTTATTGGGTAGTTAGTGGCTAGTTACTGGTTAGTTACTGGTTTGGGACTAGTTAGTTACTGCTTAGTTAGTGACTAGTTACCAGTTAGTTACTGGTTAGTGACTGGTTAATTATTGGGTAGTTAGTGATTAGTCATTGGTTAGTTACTGGTTAGTTACTGGTTAGTTACTGGATAGTTACTGGTTAGTTACTGGTTAGTTACTGGTTAGTTACTGGTTAGTTACTGGTTAGTTACTGGTTAGTTACTGGTTAGTTATTGGTTAGTTACTGGTTAGTTACTGGTTAGTTACTGGTTAGTTACCGGTTAGTTACTGGTTAGTTACTGGTTAGTTACTGGTTAGTTACGGGTTAGTTACTGGTTTGTTACTGGTTTGTTACTGGTTTGTTACTGGTTAGTTACTGGTTAGTTACTGGTTAGTTACCAGTTAGTTACCAGTTAGTTACCAGTTAGTTACCGGTTAGTTACCGGTTAGTTACCGGTTAGTTACCGGTTAGTTACTGGTTAATTAGGACATCGGGCCATGAGGATGGTGGCCTGGACACCCTGCACTATTAAATCGCCATGATTATCCACTACCACAAGACGGTACATGTCCTGAGATGACCTTAGATATTCCTCGGACATGAAACCCCAACAAACAAATAAAAGAACAAATTAACACCATGCAGAAGTTTCGCAGTTGAGAGTGAATAGCAAAATATGACTGCGACTCATTTGGCTTTCAATATATGTGTGGTGTAAATATGATTTATACAAACATTACTGAGAATGTCGTCGATAGTTGGTTCGTTGATAATCTCATATGTAATCTGATTTGTTCTATGGTTCTTTTGAATTGGTCGAGCAATCTGGGGAGGCGGTTGTTAGCTAAGAAGTAGGGCAAGTGTGCCTGGGCCGCAGTCAACCAGCCAAAATAGTATAGCAATGGGCAGTTGGCCTGTAGAATTTTAACTTCATGGTGGTTTGTTTAGTTTAAAAAACAAATTCTGATATTAACTAGTTTCTGCCAGCAATACAGGGTTATTGGGCCTGGTTATCTCCTCCATTACACCTTTAATTACATAATTACATAATTATGTCAGTTTAATAAACATAAGCTCTAAATACTTCATAGATTGGAGTCACGTTGTTGCATTATATATTATTTGTGCATAATGGCAGTGGGTAGAAAATCATTAATGATTACATTGTTCCTACAATTTCTATTATTGCCAATGGCTTAATTTGTGTTTGTGTATTGTGTATGGAAATTGTGAATAATATATGTCTATGTCAATATTTATATTCTCTCGCTAATGGTACTAGATGAGTCCTTACTGACGCGTCCTTTCTTAGCAATCCTTACTTATCATTACTTCTTTATCTTTTCGTACTTATTGATCATTAAGTGTCAATATTTACTTATCAATTACTTTGTCCGAATTCGTCATGACCTGTCCTTACAGATACCAAGTATCACTTTCCAAATCTTGCATACTTACTTACATACATGTACATACTAGGCTAAGATATTAGTTATATAATAGGAAGTTATAACCCAAAACAACAAAAAAACTAAGATAGATACTAACTACTTAAATAAATGCTGGTGGATGTCCTGGATACCACCCCGGAACCGGAACCCGCTCATAAACCATAACATTCATCACATCTGTCCAGCGTTGAAAACAAGCACCCTCAGGGGAGCTTGCGTGCTATGGGCAGAATAAATACTCTATCAATAAAACAAAACAAAAAAACAAAAACATTCTATACTTACCAAAATTAATATTCATTCATACTCACCAAATATTATTTCCCAAATATTACTTATCACATATTATGTACCAAATAGGCTTTTGCTTAGGACATTTTCCGCGGAATTGCACAAATGTGTGTTCGAGTCTCGCTCTAGGCATTATCTTCATGTTAACTTGCTACACCCCGACAGCAAATGGATTCTTCCTGAATGGCTCCTTTTAGCTGCAGTGCTCAGGGTGCTTTTAGTGCGGAGTATAGTGGTGGACTCCATTAATCCTCAGTCATTCCACGTGAATCTGAAATCATAGAGGGAGTGATGATGCATTGTGGGAGGGAACCAACGATGGAGGGGGCGTAGGGGTGGGGGGCATGGCATCCCGTGGTCTGCCACAAAGGGGGCGATAATGGGGGAGTGCCAATTCTCATTAGTGAGAATTCACGGAACTAACCAGGTGGTGGTGGTTCCATTGATAACAATATTGGCATGTTACTCACAATGGTGGTAGTGTTCCGTTTGATTAGGTGGGAATGACATGCTTCCTCCCCCTGTGAGCTGTGGTTTGGACTCAACTTTGGCTGGATGGACGAGCCCACTATACACCCATCTGATTGGCTAGTGCGCTTTCACACCTTTTCTGCTGCCATCGCTGGCTCGTCCATGTCTCTTTAATTATTAGCGAGCCAGCCATGCGCACGCATCAACTATTCGTATAAATATGTCTTCTTTGCCACCCACTCAGCCTACTACAACTTGTTGCTTTCTTGAGTGCTGGGCCTGGGTGCTTGTGTGTTTCTATAAATAAACTTCCTCATCTGCACTACCTTGGCGCATCATTCTTTTCCCTCCAAATGAAAATATGAAACATAATACCACACTTACCGCCATTTTTGTAGTTGACAAAAAAGAAAATCACTAAGTTAATATCGACTGTGCAACTCAGATGTCAGCATTGATGATGTTCCTTAGACAAGCATTCCACGACAGGAGAGAGAGCTTACCCGAGGGAGAGAGAGAAAGAGAAAGAGAGAGAGACACACCAAAAAAGACAGGAACAGTAGGATTTAATTAGAATAGAGTTACAGACTAGATATATGAATTTCCTAGATTTCCAGGCTTCTTGACAAAGGCCCTTACTTAGGTGTGTTTCCACATAGCATTTGTTTTCCTGTAATTGTCCATAATTGAACAACGCAAACACAAACAATGTAGTATATATTTGGAATTTTATGAACAATAAATGACAGTTCGTACAGCTGGAGTATAATGAGAGAGACGGCCCTGAGATGCTTAACCCTACAGTTGTCAGTCTCTTATTGTGGGGTGGGTGGGACGGCAGAATATTGTTGATCAATCGCCGTCCGCCGCCAAGTCGGAATGGCTGAATTCTCAGTTTTTGCAGGCCTTATATAGTCCGCAGTGAATTATTCGTCAAGCGTTGAGAAGGGTCCACAGCGAGGAAAGGAGGAAAAACGGGTGACCACTGTCCCATATTGAGCATACCATTGCAGGAATAGTTTCCCATTCTTTAAGTCCTGATATTGTGTGATTTAAACAGAAGTTGATGTAGATAAATTAAAAATATACTTCAAACACTTTAATCTGTGCAAAAGATAGATATATATGTCTGAATAAGAAACTACTAAAAAAATAATGGGATCTTTCCATAATTTCAGCCAATCAGAGCCGTTCTTTTCGATTGCAAATGGCCACGCCTTATGGGGGCCACCATTTGCAATAAAAAAGAACAGCTCTGATTGGCTGACACTGAAAGTTGTTCTCAGCCAATCAGAGCTGTTCTTTTTTATTGCAAATGGCTGCCCCCATGGAGGCGGCCATTTGCAATAAAAAAGAACACCACTAGTATCAACTTTACATTAGTTCAAAGTTACGTTTATTTTAAATGGTAAACATTTTGGATATTTTTAGTGCAAACATGGAAAATTAGTTTTGGCAAGTTTGCCAAAACTCTGACACCATAGAATTCTGCAGTAACAGATTCAGTCAAATTGACTCAGTATTGCTTTCTACACAGAAACGAATGCTTAATACGTGCATCAGTATCTAAGTTAGATATGTAAAATCAAATCTAGATAATTGGTTTGGTTTTGAAAATTTGATATTTTATCGGAATATGCATCTTTAAAGAGACCCTTAATTATTATTAAAAATGGACCAAATACGCTAAACATAATATGAATATGAATAAGCAATGCTTAGGACCGACCCACCGATTAACTACAGCAAAGTAATTTATGATTTTTTTTTTACTCCATTCGCAGTGTTCGATTTGAAATTCTATCAACTCGGGTGACCCGAATACGGCCGTCGTTTCCGCGGAGTAAACTATTAATATTTCATTTGTGCATCCATGTTTATGCCAAATTGTTATTTATTTCTTTTAGTTTTGAACTGCACGTATCGGCAAATTCTATGGCAGCGGGCATTTGTTTTGATATATTATTAACCAATTGCTGTCGTCCACACTGCTTGCTGCAGACCGAAGTTCGACGAGCGATTTCAGTTTCCGTTTGCTGGATTTGGATTACTCTGTTATTCAACACGATTTTACAAATGGCGGTGCCCATAGAGGGCTATTTCCGTTTCCATTTGCTGGATTTTGGTGATTTCATGATCCACCTCTATGAGGAGGTATTGTTTATGCATATATGTACACGTGTTAGTCATTAGCCTCCGTATGGGTGGGTCGGTATTAACACAGCAGAGATGACTTGGCGGTTTGTTTAGAACCAGGATCACTTCACTTAGACTGTTTAAGTTTCGTTGTTTTTATTTTACATCCGTGCAGATGCTAAGATTATATCAGGATGGGTTGGAACTTGTTTGAATGCACACTCAGTGCAACTTTGTAGTGCTACCCCACTGCGAGAGCATCCTGTCGACAACATGACCCCTTAGCCCACACAATCACATTATCCTGATACTGCGCTAACCAGTCATTGTCCTATCCTATTAATGCCGAACGTCAGGCTAGGTAGGTGGTTTCACTCGGTTGGGAAATCTCTACCTTTCGCATGGGAAGCCCTGCGCTCTACCGGCTCTGATGACAATCTAAGTTTAACCCTGACCCAGTTCCCATGAGGGCCGAGTCGGGCAGGCACTTCCTCTCCTTCTGTTAGACCCCTTCCAAGCACCGTTGCAATCCATCAGTCCAGCAACTTAATTTGGTCCTCTGGTCTCTTGGGTATGTGTGCCTGGTACAGATAGCTTGGACTGTGTCAACATCAACTGTGCAAACAACAAGTTAATTAAAGTATATATATATACATATATATGTGTGTACAAATATAGGAATGCATGTGTCAATGTACATGTATATATATATATATATATATATATATATATATAGATATATTTATGCACGCATATGTGATGTATAAGCATTATGCAAGTATAAAGGTGCGGAAATGAAATTATTATAATTGTCCATTATTATCCAGTTATTACCAATTACTGCTCGCAATGTATTTGCTCTGTTCCTTCCATATCATGCAGGTATATATACACATATATGTGTATATATGTGCATATATGTATAAGAATTAGAGCAGGACCGACCATTGTACATGGTATTTGTCGATTTCACTAAGGCGTTTGATACAGTCGGGAGGACCGGCCTATGGCAGCCACTGAGGAAGTATGGATGCCCAGAGAAGTTCACAACTATGATCAAGGCTCTACCTAAGGGTATGATGGCGAATGATAGTGTTGGAGGGGAAGTCTCGGAATCGTTTGGGGTTACCAATGGGGTCAAGCAAGGTTGTGTACTGGCCCCCATGCTCTTCTCCATCTTCCTATCAGCAATGCTCGATGAGGCTTTCCGAGGCATGGGGGATGGCGTCTATATGTAGTCCAGAGAGAGCACTGACCTATTCAATGTCGCACACTTCAGAGCGAAGACCAAGACTACTCGGATACTGGTGAGAGAGCTGCTATTTGCAGATGACAGTGCACTAGTTGCCCACTCTGCTGAAGAGATCCAGATAATAGTGGATGCTTTCTCCGATGCATCAAAGAAGTTTGGCCTGAAGATTAACATAAAAAAGACGGAGGTGCTGTACCAAACCAACTCTACAAGAACCTGAGAGAAGGATATCATGGATGACGGAAACAAGCTGAACTCTGTTCCAGAACTTGACTGTCGCTCTCCATTTAGCTCTCTGGCTAGCCGACAATTTAGCCTACCACTTATTAACTTGGTCAAAATGTCCACTGGGAGTTACAATGACAGTATTGCTCACACCAGCTTAGCAGTGACTCCCAGTGGCTTTACCTGTCTGTGCGCAAACCAACGTCACCCAGGCCGCTGTATCTCCAGAGATACTCGGCGAAGGGTAGCATTAGTGGGGTGACGCGCTACTGGCACTCCATTAAATTATATTAATATAATATATTTAAATAGCACATAAGTAAATGCAATAAACATGTTAGACTACATGGCTGTTAATGTGAAGCTTCAGATACAATATACCTGATATACCTGTAAGGAAATTGATTAAACTGTAATGTAAGCTGTGGACTTTTCAATACTATCTTCCCAAACCTATATAATGCCCATATATCCTACCTACACATCACTCCCTTTTAAATAACATAATGACTCCTGTTAATTTCTGTAATATCTCCCACGATACTAGCAATAGCCGCTTTTCTAGTCTTTAATCCCAAGACAGATTTCCCCTGGGTTTATGAGCACTATTTAGCCACACTCCATGTTAGATCCTTATCCATCATTAGAAGAGGTTTTCTCCCCGCAACCTGACCCCGCGAAATTCAGTTGAAAAATGCCTTTGGTCGGTCAGATATAACTAACTATCTTCTCCCGAATGATTACTCACTTATAACACTGAAAGTAAAAGTCCAAATTCCGAGCGACTGGAGGATGCATAGGGTTGGTACCACCCAACGTGAAAACTGGCACGTAAGGTGGGTACTCATAGCTGGTTTAGTGTTGGACCATAGGTAGGTTGTGACACTTATGGGAGGTAGGAGAAAGACAGAAAGGGTCCGCTTTTGATTACATCTATATATGAGACTGTCTCAAAAGGTGCTAAGCAATATGGGACAAAACTGTGTCCATTGTAATGATCAACATACTATCTGCTTATGCATTTGCTCAGGATACACTGATTTGTTTTTTACATTGTGTTTCATAATCCCAATAGAATACATACTGATTTGAAGCAAATGTCCTTGTGTTTTCAGTGTAACCATTTCTGTGCTGTTTTGTGTCAATCATTACAATGAACAAAAAAAAAAGAGTTATCACCTTTTGAGACAGGCTCATAATTAGTGAGGTTGGGTCATGTCTTATATACATTGTTTATATATTGTAGATATACCGGTGTAACGTGTTATAGAAATAACTCTTTAATAAGTGCACAAGTGTCAAAGTTGGATATATAGCATTAATTCTAGGCAAGTGCTTTGGTATCGGACAGATTGTATTGTTATTGGAGGTATCTATATGTGATGTATAACCCATTATGCAAGTACAGAGATATGTAAGGGAATTATTAGTATTATTGTTATACTCCGTAAGACCCAACACTGTACCGGTGGTGCCACCTGCAATTTCCTCGCCTCAACTAGATATAGACCCGTGTCAGTAACACCGGAGTATTCTTTCTCACAGACAGATAATCAACAGCGGATCCTCTCTCTCATATGCAGCTTTGAAAGGTCCTTACTTTGGCTGCATCGACAATCGAACCCACGACCTCCAATGTGGGAACTGAGCACGCCTCTCATTCATCCAGCCAACACACATGCTGGTGAAATATGACACTGAGAGAAAGGAGAATAAAATGGCCCCGAATAATAAAAACTAAGCACCGCAACAACCGCTTCGTTTTCATCTCTATGTAATCCTCTCGTTGTTGTTGGCGCTGAGTTCTTTTGTCTTTGGTTTTTACACGAGTGTAATGCAGCTGTGGCCTGATAGTGTAAGACCAACCTCAACTGTCTTGCACCGGGTGCGGTGGCCGAATCGGTAGAGCGCGGGCCTCGTGTGCAGGGAGATCGGGAGTTTGGTTCCCTGTCGAGTCAAACGAATGACTTTTAAAAGTGATACTTGTTGCTTCCTAGTCTGGTGCTCGGCATTAATAGGATAGGGCAAGGACTGATTAATGCAGAGCAGGACAATGTGAGCGAATGGGATATTGGGTCATGGTGCCGGTGGCCTGATGTCCCAGTGGGGCAGCACTATAAAGTGTGTGCACTGTTTCAAGTCGATACCTGTCCTGATATGACATTTGATGTTGCCAGCACGTAACACTCCAACAATCAACATCAACTGTTTTGCTTCACTTTGCCTTCAGTTGGAACTTCCAGCCCGCAAACAGGTACTAGGAGTCTGCGCTGACCTCTCAGGCAAGGAGCCACATAGACAGGTGGGCGTGGATAGGCTGATGACATGAGGGAGCCTGGGTGTTGTAATGGGTAGCACACACGGCCAAAATGCAAGACATGTGGGTTCAATTCCCGCTCTAGGTGAAATCTTTTCCATTTTCATCACCCCACTGACACTGGTGTTGTGACCAGCATCATGTACAAGCCATGAGCTGTGTGGTGGTTGATCCTACACTGTGTATGTGTACATGTAAGCGCATTGACTGTATGTATGTAATTGCCCATATTATCATCATCATCATCATCATTATGTAATTGGCAGTATTAAATGCCCATTTGAGAGACTTACAATTTGAGGGGGACCAGTGTAGTGGTCTGCACTGACCTCTTAGGCAAGGAGCCACATAAACAGGTGGATTTGGATAGGGTAATGACATCACGGAGCCTATGTGGTGCAATGATCAGCACACTGGCCTGGAATGCAAGAGATGTGGGTTCGATACCCACTCCAGGCACACCATTTCCCGTTTTAATCACCCCCAGGACCCAGGTGTTAGATGGAGGTTGGGGCATGTCAAAATGCGTCAGACATCGGAAATCTGGCCGTCATTGCAGTTGCAAAATAATCGGAAATTGTATATCAACATCATGATGTCAGCTAGATTTTACAAAGCCACTGGAAAGTTGACATTGGAAGTCTGACGTTTATTGGGTGTTGCAACTATGTCAGAAATTCACATGGAATACTACGGTAAACAAATTTCAAATTCGGCTTGATTGTAAAATTTAAAAAAAACTAATTAAAAGAACCAAACGCATGAGTAAGATTGGTTGTACATCTCTCTATTTTAAAGTTAATCAAAAAGTTATGTCTTACGATTAATCCTAGGTGATCTATAGTATTAGTGGCCTGCATTGACCTCTGAGGCAAGGAGCCACACATGCAGGTCGGCGTGGATAGGGTGATGACATCAGGGAGCTTACGTGATCTGCACTGACCTCTCAGGCAAGGAACCAAGCAGGCGATTGATTAAGCAGAGGTGAATTTCAACTTCCAGCACATTTCCTTTGTTCCTTTTTCCAGCTCTCATGATGTGGTGTGATAAAGAACACTATCTTCTGCTGCTTGTTTGTGCATAGTACTTGCTGTGCACTTTTCATTAGTCTAACAAACCACTGACGTAAGAGATGTATACTTGTTGCTACCATGTATGACATTGGGGTTTACTTTCATTTAACAATGCGCAGTAACATGAGGAATAGTAATATCAAACAAGGATAGAAAGCAAACAAATTAGCGGCGATTGAAATTTCAGCTGCTTAATCAAGAAATGCATGACAACAACTGAAAATGTAAAAACAGTATTGTCAATATTAAAAAGCCAGAATATCACATTCATTGCCAATTTTCCAGCAGATAACGAGCAGGTTTGTTTTCCCCCTTCTCCTCCTCCGCCTCCTACTACTTCTCCTCATTCTCTGCCTTCGCCTCCTCCTCCCCCTCTCCCCCTTCTCCCCCTCCTCCCCATCTCCCCTTCTCCCCTTCTCCTCCTCCTTCTCCCCCTCCTTCTGCCCCTTCCCATCCCCCTTCTCCTACTTCTTCTCCTTCTTCTGCTTCTCCTATTTCTCCTTCTACTCCTCCTACTCCTCCTGCTTATCCTCATCCTCCTCACTCTCCTCCTCCTCCTCATTCTCCTCCCCCTTCTCCCATTACCTCTTCTCTCCTTCTCCTCCTTCTCCTTTTGCTCCCCGCTTCCCACTTCACTCTTCTCCTCTTTCCCCCTTCTCCTCTTTCTTCTCTGTCTCCTCCTTCTCCTCCTTCCCCTCCTTCTCCTCCTTCTCCTCGATCTCATCATATCAATCTCCTCACTCTCCTCCTCCTTCTCCTTCCCCTTCCCCCCAACTCCTTTTCCTCCTACACCTACCCTCTCCCCTCATTCTCCTTCTCTTTCTCCCAACTCTCCTCCTCTTCCTTCTCCTCCTCTTTCTCCTCCTTCCCCCTTCTCCTTCTCCCCCTCTTCCCACTCCCCCTTCTCCTCTCTCTCCTCATTCTCCTTATTCTCGCCCTTCTCCTCCTTCCCCCTTCTCCTTCTCCCCCTCTTCCCCCTCCCCGTTCTCCTATTTCTCCTCATTCTCCTTATTCTCGCCCTTCTCCTCCTCCCCCATCTCCACCTTCGCCCTTCTGCTCGTCTCCTTGTCCTCCTCATCCTCCTCCTTCTACAAACGCTTGCCCCCCCCCCCCGCATCCCTGTGCATGCAGTGGGGAGCCATTTGCAGATATATATGCAGATTCCAGGCACTTCCGGTCTGCGTGTAATTGCCACTAATAGGCGAAGAGTGGCGGAATTAGGACGATTCCTAAAATCCTCCACACGCCGCAATGAGCGGTGCTCAATCTGATAACCGGCGGCGACTGGAGGGACAACTAGCAATAACGCCGCCCGGCAAGGCCCTGCGAGGCCCGGCGAGGCCCGGCGAGGCCCGGCGAGGCCCTGCGAGGCCCTGCGAGGCCCGGCGAGGCCCGGCGAGGCCCGCCGAGGCTCGGCGAGGCCCGGCGAGGCCCGGCGAGGCACGACGAGGCACGACGAGGCCCCCGCCACCCCGCCACCCCGCCACCCCGCCACCCCGCCACCCCGCCACCCCGCCACCCCGCCACCCCGCCACCCCGCCACCCCGCCACCCCGCCACCCCGCCACCCCGCCCCGATCAGCCTCATCCAGCCCGGCCCCGTCCCGCTCCGTCCCCCTACGTCCCGTTCCCAGTCCGTCCGCCCGCCCCCGTCCTGCCCCGCACCTCTTCAGGCCACCTCATGTCGCGTCACCCTGCCCCGTTCCACCCCTCCCCGTCCCTCCCCGCCCACCCAGCCCCGCCGTTCTCCGCCCTGCCCCGTCCCGCCCCTCCCCGCCCCGCCCTAACCCCCCCCCCCCCCCCCCGTGCTCGTCCTACCCCGCACCGCCTCATGCCAGGGGCCGTATTCATGAGCTCGGGGTAGCACTACCCTGGGGCTCTAACCGGGGGGTACGCTACCCCCTCTGGCTAATGGTGGAAAATCGGTATTCATGAGCTTGGGGTAGCGCTACCCTGGGGCTCTAACCGGGGGGTACCCTACCCCTATTTCGAAGCAGGGGTAAGCCACTACCCCGAGGGGTAGTGAGCCTGTGTGGGTCTGAATCTATTCAATGCGATCATATTTGATAGATTTAAATACGCAATAAGTGAAATTTATTCAAATTAACCCTAAATGCGAAGCGAAATTAACGCTGCTGGTGCAATAGCGGCGATATTAATATTGTCGAATCGACGAATATAAAGTAAACAAATCGCCACAGCCGCAGCGACGTCGATATCCATACTGTCGACGTCAAGTAAAAAGGGCTGCCGCCGTCGCCGCCGAATCGGCGAGAATTTCTTACGCCCAAATCTATTAAATGCTGTCATATTTAACAGAATTACATACGGAATAAGTGAAATTTTATCAATTTAACCCTAATTTTGAAGCGAAATTCACGCCGCCACCACATTGGCAGCGTTATTCATATTGTCCAATCGACAAATATGAAGTAAACAATGGCCGCCGCCATCGCCGCCGAATCGGCGGGAATTTCTTATGCCCAAATTTATTAAATGCTGTCATATTTAACAGAATTACATACGCAATAAGTGAAATCTTATCAATTTAACCCTCAATGAGAAGCGAAATTCACGCTGCTGGCGCAAAGGCGGCGATATTAATATTTTCGAATCGACGAGTGTAAAGTAAACAAATCGCCGCCGCCGCAGCGACTGGAGGGAATTCCCAAATCTATAAATAATCGAATGGGTAGCTATCCGGCCCGGCTGCATCATTGGTGAATACCGATTGACCTAATTAACCTCCGCCGTTAACCCACGGGATACCTACCCAACGGCTAAGCCTAACCTCCGGCTAACCGTACCCTGCGCTCATGAATACGGGCCCAGCTCATGCCGCGTTGCCCCACCCCGTGCTGCCCCGTCCAGCTCCCCCTCTCCGGCTCCACCCTGTCCCTCCCGTCCCCGATCTGCCCTCCCCCACCTCGGGCCGCGTCATGCTACCCGGCCCCGCCCCGCCCAGCCCCGCCCAGCCCCGCCCAGCCCCGGCCCAGCCCGGTCCAGCCCGGTCCAGCCCGGTCCAGCCCGCCCCGTCCCGCCCCGTCCCGCCCCGTCCCGCCCCGCCCAACCCCGCCCAACCCCGCCCAGCCCAGCCCAGCCCAGCCCAGCCCAGACCAGCCCAGCCCAGCCCCGCCCAGCCCCGGCCCGCCCCTGCCCCGTCCTGGACCCACCTCGCCTCGCGCCACGTTACCCCCATCTTGCTACGCCCTCGCCCCTCCGCCCCCCCCCCCCCCCCCCCGTTCATCACTGTCCCGTCCTTGTCCCGCTTCACCTCGCACCATCCTGCCCAGGCGCACCCCGCCCTGCCCCGCACCGTCCCACCCTACCAGCCCTGCCCCGGCCCACCCAGGCCCGCCGCACACCACCCAACGCCGCTCCGGCCCGCGCCACCCAGCGCCTCCCACCTGCGATGAGATAAATTGGAATTGACTCGGAACACAGCTGTGATGGATAGGAGGAGGTGCCGGGCGGGCGTGGGGGGTTGGGGGTGGGCGAGAGTGGGCGGGCGGGGGCGGGCGGGCTG
This sequence comes from Branchipolynoe longqiensis, assembly GCA_030323885.1. Lineage (NCBI taxonomy): Eukaryota > Metazoa > Annelida > Polychaeta > Phyllodocida > Polynoidae > Branchipolynoe > Branchipolynoe longqiensis. Next base: position 26,751,414 of record CM059188.1, read on the forward strand.
GCGATGGTTGTCTTCCGTTTTTATCGGTGAGCAAAGCTCGATCCGTTACCTCCGCCTTAATCAACCGAGTCGCTCAGTCACCCAACCGCTACGATTTCCATCCGTCGGCGCTATCCGGTTCCGGATCCGTACACGTGCATGTCCGTATTCGGTCGTAACGAGTTTGTTTCTGGAAACAAAGGAGAAGTTGGCGCCGTGTTCAGGCGGGTCCACCATCTCCGTTTCTGAAGAGATATCCGTCTTCAGTTAATCACAAAGCTTCTTTGTTTCTGCGTGTACCATTTAAAGCACTGTGTTAATTTGACCCAGTTTCCGCCCCCGTTTCAACCCCCATTCCCACCTCCGTCTCCATGTTCAGCTCCGCTCCTGACATCATGAGTTTCCGTTCTGGTTGGGTCTCAGTCACCAATTCTCTCCACCCCTGCTTCCATCTCCGTTTCCACATCCGTCTCCGTTTCCACTTCCGCATCCGTTTCCACTTCTAATTCAGCTTCCACCCCCAAACTTCCATCTCCATCTCCATTTCCGTATCCGTCTTCACATCCGCTTCTGTCTCCGTCTCTGTCGCTGCCTCTGCCTTTGTCTGCGCTTCCAACTCCTTATTTGTTGTTATCTCCGTCACAACCACCGCATCTGCCTCCATTTCCGCTTCCGTTTCACACTTTCTACATCCGGCCCCGTCCCCACCTCCGAATCTGTTTTCACCTCTCCTTCCGCCTTCGCCTCGACCTACGCCTCAGCCTTTGCCTCCGCCTCTGTTTCCGTCTTCACACCTGCCTCTGCGCCCGTTTCCTTCTCTGTTTCCACCTCTGTTGCAAATTCCACCTGCACCTCCCTTTCCACCACCTCCGTTGCCTGTTTCGCCTCCGTTTCCACCACTACAACCTCCGTTACCTTTGTCTACGTCTCCCTTTCCGTCTTCATTTCAGTCTCCGTCTCAATCTCCATATCGTCTCCATGTCCACCTCTGGGTTAGTTCCCATCTCTGCCTCCCTTACCACCACTACCTCCGTATCTGTTTTTACCTCCGTCGCCATCACCCTTTCCGTCTTCATCTCAGTCTCCGTCTCCGTCTCCATCTCCGTCTCCATGTCCACCTCTGCGTTAGTTCCCATCTCCGCCTCCCTTACCACCACTACGTTCACCTTTGTCTCCGTCTCCCTTTCCGTCTTCATTTCAGTCTCCGTCTCAATCTCCATATCGTCTCCATGTCCACCTCTGGGTTAGTTCCCATCTCCGTCCCCCTTACCACCACTACCCCCGTATCCGTTTCCACCTCTGTCTCCGTCTCCCTTTCGTCTCCCTTTCCGTCTCCGTGTCAATATCCGTCTCCGTCTCCGTCTCCGTCTCCGTCTCCATGTCCACCTCTAGGTTAGTTCCCATCTCCGCCCCCCTTACCACCACTACCTCCGTATCCGTTTTCACCTCTGTCTCCGTCTCCCTTTCCGTCTCCCTTTCCGTCTCCGTGTCAGTATCCGTCTCCGTCTCCATCTCTGTCTCCGTCTCCCTCTGCGTCTCCGTCTCCGTCTCCATGTCCACCGCTGGGTTACTTCCCATCTCCGCCTCCCTTAGAACCACTACCTCCATATCCGCTTTCACCCTAATCTCCGTCTCCCTTTCCGTCTTTGTGTCAGTCTCCGTCTCCGTCTCCGACTCCGTCTCCGTCTCCATGTCCACCTCTAGGTTAGTTCCCATCTCTGTGCCCCTTACCACCAATACCTCCGTATCCGTTTTCACCCCCGTTTCTACCACCACCTCCGTTTCTGTACCCGGCTTTGTGTCCAGCACCACCCGTACCCATGCCCTTTTTTGTCAGTGCCCTATTCTGACTGCTGTGTCTATGGCGGGTGGGGACTTTCAGAGACAGACGGCAGCCTTATTTAGGGAGGAAGAGGCGGCAACAGAAATAACAGCTAGTGACGAATGAGGTCTGCTCCCCCCCCCCCGCCTCCACCCCACACCGGACGCGGTGGCCGAATCGCTAGAGTGCAGGCTTCGCGTACGGAAGGTCGGGAGTTCCAATCTCAGCTGAGTCAAACTGAGGACTTATAAAGTGGATACTTGTCGCTATCTAGCCTGGCACTCTGCATTAATAGGATAGGACAAGGACTGGTTTGCACAGTATCAGGTAAATGTGACTGTGCAGGATATTGGGTCATGTTGTTGGTGGCCTGGTATCCCAGTGGGGCAGTACTGTAAAGTCGCCATGAGTGTGCACTGTCACAAGACGGTACCCATCTCGATATGGCCTTAGATATTGCTGGGACGTAAAATAACAAACTGCCAATCCCTCCCCGTATAACGGCCTGTAAGAATGCAGCAAGCTTCAGTGGGAGTTAAAATGGCTCCCTCGGATTTGAAAAGATGGCCGGTGCCTGGTTGTGTCAAAATGAGCACCTGACGAGTTCCACCGCAAATCTCATAGTTTGCGCTGGTTTGCCCTGACCTACTAAGAAAGAAACCACATAAACATGTTAGGGCGGATAAGGTGATTGCATTAGACAAGATTAGATTAGATTGCTAAGATGACAAGGCAACTACCAAATTGAGACTATTACTGTTCAGCGATGAAAAGAAGCTGCAATGCGACTTACGCATTATGGACAGGATAAATAAGCCATCACAAAAAGTAAAAAATGAAATCAAATTAGGATTGATTGATTGATTGGTGGTTGCTTTACACCGTGTCGGCAGCATAGGCCATATTCACAGTGAGAAATGTTTGTTTTTTGTTCAAACCATCGCTTTTACATGTAAAAGCAGACAATCAATTATGTGCCAATAGACACTCATTAAATTAGAAAGCTCACAATCATATATTTGTGGTCAAGGGAAACAAATTCCCATAGAAAAAGAAAAGTTTTATTAATAATTGATAGAATCTATTTAGTAAACTATATGAGGTGGTACAGTCCAGCTGCCCTCAAAAAGGCTAAAATGTTTTCCTGTTTTACCTTAGTAAAAAGGTAATGCATACTGTCTGCAGTGTAGAATTGTTGGCGCAGGGCCAACAAATCAACGCAACTTAGTCAAATCTGTTTGAGTGTCAGCGGGGACTGACACCCAATACATTCAGGGGGAGGTTCCCCCTTGATCAGAAAAGCATGTGTAAGCCACGAGTGGCCAATACGGCAGCGGCTCAGGACCACTTGGGGAGTATATATAGCTTAATGGTTAATACACTAACCACAGAATATCAAGAAGGGTGGGTTCAAAGCCGGTTCTGTGTGCAATATTTCCCATTTGCAACCACCGTTGCGGCAGTAGGTATTACCATAGTTACAATAGACGATGCTTATAATACATGAAACTCTCAGTGACTCAATCTAACACCAATTTCATTCAGCCAATTTGATAACCGCGCCAGATTAAGCTTCAAATGCAGTTTAATTTCATGTGTGGGTTTTTCTTTCAGGTTGATCTATTATTTTCTTTGGTGCAATCTCCTCCCCGCCCCAGCGCTACAACAAATCATTATGCATCAAGATGATTGAGCGATATTGTCCACGCCCCTTTCTGTCTCTGTACTTGGAAATCTCTTGAATCTCGACTGTGCTATTTCAACAGCGCTGGCGAGATCTGCAGGAGATCTACAAGGAACCTCCTAAATCGACCATCTTTGATTTGCTACGAAACAAGCATTAACAGATTCAGCTCTTTTTTTGTCCCCAATTCTCAGCGGCTATTATACTTAGATATCCCAACCTACATATCAAATTAAAGCTCTCGATGCGAGGAATTCAAATATCACAATGAATATGGAATTTGACAACATATATTTCTTTCAACTTTTGTTGTCAGATTCAATTTGTGTATATTTGGTGTCGCTGGAAACAGAGTTGGTCCTTTGGCACATTCACTGTGAGGCTATCAGCAGCAGCAAAGTATGCCCGCTGGACTTGTTTGAGGTGGCCGCGAGGTGGCGCGAGGTGGCGCGAGTGTCTACAGCCGACCCGGATCGCGCAGGAGCGGGGAGTATTAAGCGATAGAGTTAGTCCTGGGTAATCGGTTTTAGTGGCTGGCTTCGGAATTGTGGGGATCGATGGATAATGCTGGTTCCGAATGGGGTTGTGCTCTTACTAAAGACTCGCTGATGAAGGCGGGAATGTCAGTCAAAAGTAGGAGATATGTATCTGAAAGCAACGATGCTGCTACTTCTATATGGATGGTAATAATCCCCTCACCCCACACCACCCCAATCAACTAGACCCCGCCGTTATCACAGTTACTAATTTAGGAAGTAGTTAGTGCATCATCTTCCACCACCATCTTGTATACATATATATGTGCTCTATAATCCATTATGGGAATATAAACAAGGACACTATCTATCTTCAGTTCCCTATGTAATAGTATATCAATGTATCCTATCTAGCTGACTCTGTGTAGTTAGGCATGGGCCAGACTGGCGCCACCTGTGAGGTGCTCTAGGCACTGTATGCCAGCTGTGTCTGACCGTTATCGCCTATAGGCCCATCGGGACGGTCAAATTGTATTCTTAATAGTTCAGACCACACCAGAAGTTCTGAATAATTGTTTATATATATATATATATATATATATTTATTTTACCTCGGTATACAGCCTCAGGCTAGCCTCAGGCTAGGGAGAAGGAAGCACATCCGGGTCCAGCAATTAGCATAACCAACTCACGATTGGAATTACATTTCGTTGAGTTGCTCCCGCAAATTTAGTCTACACACAAGCAAATACGCAGTAAGTATAATAAAAACTGTGGTTAGCTTAATTATGATGCATTATAGCATCGTTATAGAAAGTTCACAACTTTCTTTGGTCCTTTTTGGACTAGTTTTGTCGGTTATAAAAAACCAAGGATAGAACGCTCTAGATTCCTTCTCGAACACCCGTGTGAACATGGGTAGAGATGTGGGCTTTGCCTCATCTCCTGTGGAAATTCTCTCGGACTCTAATAGAGAGTGATGTTGGAGATGCTCCTGGGTTTCTTTTATAGACTCCCCACAATATTTTCAGGCGTTTCTCCGAGTTTCGTAGCATTTTCTCCAACCTGCTGGCGTTGTAGTCGCAGGGGGGAGAAGTGTGCGGAACAGAGAGATGGGCGAGCCGATACACTGGTCCCGACCCCGCGTAAGATTTGGGCTTGACCCACAATCCACGCACAAATTTAGCTTATTACCCCTGTGTTATAACGGTCTAAACACGTTCTCTAACACCACTAGATGTCCAACTACGTTTTAAACAACAAAATTGTGACATTTATAAATACCGAGACTGACCAACATGTTTGGTTCCAGATCCCGATGGCCACGAAGCAGAGTAAGCGCGTGGCAGCAGCAGCCGAGGGACGTGCTCCCAGGGCCTCGGACGAGGAGTACGACTCCTCGCCAGTGTTGTCGGCAATGCCCTCACCACAGCCCGGGGCGCATATACTCTCCGAGCCGGAGGAAGAGACAGTGCCTGATGGCCCCACAGTTCCTGACTGGGAGGCTCGGTGGACGGCTATGGAGAGTCATATTCTGTCTCTCAAACCACCGCCGTCTCTTAAACGACATAGGCCGGGGTTCCAAGATGAGTCGGACTGGGAAGACTTCTCAGAGACAGACTCGGCGATCGAGCCGAGGGCTCCTCCTCCTCCTCCTCCTAAACGGAGTAAGAAGAAGAAACACGTTACTTCTTCTGGTGATGACTTCACCAAAGAACGTAACAAGACCGGGCTTCGCAAGAAGCGAAAGACCAAGTCCAAGAAGAAGAAGAAGAAGAAGAAGAAGAGGAAAGATTCTTCTTCTTCTGATTCCTCCACAGATTCTACTTCCACAGAATCAGACTCAGACACACAATATGAAGGTGTCTATGCTGCCATTGGTGGCAAAGTGTCTAAGAAGGTGGAGAAGCCGAAAGCTAAGCGGGTTAAAACTACCACGCTTATGCGCGAGACCATAAATGGTCATTTCCATACCTTCAAACCGGCGGAAATCATCTCCAAGCTAGGAGATGAATTGACGGGCATTAAAGGTGTCCCCAACTCCATCATTAAAGAGATGGATCGAGATGTCAACATGACGGAAGACCGTAAGAAATTTTAGAGCGTGTTACACATAGCGCATAAGGCGGTGCTCGGTACGTTAACGGCCATCACTCCGGTGGCAAATCGAATGCAAAGAGAAAACAAGTTCTCATCCTTGGCAAAAACCATGGACAAAGGCATTGCATTGTTAACAGCGGCAAGTAATTACTTGTCCTACCGAAGATATGAGAATGTCTTTAAATCGGTTTGCACAGACGCTGGCAAAGAGGTGGCTCGCTCAAAGAAGGTCACGGAAAATGATGGGAAAGAGTATACGCTCTTTCTGGCCCCAGAGCCGATCAAAGGGAAGCCTTTGGACAAAACGAAAATGTTTGGCGGCCAACTACAATACCTCTATAAAGAGGTAGAAACCGCAGCGAAAAGTGGCAAAAATATGGATGGCAAAAAGAAGCAGGAAGCCCCACGCTTCAAAAGGTCACGATGGGATTTTCGCCCACGACGGCTCGGCAGGGGTTCCAGACCGGGCTCACACTTCAGCCAGTCTTTCCGGGGCCGGGGCGCTCGCCCAGGCTGGACCGACAACACCGCACGGCCACTGGGCCGCGGCTTCAACTCCCCGAGACCCTTCCAAAGGGGCGGGTCCAAGTAGAGGCCCAAACACAGACTTTACAAGTCCCCGCCGCCTCTAAAACCACACAAACTGTAAGCAACTTTGTGGCTGGGAATATTCATAATCATATTTCTGAATGGGACCAAATTACCAGTGATCAGGATATTTTACAAATAGTTAAAGGTGTTCAAATTCCCTTCATACAAATACCCGTACAAGGGAGAGTTCCGTTTCCCTATCAAATTGAACAAATTGAACGAGAGGCACTAACTGAACAGGTACAAAAATTGTTTGACAAAGGCATTATCCAAAAGGTTACACACTGCCCTGGAGAGTTTATTTCAAAGATCTTCTCGAGACCCAAACCTAATGGGGACGTTCGAATGATTCTGGATTTAACAACCCTTAATAAAATGATAGAATATCAACATTTTAAAATGTTTTCACTAGATACGGCACGAGACCTCATTACACCAAATGCGTGGATGGCTAGTGTTGACTTACAAGATGCATATTACACAGTTCCCATAGCGGAACAACATCGGAAATTTCTCCGTTTTCTTTAGGATAACCAACTCTATGAGTTCACCTGTATGCCGAATAGCTTAGCTTGTGCCCCTCGTTTCTTCACTAAACTGCTTAAACCGGTTTTCTCACTTATGGCACGGAATGGTCACATAATGTTTCCTTACATAGATGATTCCTTTATAATGGCGTCAACACACATTGGTTGTGCAAACACCATTTTGGATTTATGTGCATTACTCACTAAATTGGGGTTTTATGTACATCCGCATAAGTCAGTGCTTCAACCAACAAAACAACTCAAATGTTTAGGGTTTATTCTTGATACACAGTCCCTCACAGTGTCGATGACAGAACAGAAATTAACTAAGTTTATGACCACAGCGACCCAGCTTCTTAAGTTACCGAAACCTAAGGTTAGACAGGTCGCAGTTCTTATCGGGATAATGATATCGTATGCACCCGCTATTCTATATGGGAAAACCCATATTAAATCTCTAGAAATAGATACAAATTTAGGATTAGCACAAACTAAAGGTAATTTTGAACGAAAGATGTTTATTTCTGAAGAAGGGTTACAGGATATTCAATGGTGGATGCAACATATCGCAAATTCACCCAATCCAATCCGCATGGCGGAACCAAATACAGTAATTACCACTGATGCTTCGTTAGAAGGGTGGGGAGCCCATCGTGATGGGGTAGCAACAGGAGGTAGATGGCTACATGATGAAGAGTCAGATCACATTAATGCGCTCGAGTTGCGTGCTATTTATTTGGGTCTACGTAGCTTAGTAAAGATACCTAAATCACAAGTTAGAATACTAACTGATAACACTACTGCTATGGCATATATCCGTAACATGGGTGGAACAAAATCAAAGCCTTGCAATCAGTTATCTAAACTGATTTGGAACTGGGCACAGGCTCAACAAGTCTGGCTGACTGTAGCGCATATTCCTGGGTCACAAAATACACTTGCAGACCATAAGAGTAGAAAATTCCATGACCATTTAGAATGGTCCCTATCAACACCATTGTTTAACTTCATTTGTGAAAAATGGGGGACACCTAAAGTTGACTTGTTTGCATCACAAAATAATAATAAGTTACCCTGTTATGTTTCTTGGCATCCCGAACCGGATGCTTGGAAAGTTGATGCATTTACTATTACCTGGGAAAATAATTTTTTCTATATTTTCCCACCGTTTAGCGCTATCAGCCGAGTAGTGAGAAAAATCAGCATGGAGGGGACACACGCCATACTGATTGTGCCCGATTGGGACACGCAACCTTGGCTGCCAGCAGTTACACAACTGGCAAAAGAACATATACGATTCCCAAGAAAACCCGGGAACCTAACGCACCACGGACCGCTAGTGGTTCATGGCGACGTGTCAGCGACACCCCTATTGGCATTCCTTTTCTAAGGAAACAGCTGCAGCAATTTGGTTTAGACAAAATTACGGAAGATAGGATAGTAGCTGATGCTTGGAGGCCAGGAACTGTTAAAATGTACACAACTTATTTAAAGAAATGGGGTGTACATTGTTTGCTAATGAAAGTTAAGCCAACAAATCCAACAATTGCACAAGTAGCTCGTTTTCTTCATTCTCTAGAGGATGAGGGACTAGGATTTGGGGCGGTCAATGCGGCAAGATGCGCATTATCAATTATATTACCTAGAATTGACGGCGAAACAGTTGGTAAACATTATGTCCTTTATTATTTACTTCGGTCAATTTATCAAAGGAATCCTCCAAAACCAAAGTATAGTCGCTTTTGGGATGTTTCTATAGTATTTAAGTTGTTCCAGGCTTGGCCTCACAACTCTTGGTTAGATATAAAACAATTAGGTTTTAAGGTCGCGGTCTTGTTACTATTAGTAACAGGACACAGAGGACAGACGATTGTTGCTTTATCCTTAACGGGATTAGAAATAGACAAGAAACAAGCTACGTTTGATTTAGCACAATTGCTCAAATCGAACACGCTGGGTGACCCTTTATCTACGGTTCACTTAGACTACTTCCCAAATGATCGTAAATTATGTGTTGTGTCAGCCATACGGGCTTATATATCCAAGACAAAGGACTTATGTGCATCACAACAACTATTAGTGAGCTTCATAAAGCCACATAATGCAATTTCAAGAGACACCCTTGCCAGATGGACAATCAGGGTGTTGAAATTGGCTGGAGTGGATACGGGCAAATACTCTTCCCACTCAACCAGAGGTGCCATGGTGTCCAAGGCACGGTTGCTCGGTATTTCTGTGAAAAGAATACTAGCGCACGCAGGCTGGAAGACATCTAAGTCGTTTGCAAAACATTACAACAAACGACTAGAAAAGCCTACCGGCATTGCAAAGCGCCTTCACCGGCATTGCAAAGCGCCTTATCCCCACTAACAAGCATGGTGAGAACAAAAACTTTGAATGATACCAATTATAATACAATGAACATTAACATGTTATTGTAATGGCCACGGCCCTCCGATCACCCTTTCCACACGAAAAGAACACCAAGATTCCAATTCAGTGTACGCTTCACCTGGTTATTGAACACTCTGCTCTCCGCGGGTCAGTAAGTTGTCATGACCCGCCCCTGACTGCCAGATCCCACATCGACTCTCTTGGTTTGTGTGTGGGGTGGCGTCAACACACGCAGTAGAGGTCAGCATCCAGTTGGGGTCTGACCGGTGTGAACCGTGCCGCCACATAGGCAGTGTAGTGGTACTGCGCTGGTGGCGTCTAGTCTCGCTGCTACCGCGTGATAGTAGAGCTCATGTTACATGACTGCCATGACGTACAGTCTACACTGCCATCCTTTAGAGTCTCACCGTGCAGAAATGCTAACCGATCAGAATCAGAAATGATAGAAGTCAACATGAGAACTAACTTGATAGTGAGAAGCCTTACAAAGGCTATGTATCCTTTTGCGCAATTCTAGACCTGCCACTGCAGCGAAAATAGCGATATGAATATAGCTAGCTGCATGGCAAACATGTTTCAGTCTTAGGTGATGAAAGAGTCTTTTAAATGAGTCGCACAAAAGACGACTCCTCCCAGCCCTCTATGTAGTTGGCGTATAGATGTTTTTGTTTTTTTTACTGGAGAGAATTCATACCCCACAGTGGAAACCCCCTCGACAGAAGGAAGCAAGGAATATCAGTCCGCCCCCCGCCGCCCCCCATTCAGAAGAACCGTTAGCGGGGCCGCTCCTCTTATAGCGAGGTCCTCCTCCTTGAGCTTCCTCAGTCCGTCCTCTTGTGCCCGCGTCGCCGGCAGTAGATGAACAGTACGGTATTACACCGCGGTCACGTCACGCACACGCACCCAGGGACCGGTGCAGAGTGCATGAAAGTAGAAGGGCAGTGTTACTTATAACAATTGAGAAAGGTCTCCGCAGTTTACAACGTTCAGGGAATGCAAATTCACTTTTATATGAAGCAAGGGGCGCCTGCAAGATCCCGGCCTCCTACATAAGAAAATTACTCCCCATGTGCATCCTCACCTGTCATAACAGGAGGCCGATGCACACGTGTCATTCATGTTCTGCTGGAAGGCGCTTACCATAGCATTAATTTTAAAATAAAGAATGCTGCATAAAATAAGAAGCCGGGCGTCACTGCATTGGAAAATCTTTTAGTGTAAAATGGCAGTGTCAAACCCACCAACTCCCACACCATTGACCACCTCGTTCCACTATATTTAGTTAGAATTTCATATGTTCTAATAGTGTGGAACAAGAAGTACAAATAGGGTGAAAGTGAGGAATATTTTTAGAAATAATTTATTTAGTATTTAAAAATATAAAAAAACTATTCAGACCCCTACTGGCAGTGTAAAATAGGAGAACACAAGAGCTCGATCCTCCAATCGGGGAGAAAGCTAAAGCTCTTCACCATATCATATATCATGACAATCGTACTGCAAAAAGAAAAATAATATTGGAATAGAGCAGTACGATATGCCAAATACATCATGGTTGTCAATGTAAAAAAAAAAAAAAAAAAAAAAAATAGCACCGTAGTACTAAAAAGGTATTGACAATATTATTTAGTAACAATATTACATATATATATATACAAGGCGGTGTCCACTCCATAAGGGAGAATGAGTTATCAGGGAAAAAAAATTATTTGATATATTATTGTGTATATTTTTATATATATAAAAAAAAATTAATAACCGCCACAGGGGTGTTGGTCTTTCAATTACCCCGATGTGGATAACCCGAAATCCCTCGGGACCGGGCTAGCGCGATCACCTGCGCGAGCAGTCAACCCACCGCTAACGCTAACTGCCACCTGTCATGCGAGAAACCACGGTATCCAGAATCCCTCGGAACAGGAGGAGAGCGACCGCCTAACTGTACCAAAATTTCACGTAGTCCAAATCACCTGTCACCTGTCATCTGAATTTCGCTGACTGTCCAAAATCACCCAGACAGGACAGAACGATGACTATCGCCGTCACCTCCGTCACCTGTCATCTGAACGTCACCGTCTGCGTCAGCAGGCGCCTTGCCGCCAGCGCCAAGCGCGCCCGGATGTGCCGCGCTGCATCAGCCACCAAGCTGGACGGCAGGCCGTGCAGGCCTGTCCTCGACGCTAAAGCCGGAAAGATCCAAGTACGCAATGAACCATCCCAACACGGAAGTCGAGTGGAACGTGGCGGAAAAAAGACATGGCGATATCGTCATGACTGCAGGCCTACCTCGCTCTCTGCCTTCACGTGACACTGCCAACTTCAGTTCGACATTCTTCTTGTCTTCCACAACATTGTCGAAGTCAGCACCACGCGTTCCCTCAGCATGACGCGTCAGAACTTCTTGGGTCTGCGCGGACGCCGCATCAAAAGCCTCCATGAAGGCTTTGACCAGGCCGCCGACGACTCCGAAATCCTGGCCGTAACGTCTACACGGTTGGACCTCACAGAGACGCGCCGTGATACCGTCCGCGCCAGAGCAACACGTGATCAACAGCGGGGCCGTAGCCACACCGGTCGCACAGGTATCACCACTGGAGATGAACACCACAGGAGCAGTCACCGCTGGTATCACAAACCGAGCTTGCAGACGGCGTCACTGCCAACTGAGAGGCAGATCCCGCAGCCGCCGACACCATCGCCGCGGAAACTGACCCAGTACACGGTTGCGACACCGATGCCACTGGCACCGTCAATACAGAGGTGTTCGTGTCGCTCGCGTCAATACCTTCCGACGCTTACGACGGCGCACCCCCCTCGACCCTATTACCTCGGATCGATAGTCACAACGGCAACTCAGGGCAGTCTCTCAACCCCGGATGGGCAGCAGATGGAGGGGGTGGAGGCGGCGGTGGAGGAGGCGAGCTGACCTGTCCGAACCCTGAGTTCCGCTGCAGCTCAAGGCAGAGCCATCGCGGCAACGGCACCTGGGACGAGGACCTCTTACCTCTTCCCTTGCCTTTCCCCTGGACGGACCTAACACCCGCCCAGAGCTCGAAGTGGCCACAGGAGCTGTCGCCTGTGGTCCCTCCTCACGGCAACGCACCACGATCCCCGGCCACGTTTACCGAAGATGCGCGCGCCGGTTGTAAAACCGTCTCGACGTACCTCCGCGACCCAGGAAATATATAAACAGGGCAACTCAACTGTGCTGCTTGGCAGCGTCAGGGGTCTTCCCTGCTATAGTGGAGTCGAGGCGCTGCTTCATCGTGAAGACACCGCTCTCTTCGATAGGGTCTGAGGATCCCACTGAATCACATTCTCAGCCTTCACGACGTCATAATCATACGCCCGTGGCCCTCCAGATGATGCTTGATCATCTCACAGCGGCGGAGGAGTTGGAAGTATGCCCTAGTCGCCTTAAGCGTTGGAAACCTCTGAACCACTCGCCACTTGAACGGTCTCGTGCCTCCTCCATAGAGAGCGTGTGAAGGTGGGCACTCGCAAATATGACCAGCAACGACCCCCACCGCAGAAACATTTCGGGTCTGCCTACGCCCACCAGTTCAGCTCACAGAACAGACAAGTCTGTCCTGGGCGAAACACACGGCGGACATAGCCCAGACACGCCCAACTCTTGTTTCGTTGTACCATCCCCTCTCATAGGATCTCTCAATCCTCCAAATATGTCACATAAATGGTGGTTGTTACCATTCCAATGGAAATCGGGGAGTGACTCTCGGCTGGCCCAGCCCTGTCATCGGGAGACACCGTTATCTCCACCGGCCCGGAGACGTATCGACGATGACGGATCCAGCTCCCAGACACATAATAGTCTCTAATACTACAGCCTGCTCATGAGGGTCTGTTCCATGCCGCGACAGAGTCGTCTCGACAAACCAGACCACGATTTCCCGAAAGAATGACGCGCCAAGTTTAACCGGACCGCCCTCTCGCGACCTAACAATCCACTCTGAGATGGAGCAGGATCCTCAGGGATCGCATAGCCGAGATCCACCTTCATACCCTCTATTGGCAACCCAAACACGTAATCATTGTGGAGCCATCCGACCCGTTCTTGATCACCTCCCCCTTGCTCTCTTTGAGAACAGGAGCGACCGATCTCGACGGGACGTGCAGTCTCCACAATGCCACCAACAGGAAACGTCGTCCACATTCTACGGTGCACGGTACGTTTAGAAACCATCGCTATATGATAGCGATAGTCAAAACGACCCGATACGACACTTTTCTGGAGGGATCGATGCTTAGGGGGACCGACACAACCTCCGAGCGAGGACTAGTGTCACGCTGTACCGAGGCTTACCCGCTCTACAGACCGTCCTCACCCTGCGCTTCCGTTAACGACCGGGACTCACGAGAAGGGGCAGGAGGCCGAAGCAACTCACCGCCCACAACGGGGGCAGGACTCGACAGAATCGATCTCCATCCGATCCACAGAACCTCCCCTTGACCGTCCTCGTCATGAGGTGCCGGCGCCTGACTCCCTAAGGTTCTAGCGCTACATTCCTCAGAGCCTACGGACCGGTACATAGGAGGTCGGACAGCAACCTTTTGTCTCGGCAGTACCACTGGAAGACCCCGATGAATACCGCTAAGGGCTGCGCCATCCTCACTTCAGCTGGGCTGAGCGGAGGGGAAAAACAAAAAAAATAATGGACGTGAGGGACGAACACAACCGGACTCCCTCACAAGCCGTTCTCACGCACTGGCCACTCCGAAAGCGCGACAAATCATCAGCATTTCACCACAAGTCCCTGCCTAACGGACCATGGAAGCTACGCATGGACAGGTGGGTTACCTCGGGGAACGTAACGGACAGGCTAAGCTTACTCCAGGAGGAGAAATCCAGCCCTGCCGCCGTAACACGATGAGGAACCTCGTACCACAGCAACACGGGCGACAATAGGGGACTAGACAGCTGCGGGGAGACTGTAGCAAACTAATCTCCCTACCGCCTAAAGGCTAATGGTCCCTATACAGTTAAAACCTGTCGCCGCTAACCCCCTCGGCTCATTAAAGAGTATCCCGTAGAGAGTCTCCAGCCTCAGCTCCCCCTAATGGGAGTGCTGGGCGAATCTAGGAAAGATCGTAGACATGGTTCAAACACAAACGACTGCCACAGCAGCGCAGAGTTGTGTCCCACCACGGCCCGACGATCGCCGTACACGCTGTGTCGAGTCTGCGCGATAAACGCACAGACAACACAGACGCGGCCGGACTTGCTGTATCCCTTATAATGTTTGCTATCAGAACCAAGTACAAAATGAGGACTACTGCGAACAGATTGGATCACTGTCTCGAGGACAAATACCATGCATACTTGTCTGCGGGCAGCGGTAGAGTGACTGGCTCCACGTCCTCTCTTCTTCTTTTTTTTTTTTTTTTTGTTATCGCAGAACCGCAGAAAGTCCAGTCGGCGTACCAACAGAGTATGATTGAGATTCCCCCGCAACACACCAGGTGTGCCACCGGTGCAGGTAGCTGTGACCTACATAGGAACCCAAACCAACCACCGAGGCGGCATTCCCAGTCCCCCCGCAGTACCGTGACGTCACCGCACCACGTGGTCACGTGAGAACCCCCAACAGCAGAATAATTAGGTGACCTAGTTAGCTCTCCACAAAGCCCGCCCGCAAGCTAGTGCACTATAATGAGCACCCCCGGCGGACAGTTCACGCGTTACGCCACCAAACAACAACACGTACTGCGTAGCGCCAGCAAACCTACTCGCCGGCTGCAATCATCATCTCGCGCTCCAGTGCTATAGCTGACCAAGTTCAGGCACTAACGCGCGCCATAACTTGTCGCGCCTACTGTATTGGTACTAGTGCCACGTATAATTGATGTTGCCCGCATACTTAGACAGCAATAGGATAGACAGACGCAGACAACACTGGTCGTCCTTTCTCGCTGTGAGATTATATGTCAGTGCCCACTGCTCTTCACCCGCCTCTACAGAGAAACCACACAACATAACCCACCTAGTACCTCACGACCCCCAAGTGAACTTACAATAACCAAAACGCACCGCGCCCCTCCGTATGCATACAAAGATAATCTGCTAGATAAATTTACACCCACGGCACGTACGGCCCAATGGCTTTACGCAGAAACAGTAGTAAACTGCGCCCATTCATTGGCGCCCCAGGGGCACCCGGTCTTTCCCCACCATTCTCAAGAGTGATTAACCTGCGTGTAAAGTTTAACTGTAAATATTTACATGTGTTTACTCGTTGGTGTGTGTGTCAGGGATCAGCGTATCTCGTATACAACCAAACCATGGAAGACCAGGACAACCCACCAGGGTGGAGTAGCCCTTAATACCTACTACCCCACCCATACCTGTTATCGGCGTCGTAATGCTAACTAGCTCAGATCGCCGCTCAGGCGGTGCATCTGAACCCACATCAGGCCCATGGTTCCAACCGGTCAAACGTCGCTGTCACTACCCGAAGCTACTGCGCACAAGGAAACCAAACTATCGACATCAGACACTGATCTAGAACGACTGCCGAGTTTATTTCCCGTTTATCAGGCCTATGCCGCCCTAGGGCGCATAGGCCTCCCCCGCAGTAACTGGAAGTCCCGGAGGTTACTAGTTCTTCTGACTACCACAATCTATAGTGACAGCCTCCACCTTCGCCAGGTGCGGGCTCAGTCCCTTACGTGTGCATATAGCAGGAGGATGTCCTGCGTTCTAGGACATCTGCTCGGTGTAAAGCTTAAGACGTTTCTAACGTTTGATTTACGGTATTTACCATCCTTGCCCTTCTAATAAATGTGAGTGGTCATGAGACAACTTCCGTTATAGTAAAGGGACCATCCCAATTCTTCTGCGAGTTTGACACGAGCTAGCGCGCATGATACAGCACCACCGGTCACTCCACTTTGTACTGGCGCCACGCAGCAGGCCGTAGTCAGGATTTCTGACGAACCGCTGCACCGACCTAAACATGCGATGCGCTATTCGCGTGTGTTGAAAGCAATGCATCCAACCATCTTGTACAAACACGATTCACAAGGCGGTCTAGAACTTGACGAATTCACCACCCAAACTGCAGATAAAGTGCCAAGTCGGGAGCTCCTCCCAATTATTAAAACTGTTCGGAGGTCACTCCCGTAGATGCATGCTCGTACAGTTGTATATGCGTGTGCCACAAAACTTGGACTGTAAATTACCAATCATCTTGATAGTCATTCACGGGTACAAGCCAACGCAGATATTAACGTCTTATTTAAATCGATTACCATACCATCCGATTGCGGATCAGTACGGGTTCGTACGAGTTCTTCTAACGCCCAGGCAAGCGCAAACTGGACTGGTTCCAGTGTGGACTCAAATTCCCGTCCTTGTTCCGCAATGGAAATACGCAGCGGGAGGGACAACCGATATCAAACACAGGTTATACCCAACGCGTGCCGCTTGCAGTGGGTGAGTGTGATCTTTTAAGGGAAGTACACTTGCTAGTATTAGTTGTAATAGTCTTGGACTACCCATCATCACCACATTCCCCCTTGTCGTCGTCTTAAACCGGGACACAAAGTCACACGCTAGACGGACGCCACCGATGCCCAGACATTTCTGAGTCAAAGGTAAAACTTAGCGATCCCCTCTTCTGGCATTAAACACATGAATTTATGGCAGTGCGTACCCACCGACCTAATATCAGAAGTCATGCCAGGCCAATAGCACCGCAAGCCTAAAAGCTTGGTGACACGAACATCACCAAAAGTGTGTGGCTGTAGAATGCCATGTACAAAACAAACAACTCATCATCGCGCAATGCAAATGACGAGATATGCAGGCGACTGCGTAAGTCTACACCCACTACCTTCCACCTGCAGAGAGCACCCTCACGCAGTTCCAGAAGATCCCATATGATTTATAATCTTACGAGTCTCCGCATTCTCCACCGCCAGTCGTCCGCAGAGGTTTCGAGCGGCCTACCTCCTACCACATGATCACACGCAGTATGGTGGAGGGATCTTGGCGCTGCGCCAGCGATACCTCTGATAACGTCCAAAGGTTTATATCATTCTATAGTCCGCCAAACGCATCGCAGAAATTGCTGCGAGTACACAATATGCGGCGCACACAGTCCGTGCAACTCACCCGGCCGCACTTACGCACCGGGATTCTACGCTGGGACTATCTGCGTTGATATGATCCACCCCTTTTCTTTACACATGTGCTCATTTCGTCACACGTATTCAGATAACGTGGCAAACCAACGCCCCCATCATCCCCTCCGCATCCTGAATTCAACAACCAACGACAGAGATGATGGATCAGTCCGGATATAAAATCCGATCCTTCAGAAATTGTTTCTCCACTTCCTGCTCATACTCGACGATAGCCATCAACTCACGCTTAGTCGTGCAGTATTCCCGCTGAGCTTTTATTAGTTTGTTATTGCAAACGGACACGGGACCTCCACCCAGTCCTGCACCTGACTCAATAAGCTGGAGATCGCAAACCCTGGACGGCATCAGTGTCAGAAATGATCCGCCCCACTGCCCGGCCAGATTTAGCCAGCACTGGGGTCTGAGTGGAAGGCACGTTCAAGGCCCAGAAAATTGCCGCTCATGGATCGTCGCCCACACACAATTTTTTTTTTTCGCAAGTAACGACCAATCCTGCAATGGAACAGATAACCGCGCAAATTCAGCAATGAAATCGCGATAAATATGACACCAAACCCAAGAATGATTCACTTCCTTCATATTCATCAGGTCTGGGCCACCCTGCAATTGCAGAGAGCTTTTCCGGGTCTGCTCTTTAATCCCCCTCGCAGAATACTACCGTCCCAGGTACTGCGTCTCACGCCTAAAGTCTACACTTTGAAGCCATTGGCTCAGCCAATTGGATCGGTAAACGACTCAGAAACACTGCTTGAAGCCTATCCTGGCATTAGATCAGTGTCGACCAAAGACATGCATATCATACAAAATTCACCAACACAAATCTTCACTGAAGACCGCTAGCATACCGTCATCATCTTCTCGAACGTGGCTGGAGCATTACACATCCCAAAACGGGCATCACGTTCCACTCAAATAAGCCTATAGTGAGTACTAAAAGAGTCTTTCAATTTTCACCCGGAATCCCATTTGCAACCATGATTGATCCCAGGATTGCAGATCCAGAGTGCAAAACCACTCATTACCCCCTAACTTCTCGAGCGACGAATCTATGAGCGGCCCTCAATGGGTAAGCATTTTCTTCCGCGTCACAGGTATTGAGTTTCTGTATAGTCAATGCAAAAACGGATTGAACCATCTTTTTTCCTTGACATAAATGCGAACAGGTGAACTCCACGGTGAATCACTACTCCTAATCACCCCACTATCCAGCAGCTTATGCAGCTCCGTCTCCAGTGCTTTCCTTCTTGGAATGCACGAAAACGCCGAGGGAATCCTAAAAGCAGCAGACTCACCGGACATCAATGCCATGTTCACACCACCCTCAGTCAGCCCACGTCTCACCAGGCACATGCGAAAACATGGATATTCCTACCCAGAATTCAATCTACACGAGGACGCGATCAGACTCATCAACCACCTCACACCCCATAGCTAAGTATAAGTATGGGCAGGCAAGCTCCCATCGATGGCGTCCGGGATACCACAGAAGGATGCCCACGCACTCCTCCGTCGTACAAAAGTAACACATCGGCCACCGCCCCCCAACGCAGCCAAGCCCATTCCCCTCTACTACTCACACACTAGAGGAGCAATCCAACTGCGCAGCCCCGCGCTCGAACAGCTCAGTCCAGGCCAACCACTGCCCCTATTACCAATAAACTGCGAACAGCTGACCGCCACACTTCGCCCCGCGCCAAACCCCCGCCAACCACTGGGTTCAAACCTGCGGCCAACAGCTGACTCCAGTGGACTCGTTACCGCGACGCAATGTTTACACTGGATGGTTTAGACAACCCCGCTTAGCGTAGTTCACATGAACATCACAAAGTCAGTGCCTGCCCCAAATACATCGCGATAGTTGTACCCTCCATAATCTGACCGATACCGATTCGGATTTAAACAACGGTTTCAACTGAGTCAACAGGACTCCACACTAGCGTATTTTGTCCTACAGTCCCAGCTCATGAAAACTCTGAGACCATCGGCTCAAATAGGCTCTGGTGATACACGTCAACTCCTACAGCTGGAATTTTAACATCACAACCGGTCATCGGAGCTATGCGAATATCTTGCGCGACAGCAGACACAGTCTGTACTATCGCGACTAATTCACACTGCCCCCCCCCAACCGCTGAGTTGATACGGAACGAGTTATAGGCTGCCTGCCTGCCGCAGAACTACACAACCATATACTCCAAAAAATTTCCGACTCCCCAAAATACCATCCTCTGATATATCGGATTATCAGTAGGGGCATAATGGAAGAATATTTTTCCCCCCGATTCCAGAGATAGTATGGCTTGTCCGTACTGCTGAGTGGGTGCTCGGTGACAGTGACAGGCTTCACGCTATGTCGAAAAACACCTTTCACCGCTCTACTTATCAAAGAATTTTCGTCCATACTTGTGACCGCAGCCCCCACTGTATATTAAAAAAATACCCGATAATCCCTCTAAACAGCACTTCTCACATACCACCGTTTCCGTCAAAAGGCCAGAAAGTGGAATCCACGAATAAGCGTTTACCACAGGGTGAGACAGGTCGCACCCTTACGCTGTGTACTATAAATTGCATAAGTCGTCCTAAAGGCGCGGGAGCCAAAGCAGAAACGCAACGCGCTATCCGCTTCATGCAATCCCACAATTACCGACTCACTGGGATCGTATCACCAAGGGGCGATCACCGGCGGTTCCCGCGCTAGCATCCAAGATGCACACCGGCTTTTCCTTGATAGTTAACACCGCTCCTGCTTTGGCGGTATCCGGGACTTGCCAAATTGGGTTGGGCCTACGCCAAATGGTCCAAACCCTGGCGTTTTTAAATTAGGCTTAGCATAACGGCCCCGTCCTTTGGGGCACGCGCTCCAACCTCGCCCGATCACAACACCCGAGTATGTCCATACCCTCGCGATCACCGGCTATCAACAGCTCCTCGAGAGTACGTTTTACTCCAGTACATTGTATAGGCCATGACCGAAAGCAATGCAACGGACACATTCGTGATCACGAGCACGGTTATCCTTCTTCACACGCGCTGCGCGCAGATAAACCCAGATGAGTAGGGCCCACCTGTGCAACCTGCGCAGCAGATTCTGCTCCCCCATCTCATCACGATCACCCATTGGACCACTCGATTTAGTGATAGGTCAGCGATTGATAACCCCCCCAGTAGCTCGCCTGAAATGCCCCATCCCGATAGCCACCCCAGACGAACCCCGATAGGAATTACCACCAACGATAGCTCCCCCCAGAACCTCCCCGAGAGTAGTACCGCCGCCATTACGCGAGGGATCCCGTGGCGCGTTATACGCACCACCTCAACCTCGAAACTCACCTATCCGACTATCTGAGCAGACGAATAGAATCCCACGCGTCGACCGCCAGGCACGCAGTGCCCTTAGCGCAATAATCGTCGACCACCTCAAACATCTCCTCCAGAGGACGACTTGCCCGGACGCCACGGTCATAGGCGGACGCTGCCTCCCCCGGATCAATGAGTGAGCACCGAAACGCTCGACTATCTAAGTCTCGATCGCACGTCACTCATCCCCGTATCTCTGTGCAGCTCCCGCCAATCAACCTGAAAAGCTGTAAACCGTATCGCGTGGTTAGGAGCCATCTCGGCAGTTCTTGGACGCGTTTCTTCACTGATACCACCGCGCCATGGTCCACTGGTCGGAACTTATAGAGATGATAGGAGGAAGCAACTCCCTCATCGTCGTCAACCCATGACGCCTCCACGCGTCCACGCAGGTCCTGCGCTGGCCCCCCCTTATACAGAGGCAAAGTTGAATGAGGAGCTAACCTCTCATCCACATATTCGGACCGCATATCCAAGTTAAAGTCCCCGCACCAGATATTCCATTCCTGCTTAATACATGTAAATGGCTTAGGACGACAGCGTTGGAATACGTGCAGAACCTGCCACGGGTACCTCAGAACTTTTCATCAGCTCCAACGTATCCCGATTACCGAATCCCAACCGGGCCCCACCCCAATCGAAGCAGGATCCCGTATCCACATCCATTATTGCAGGATGATTACGGAACAACACATTCTTCCATCGAGTACTGGCCGACCTACTGGCTGCCCACGAATGACGCAATCGGACTGCGTCACACCCACACCTACCGGGACGGGGAATCCCCTCCCTCCGTACCTCTTCATTGAGTATTACCCAACGTAACGGAGTCTAGCACAACACCCCTCAGATGTTGCTCAGAAACCCCCCACCTTAGAAGGTACCGACTTTCATGGGAGGCCTCAGGCTCCCTAGGAACACCACTCCCCCACGCACCCTTAGAGGGGCCGGGGAGAAGCAGGCGAGCTACCCGCGGAGGAAACCGGAGGGGGCGGCAGTAGGCACTGGATACTGCGTCTCGCAGTTATCTAACCGCATAGACTCAGTAACCCCACATTACTTCCCCAAAGCTCCAAAACGCGTTGAAAAACGCCTTTTCTCAGCCTGGAAAGCTGCGCGTCACTTACAAGAACCCCCAGAGCAGAATTAATATTACACCTCTCGGCAGCTAGCAACAGTTACATCTCTGATTCTCACTGTTAAGTGATTATAAGCGCCTCCCGCATAGACAAGTCCTCCGTTCTGCTTTAGTTGAATGCAGCCTGCTGCTCGCCCCCACCAACCAATGATTAGACCTTGACTCTTCTGCGGACACACGACGCGCCGCGCTTAGCTCTGCTAATTCGCGCGCGGGAAGGCGGCAGCATTGGAGACCCTCAACTCATCCAACGACACCTCTCCTCCGCCATCTGGTCATACATGGACCCGCTGCCAAGCTCGCAGTCGGCGGATCCGATCCCTCTTGACGCCTCACCTCCGGACTGCGACCCAGTAAACGTGAGAACTCATAACCAAATCATGCTCCAACGCGAACGTCAGGAAGTCACGGCTTCGAACCCTGTCTCCAAGCCGGGGAACTCTCCCTATCATCGGGAAATCGGGGACCTGCACGCCCAGCTCCCGTCCCCACAGAAACGGACAGCTGAATCCCCCTCGGCGAATACTCCAGCGGTATGACCTCCCACAGAACCCCCGCGCCCAGCCAGGACCTAAGCCTCACGACACGCGATGTAACTGCTACCCTCACGTACACTCGACCCCGAAATCACTCTGATCGACAGAGACTGATTATATCAAGAGCGAAGCCACCTTTCATCGCACTCCCGTAATGCCCTCCCCAGTATTTCTATCAACTGAGAGAACATCTTGAACTGCTATTAATGGCGCGACATTTTTCAACGCAGCGCCACCACTTTCAGAACAAGCGCCCAACCGCGGCGTCACGCCCACCACCACTGTATCGCCCCCGCAGTAAACACGGCAGCAATAACGGGTGGCGGACTGCACTCAGTCGGGCTAACTGGACCAATAGCTATTCAGCACCATCAGCACTTCTAGGCGACAACACCGGCAATGGCGCGGGAGTGGCTACGCCCCCCCCCTCACTGGGACACACGGACGGGCGGTCCCCTACAACGCCGGGCACCTGTTTAGGAAATCAAGTACAAACATCAACATCCCTATCAGGTGACTGTGAGCGTGGTGCGGTGTACCACGCAGAAGCGTCCACGCCACCGGCGACCCAACTGCTGCCGGGGCTCCTGTACCATTCAACTTTGGTAAACTGGCGCCCATTACGGCAGTTGACGGCCGTCGCTCCTCCATAAACTACAAAAATTACGAAAGAGAACTCCCTGCGGAGTCATGGCCCAGGTCCAATACTCACCCCCTATACGCAGAAGGCCAAGTTGGCTCAAGGCACAATGTCAATGGCCCACGGCCCTCGACTCACCCTTTCTCACACGACAATGAACACAGATTCAATTCAGTGGTACGCTTCACCTGGTTTATTGAAACCCTCTGCTCTCGCCGGCGTCAGTATAGTTGCGTCTGACCGCCCCCTGACTCGCAAGATCCCACATCGCTCTATTAGGTGTTTGTGTGTGGGGGGTGGTGTTCAACCACACGCAGTAGAGGTCAGCCCAGTTGGAGGTCTGACCGGTGGTGACCCGCTTGCCGCCACCTAGCGCAGTGTAGTGGTACTGCGCTGGTGGTGTCGTAGTCTCCGCTGCTACCGCGTGATAGTAGAGCTCATGTTCAGACTACTACATTATGATAAGAATGAATGATATTAAGGATAAAAATGAATTATGTAAAAGTCTCCCTAGCCTGAGGCTAGCCTGATGCTGTATTACCGAGGTAAAATAGTAATAGTTATACGAGTTTACCTGGGTATAGTATGGATAACTGTTGTACATAGTACGTATAATTAATTATGCAGATATAAATAGGCGGAGTATCGTTATTATTATTTATTTCCATTATGTTACTTCGATATATTATTATTGTCCAATCGCTGACTTGCCCGGATTTGCCCCGGTTGCCCACTACTAGCGCCACCATCGGGTGTTTTCCGCTGCTAACTCCTCCCGGCAAGTCACTTCCATTCGCGATTTCAAACTTTTACCGGTATGCCTGTTATCTCGCTATGCCCAGACACTCAATAATATATATATATGATGTATAACGAAGTACATGGGTATACATTCTAGGGGAACAATGTCCTATTCTGAGTCCTCCCTACTGTCCATTGGTACAATCCCCCGCCCCGGTCCATATTTAGGCTATGCGTTTGTTTTGTTTGTTTGTTCCAGTCTTACGTCCTGGTACATCAGGACAGGTGGCGATTTGTAACAGTGCGCAGGCATGGCGACTTAATAGCACTGCCCCACTGGGAGACCAGGGCCACCAGCACCATGAACTCATTTCCCACTCAGTCACATTATACTAATTCTGAGGTAACCAGTCATTAACCTATCCTGGTAATACCAAGCACCAGGATAGCTAGAGAGAAGTCTCAATTTTAAAAGTCATTGATTTGACTACCGGGATTCGAACTCCCGACCTTCCACAGGAGAGGCTTGAGCTCTACCAATTCGGCCACTACCTCCTGTCTTAGGTTATATGTATCTTGTTTATGCTCAGCTAACTAAATAAATGTGATGGATATAGTTGATTATACAATTATAAATACTGCAATGTTCTCCTTATTATGATTCCCTGGTTTCGGCCAAATATCTATTGGTTATACTAAACTATAACTAAATATGGGTGACCTATAATTCAAGATATAATTGAACTTAACCTATGTAATTATAATAGGTCACATGTTTCAAATATACGTATCATGTTCATACAAAAGTACCTCAAAATATGTGGTGTATAATTGAATATATAAATATAACTAATACAAGGTTCCACACATAATTTCCTATTCTCACACATATGTATATTGTTCATACAAACTGTCTAACATAAGGTGATGACTAATTTAATACTTAAATATACCTAATGCAATATTCTACTCATTATCATGTTCATGTTTCAGCTATCTTATTTTGGTACCAAACTATGGTGTCACACTGCTCGTTTTCTTCACTCAATATTTACTGTTACCTCTTATTGGTCATCGTATTTGCCTTAGTTTTTGTTGTCTTGATCGGTAAGGCTAATAATAATCTTACCACAGATTATATTCTACAAACTGCACTTGTTTAGCCGTCTTAAATATCATGGGTTACCTCTCTCTATATATATATATTTACATATATACATGTGAGCCTGTCTCAAAAGGTGCTAACTCTTCGTTTTTTTGTCCATAGTAACGATTGACACAAAACAGCACAGAAACGGTTACACTGAAAACAGAAGGAGATTTGCTTCAAATCAATATGTATTCTATTGGGATTATGAAACACCATGTAAAAAACAAATCAGTTTATCCTGAGCAAATGCATAAGTAGACAGTGTGTTGATCATTACTATGGACAAAGTTTTGTCCCATATTGCTTAGCACCTTTTGAGACAGTCTCATATATATACATATTTTACCTCGGTATGCCGCCTCTGGCTAGCCGTAGGCTAGGGAGAAGGAAGCACATCCGGGTCCAGCAATTAGCATAAGTAACTCACAACGGGAGGACGTTTGTGAGTTGCTCCACAGGATTTATCTACTACTACTGCTTTTATCCCAAAGTAAGTACTGTTTTCTTCGATAACTTTGTTTATCATGCTCTATAGCATCTTTTTATGAAAGTTCAGAACTTTCTTCAGTCCTGTTTGGACTTTGTACGTTTTTTAACTTACGGATAGAACATTGCGTGCCGCTGGCACAAACGAAACCGATACTGAGTTCTATCGACACCTGTTTTTCAGACAGGGAGAAATGGCAACCCGAGTTGCTCATTTCCTAAGAAAAGTCTCCCGGATCCTAATAGAGGATGATGTTGGGGATGCTTCTGGGTGTTTTTTATAAACACCCCTGACCGGTTTAAGGCGAACCTCCGAGTTTCGTAATATTTTCTCCAACTTGTTGGCGCTGTAGCCACAGGTGGGAGAAGTGTACGGAACAGAGAGAGGGGCCGATCTCACGATCGATGCCCTCCGTTTGGTTGGTTTCGTTACCACACACCTACGGCAAATTTAGCTTCACGCCTGTACTGACACGTTGCAAAACACGTTCTCTGTACCATGTTCCTCAACCCAGTTTACTGGCTTACACTTGTGTAGTTGAGATGATTCCGGGTTAGTAACGCTTTGTTTCGTTACAGTTCCCGATGGCCACTCGCCGGAATAAGCCGCCCGCTGCAGCGGTGGGTGTCCCCCCTACGGATTACGATTCGTCTCCACCGGCTACGGCTCCGCCGTCCCCACATCCTGGGGCTCATGCCTCGGATCAAGACAGTGATCACGCCCCTCAACCAGTGGGGTGGGAGGCGAAAATGGCGGAGATGATGGAGGAGAAGATGCGCCTTTTCCAGGCGCAGACCTTTCCAGATCCTTCCCAAATCCCTGATGAGGATTGGGAAGACTTTTCTGAGGACGAAGAGGACACGCTTTCGGCACCTGAGGTTCCGAAACCGAAAGCGCGGGGCAAGAAACGCCGCCCAGTGAGCAGTTCTGGTGACGAGTTCACAAAGAAAGCGAACTCTAAGCGCTCCAAAAAGTCCAAAAAGAAGAAGAAGAAGAAGAAGAAGGACTCCTCTTCAGACTCGTCGTCCGACTCTTCTTCCACCGAGTCGGATTCCGACACGGAACGAGCGGGTGTCTACGCCAAAATAGGCGTTAAAGCTGGCAAGAAGATTGTCAAAAAGAAAGCTCAGAAAGTGCGCACCACTACCATGATGCGCAAAACGGTGAATAGCCATTTCACTACGTTTAAACCGATCGAAGTCATCAACAAGTTGACTGAGCAGATTTCAGGAGTTAAGGGCATTCCTGCTTCGGTTTTCAAAGAGATGGATTCCGGCATTCATCTTTCCGACGAACGCCGTCGTTATGAAACTTCCCTCTGCCTTATCCATAAGGCAGTTTTGGGTGCCTTGACGTCTGTTATCCCTGTGGCTAACAGGATGCAGACAGAGAACAAGTTCTCGTCTTTGGCGCGGGTTATGGACCGGGGCATAGCTTTGTTAGCAGCCGCTAGTAACTACATGACCCATCGGAGATTTGAAAACGTTTTCAAATCGGTCACCACAGATGCCGGAAAAGAGGTTGCCCGCTCGAACAAGGTAACGGACCATGATGGTAAGGAATACACCGTGTATTCCGGACCTACCCCTATCAAGAGCAAACCGCTTGATAAATCCAAGATGTTTGGGGGTCAGCTAGCTTACCTGTACAAACAGGTAGAGGTCGACTACAAGAGTGCTAAAAACAC
Organism: Branchipolynoe longqiensis; assembly: GCA_030323885.1. NCBI lineage: Eukaryota > Metazoa > Annelida > Polychaeta > Phyllodocida > Polynoidae > Branchipolynoe > Branchipolynoe longqiensis. The sequence goes on from CM059188.1 coordinate 26,778,892, forward strand.
TGAAGCAAAGAGTCGTCGCTTCCAAAACCCAGCAGGGTTCAGAAAGTCTAGGACGGATTTTCGATTCCGCAGAGGAGGAAGGCCGTTCAGGGGCGGACCGTCCTTCCAGTTCAACCAGCGAGGAAGGGGCCGAGGCGACAGGCCGGCCTCAAACTGGAACGACAACCGCGGCTACAAGAGGGATTTCGTTCCCAAGCCCCAGTTCCCGAAACAAGGGAACAAGTAGAGATTTCCACACAAACAGTGCAGCCTCCTGACCCTACAATGGTCACGGAGGAAACTCAAACTGAAGTAAGCCTTTTTCAAGCAGGGAATGTTTCTAATTGTTTACATCAATGGCAACAGTTAACCACTAATCCAGAGGTCCTGAATATTGTTAAAGGCATTCACATCCCTTTCACACAATTGCCTATACAAAAGAGAGCGCCTTTTCCGTATCAGTTTAATTCACTAGAAAAATCTCAGCTAGATCACCAGGTTCTACTGTTTGAGTCTAAGGGCATTGTCAACAGAGTTGAACATACTGAAGGGGAATATATTTCCAATATCTTCTCTACTCCTAAACCTGATGGTTCAATCCGAATGATTTTAGATTTAACTCAGTTGAATGAAATCATTGAATACAAACATTTCAAAATGTTTTCTTTAGAAACAGCTCGTGATTTAATTACCCCAGGGTGTTGGCTAGCGAGTGTTGATTTAAGGGATGCGTACTACACCGTTCCTATTCACCAGACAGATCGGAAATACCTACGTTTTCTCTGGAATGGCCAACTTTTTGAATTTACATGTTTACCTAATGGTTTGGCCTGCGCACCGCGTCTGTTTACTAAGTTGTTGAAACCAATTTTTGCACACATGGCAAAATTGGGGCATTGTATGTTTCCATACATAGATGATTCTTTTATTATGGGCCAATCTTTCACGCAATGTGAACTCGCTGTTAAAGATTTATGCAAAATTTTCACCAAATTGGGTTTCTTCATACATAACAAGAAATCAGTTTTTTCTCCTACTCAGGAGCTTAAGTGTCTCGGGTTCATTCTGAACACCACGGCTATGACCGTTTCGCTTACACGCCAAAAGAAAGATAAGCTTTACCGCACAGCGATACAGCTGTTAGACACTTCTAGGCCAAAGATTAGACAGGTCGCGGTCCTTATCGGGGTCATGGTTTCGTATAGTCCAGCTATTCTATACGGAGCGGCACACATAAAATCCCTCGAAATTGATAAAAATTTGGCGCTGGCCCGCGCAAAGGGAAACTTTGAAAAGACCATGTTTATTTCGGAGAACGGCCTAGCCGACATTGATTGGTGGCTAAACCACTTTGACCATTCCCCCAATCCCATTAGAATGGGAGAGCCTGACACTACCGTTACCACTGACGCGTCTCTCCAAGGGTGGGGAGCACATCAAAATGATGTAGCAACGGGAGGAAGATGGCTAGAATCGGAACTCCCCGATCATATTAACGTTCTAGAACTAAGGGCCATTTACTTGGGATTAACCAGTCTAGTAAAAATACCCAAAAATAATGTACGTATCCTCACGGATAACACCACAGCTATGGCTTATGTCAGAAATATGGGAGGTACAAAATCGATTAAGTGTGTCGTGGGGGTGATGAAAATGGGAAATACTGCGCCTAGAGCGGGACTCGAACCCACATCTCTTTGCATTCCGGGCCAGTGTGCTAACCATTACACCACCTAGGCTCCCTGATATCAATACACTCCCCACGCCTACCTGTCTATGTGGTTACTTGCCTGAGAGGTCAGTGCAGACCACTACACTCGTCCCCCTGGAATTGTAAGTCTTGTAATGCTTACAATTACATACATACAGGCAATGCACTAACACATACATACACAGGGTAGGTTCAACAACCATACAGCGCAAAGCTTGTACAGGATCCTGATCACGGCAACCAGTGTCGTGGGGGTGATGAAAATGGGAATACTGCGCCTAGAGCGGGACTCGAACCCACATCTCTTTGCATTCCGGGCCAGTGTGCTAACCATTACACCACCTAGGCTCCCTGATATCAACACACTCCCCACGCCTACCTGTCTATGTGGTTACTTGCCTGAGAGGTCAGTGCAGGCCACTACAAATGTAATGCAATGGCACTTCTCATTTGGAACTGGGCTCAAACCTTTGATGTCTGGTTAACTGTTAATCACATTCCAGGCACACAAAATTGTCTAGCTGACAAGATGAGTCGCCAGTTCCATGATCACTTAGAGTGGTCACTTAATCCATCCATTTTCAAACACATTTGTCACACATGGGGTTCACCTCAGATCGATTTGTTCGCTTCGCGTAATAACTTTAAAATTCCAAAATATGTTTCGTGGCACCCGGAACCCAATGCTTGGCACATTGATGCCTTCTCCCTAAAGTGGCGACATCATTTCTTTTACATTTTCCCCCCCTTTACTATCATTAGCAAAGTCGCCAGAAAGATTCAAATGGAGGGGACACACGCCATACTCATCGTCCCCGAGTGGCACACGCAACCGTGGCTACCGACGTTACTAGCCACAGCCAAAAGCAGCCTTCGCTTCCCAAGATTCCGAGGAAACCTCAAACATCAGGGACCACTAGAACGCCACGGAAACGTGTCGACAACTCCGTTAGTGGCATTCCTTTTTTAAATAAATATTTAGAACAGTTTGGCTTAGACAAAATTACACAACAGCGTTTGGTTGATGATGCGTGGAGAAAAGGAACGGTGAAAATGTATACTACGTATTTAAAGAAATGGGGTATTTATTGCCTGCTTAAGAAAGTCAAGCCAATGACTCCCACAGTATCCCAGGTAGGACTCTTCCTAAGTTACCTAGAGGACGAAGGCCTAGGATATGGCGCTATTAACGCTGCCAGATGTGCTCTGTCGATAATCCTACCGCGGGTTAATGGACAAACAATGGGTAAACACCATGTTATTTGTTGGATCATACGATCAATTTATCAGAGGAATCCGCCTAAACCCAAATATAATAGGTTTTGGGATGTTTCTCTAGTGTTCAACCTCTTCAAGAAATGGCCAGAAAATAAGTTTCTGGACGTTAAACTTTTAGGTTTCAAAGTCGCAGTTTTGCTTCTCCTGGTCACTGGACACAGAGGCCAAACTATAGTTGCCCTGTCGCTGAATGGTCTAGAAATTGACAGTAAAGAGGCCACGTTTGATTTATCAACTTTATTAAAATCAAACCGATTAGGTGACCCCCTTTCTACGATAGGGGTGTCCAGTTTCACTCAGGATCGCAAGTTATGTGTCGTATCTGCGATACGAAATTATATATCCAAGACAAGATTAATAAGAAACTCAAGACAGCTATTGGTCAGCTTTATTAAGCCACACAAGGCCATTTCCAGGGATACCCTCGCCCGATGGACAATGAATGTGTTAAAACTGGCGGGAGTAAATACAGACAGGTACTCATCGCACTCTACACGTGGTGCAATGGTGTCCAAGGCAAGATTGCTAGGCATCTCCGTTAAACGGATCCTAGCTCACGCGGGATGGAAAACCGCTACTTCGTTTGCTAGACATTACCACAAACGACTAGAGAAGCCTCAGCCTATAGCGCACAGGCTACTCACCAACTGAAAGAGAGAGGTAAGAAAAACATTGGTTTTTCCTCTTTTTTGCCATACAAATCGCTTTTCCATTGTTGCATACATAAGACATAATCACTAAAGAATAATAACAAAACAAGAATATCAGGATAAAAATTATTTTACGTAAAGGTCTCCCTAGCCTACGGCTAGCCAGAGGCGGCATACCGAGGTAAAATAGATTAGTTAGACGAATCTTACCTGGGTATAGATGATGGATAACTATTGTTTTACCGAGGTAGAAGCCTCGGTTAGACGTGGGCGAGGGCCCACCCACCACGCCCTGCCACGTCTAGTCAATCACTCAATTTAGCATGAGGTCACTTGACCTTAGGTTGTTTTTTAGAATCATTTTTATCCTGAATTAGTAGGTAAAGATTGCTGGACCCGGATGTGCTTCCTTCTCCCTCGCCCACGTCTAACCGAGGCTTCTACCTCGGTAAAACAATAGTTATCCATCATCTATACCCAGGTAAGATTCGTCTAACTAATCTTATATATATATATATATATATATATATATATATATATAGATAGACAAATGCATATGTGATGCATACCGAATTATACGAGTATAAGTTATAATAGGGAAACAATGTATTATTCCTCCTTAATGCGCATTGGTGGATAACCCCCCCCCCCCATCTGTAGGGCAGTGGTTGTATGCGGGTGGCCCCCCTTTCCCCGTAACCACAGGCCGAATGTATACATATATATAGGCAAAATACTGTAGAAAGATCTGCTTACGGTGGCGGGGGGGGGGGGGGGTTCGAATGACGGTGCTTTTTTGATACAACAGCGCACGTGTAGACCGGGGGCAACAGAAGGACATAATGGTTGGGGTTGGGGATGTGTGTTGTTGTGGGGGGGGGGGGGGGGGCGGGAGCTGCGCATTGGCGGAGCGCGGTACAGAGGTCTCAAGGAGCACCTCACAATAAGGTCTCTCACTGGCACTACACCGGAACACTTTTAGCCGACAGCCGCAGCTATTTGGGAAAGATGGTGAGTGTGTGTGTATGTGTGGGGGTGTAATGGGGTGGGTAGGTTGGCGACTGGGGGGGGGGGGCTGGATTGGGGGGAGGGGGGAAGAGGCGAAGGTTAGATGGTTGTTGGAGTTGTATGTCCTTGTAACATCTAAGGTCATATCAGAACGGGTACCGACTTGTGTGGGGTGGATTGGTGGGAGGGAGGTGAGGGAAAGGTTGGTTGGTTGTTGGAGTTTTATGTCCTTGTAACATATAACGTCATATCAGGACCGGTACCGACTTGTGACAATACACACTCATGGTGAGTTTATAGTGCTGCCCCAATGGGTTTGTTGTTGTTGTTTGTTTGGTTGTTGTTGTTTTACGTCCTAGCAACATCTAAGGTCATATCAGGACGGGCCCCAATGGGAAATCAGGTCGTGGGCACCATGCTCCAACATCCCAGTCGATCACATTATCCTGACACTTAGCTAACCAATCCTTGCCCTATCCTATTAATACTGAGTGCCAGGTTAGGAAGCGACAAGACAAAATTTGATAAATAATTTGTTTGACTCGACCGGGAACCAAACTCCCGATCTCCCGCGCTCGAGGCTCGCGCTCTACTGAATCGGCCACCGCGCACGGCGGGAGGCGAAGGAGTTGGGTGGGGATGTGTAGAAAGCAAAGTGCGGTAGAAGGAAATGGGTGGTGAAATGTGGGTTGCGTGCAGCTAGCTACTGCCCACTGAGCACTCATGTCTACCGCACACAAAGGCGTGAGCGCGCGTTTGTTGTTGCGGCTGGCGAATGGTGGGTGGAGGGTGGAGGGTGGAGGGTGGAGGGTGGAGGTTAGTGCTATAGGCACGTGGGAGAACTGGCAAACACCGCGCTATTTCTGAACTGCATCGACCAATTCCAGGACCAGTGCACAACAGCTCAGGGTTGTTCAGGGTTAATCTTGGACATGGTGGAGGTTCATGGATGCTTAGGGAGGTTCGGAGCGGTTTGGGGATGTTTGGGGATGTTTTGAAGAGCCTGAGGGAGGTTTGAAGAGGTTTGCGGATGTTTGGCGGGGTTCGAAGAGGACTTGGAATGTTTGCTGAGGTTCGAAGAGGTTTGAGGAGGTTTGGGGAACCTTGAGGTTTCAGGAGGTTTGGGGAGGGTCGGAGATGTTTGTGGACGTTCGTAGAGGTTTGTGGATGCTTGCGGACGTTAAGGGAGGTGTGAAGTGGCTTGCGGAGGTTTGAAGAGCTTTCGGGAAGTTTGGGGAGGTCTGCGGAAACTTGGCAGATTCGAGGAGATTCGTGGAGGTTCGAAGAAGTTTACAGAGGTTTGAGGAGGTTTGAGGAGGTTTAGAGACGGACAGCTAGCTTCGGGGACGTTTCGGTAGGTTCCGGGAGGTTTGGGGAGTTATGGTGGACACTGCAGTTCTTAGTAAATTAGAACTATTCTTAATAGTTCAGACCACACCAGAAGTTCAGAATAATTGTAGGCAACGCTGGGCGGTTATGACCAATTCTGAGAAGTTCAGATAAGTACTACTCCGAACAGGTTGAGTAACTTTGAGCCACTTCCTAGAAGGCCTGAGCCATGCAATTCTGAGAACTTCGAAGCCATTCAGGGCAGTTTAGAATAATTCCGAGCAATTCAAGGGGATTCAAATTAGTTCAGAGCATCTTAGATTAGGTCCGATTAATTCAGAGTAGTTAAGTGCAGTATTAGAGCAGTATGGAGCAGGCCAGAGAAATTCAAAGCAGTTGAGTAAGTCTATAAAAGGTTAGAATAGTGCTGTTTAAAACATTTCAGGCTGGTTTACAAGATGCTTAGAAGAGCCTAGCTCAGTGAGCATTTGAGCAGCTCCTCCCCTCCGAGCACTCCTCCCCTCACCCCTCACCACGCCAGTCCCTTGTGCATCTCTAAGCGGAACAACCCAAGAAGTGCTCCAGGCGAGTCATTTCAGCTGATGCCACATCACATCAGCTGATATCTCAGCACTCACGTGAGCAAATCAACTCATATCAGCTCAGTGGATCTGGCATTGGCTGACGTCATAGAAGCTCTGATCTGCTCTTATCTTATCTGTTCCGAACACAGCGGGGTCAGATCACATTAGGTTGTGAGCTGTAATCAGATCTGAGCAGTTCTGAACAGATCGGAACATCCGGACTGCTCAGAACTGCTCAGATCTGCTCAAAACTGTTCAGAACCTAGCGGCTCTCAGCCCTCTCCGCACAGAGGAGGTTCGTCTATCGGGTGGGGAACGATGGCCGAGCCGGGGTGTGACTAGAGTTGGAGGGGGTGATGGAGTGATTGATTTCTGGTGGCTAGGGACTGGTGAGCAGTATGCGACATGATGGAGAATGTTGCAGGTCCCCAGTGGGCTCGGGGGTCACTGGGTTATTGGGTTCTGGAGGAGCCTCCGGGCATCCATTCCCCCACACTTCAATACAACCACCGCCATCTCTCCCCCACCATTTCTCAACACTTTATCTTCCAGCAATCCACGCATGTCCCAAGTGACCCTCCCACCCCCCTTCGCTCCCCCCACCCAACCACCCCACCCTTCCACTGACACCTGTGACCAACGGTTCTGCCATTTCAGATGCTTTAGATAATCCGATGAATGGAAGGACGGGACAATAAAGATATTGTCATTACGCCCATTCCTCCCCTTTGCTCTGAATTCCCTGTTCCACCTCCCACTCCACTCACTGTTCCATCTACCATCCGCCTCTCCCTTCTCCACCTCCAATCCTCCCTTTCCCGTCCTCCTGTGTCCCTGACCTACCACCCAGCTTGCTCTTCCTGCCTGAGCTCCCACCCATCTCTCCCTACCAAACCTCCCCTCCTGCCCCGCCCTTTCCCCCTCCCTGCTCCCTCACCCAGCTCCTCCTTACGGCCCCGCCTCAGATGCAATCTCTCTCCCCAGTCCACCTCCCCATCTCCCATGTCCCTGCCCTCCCAGAACCCTCTCTCCCTGCCCCACTTCTCCTCCTATCCTCTCCCTGCCCCACCTCAGATCCCTCCCCTCCTCCCCTACCCCTGCTCGCTCCCACCCTATCTCCCTGGCAAGCTCCCCTCCTCCCCTGTCCCTGCCCCACCGCAGATCTCCCTGCTCTCCCTACCCAACCTCCCTTCCTCCCCCGCCCCTCCGACGGTCCTCTCCCTGCCCTACCTACCACGCCCCCCCCCCCCCCCACTCCGCTTGTCCTCTATACCCCTGTGCAACCCTGCCCCCCCCCCCCCCCTCCCTTCTACACTGACCTTTCCGAGGCACCATTCCATTAAAACTTAAATCAAACTCCAGTCACCATTTCTTCAACCAAACCTGACATATACCCTCCATTGACCTGATACTGCGCGTTCACATACCTCAGACACCTGGTTCCCAACAGAGCCTTGTCGCGTATTCCAACAGGTCCAAGACGCAAGCCCCGAGTTTTAAATAGAATCTGACCAGCCGCTTGGCACCCGGTCCAGCTCTCCAGGCACCAGGTGCAGACATTATAAAGGATGGTTAACCCCGCCCCCACGCCTCGAGCGGATCCTACTTATTCGGCCTATAGATCTCCACGGGCGGCGGGCCCGCACGGCCCCCGCCACATAAAGCTGGCTAATTCATGGCATCATGGCGCCCGGAACACCGCCCCGACACGCACCCCGACATGGTTTATACACCACCCATACACATCTATACACCACCTACAAATGCACCCGGACCTGGTTTATACACCACCCACAGACTCACCTGGACATGGTTTATACACCACCCACACACTAACCTGGACATGGTTTATACACCACCCATACATATATGTACACCACCCACACACGCACCCAGACATGGTTTATACACCACCCATACACATCTATACATGACCCCCACACACACACATGGACATGGTGTATACACCACCCACACAGACACCTGGACATGGATTATGCAACACCCACCCATGCACCCAGACATGGTTTATACACCACCCACACACGTCTATACACCACCCACACACATACAGTTTGCATCTCTTTATGATCGTCAGGACATCTTTATGAGGTTCAATCACCTGCTGAATGTTGACCTTCTCATTGGCAATATGGTCTTTGCATTAGATGCGTCGTATATTGCTTTAATTTAGTTTAAAGACTATAATGATCACTCACACATGTCTATACACCACCCACACATGCATCTGGACATGGTTTATGCACCACCCACACATGCACCCAGACATGGTTTATACACCACCCACACACGTCTATACACCACCCACACAAGCACCCCCAACAGGGGGGGTTATAGAAGCATCAGCAAGAGCAGTTAGTTACACCACCCACACACATACATTGTTTATACACCACCCACACACACACACTTATAGTAGCTCCGTCATCCTGATACGGATGATTTATAATCGAGATATTCCTCCTATTCCTGCTTTACCTGCCATCATAAAACTACTGACGATAGCCAAAGCATCCATAATCTAATAGTGCTGCACAGAACAATCCTTCCTAGCTGATTTGAAGCTTAAGTAGCCCATTCCAAGTGCAAAATGTTAATTCTTTTCTGGAATATCAATAATGAGTTGATATACAATATGGTTGTCAGGAATACATATTAAAACCAGGTGACTAGATCATTAAATAACTTAAGGTCTGCTACTATTTAAAATCAAAGTTGGTTTTTTACAATAAGGTCATCATCGATTCGTTACCTGCGAGGATCATCGGTGTACCACCACAGATGACTTTGCAACCAGCTTTCTCTATTTTCCGCTGTTCTCCACTGCCCTCGGGGACTTGCCAAACTCCAGGTCTGTTCACTCCCTGATGTTGTCTTCACACCTCTTCCTTTGTCCGCCTTGTCTACCCTACCCCACCTCACCCCCTGTTTCATTGTTCCTAAAGCCCCAGTCACACATACCCGGATCAGGGGCCGGACAAGCCCCGGACCGCCATCTGGGATGGTCCGGGGCGATCCGTGGCTCGTCTCTGGGTCATCCGTGGTGACCCCCCCCCATATCCGGCCTGATCCGTGGCTCGTCCGGCGCCGTCTGGGCTCAGCCCCGGATGTTTTAAAATGTTTCAAACATCCGGGACGGTCCGGGGGATTTTACGATCCAGCTCAATCCGGCATGATCCGAGGGTGGTCCGGGGGTGGTCTGGGGGTGGTCCGGGTATTTTGGGGGTGGTCCGGGGTGGACCGGGGCTGTCCGGGGGTGGTCCAGGGTCATTTTGAACCACGGTTTGACCCGGACCATCCCCAGACTGTCCAGGACTACCCCTGGCCTAGTCACGGACCACTCCCAGACTGTCCGGGGGTGATCCGGGATAGTCCGGGGGTGGTCCGGGGCAGTCCGAGGGGTGGTCCAGCCTCATCCGGGTTAGGCAGGGGCCGGTCCGGCCCAGTCTGGGCTCGTCCAGGGCCATTCCGGGGGCAGTCCGGGGGTGGTCCGGGCAGTCCGGGGGTGGTCCGGGGTGGTCCGGGGTGGTCCGGCCTTTGGTCCGGGGCTCGTCCAGGAAGGTGTGACTGCGAAGCAAAAATCGACGAAAACAGTGATGTTATCCGTTTCGGTACGGGACAGTCCGGGCCGTTGGTCCGTGGGTGGTCCGGCTCAAAATCAGGGGCTCGTCCGGCTATGTGTGACTGGGGCTTTACAAGATGGTTTTGGCCAAACATGCTGAATGGGAATTATGACCACCCCACTGCAGTTTGCGTCTCTTTACAAGGTTCAATCAGCTGCTGAATGTTGACCTTCTCATTGGCAATATGGTCTTTGCATTAGATGTGTAGCATATTGCTTTTATTTTGTTTAAAGACTATAATGATCAATTTAATACATTTATCTATAATAAAAAAAAGAATATGACAGAAATTCAAAACCCAGTGGACTTTGAAACCTTAAGCGGCCTGCATTTGGCGGGTGATAATAGGGGTGTTTGCCGCCGGCGCCGGTGTGGCGGTTTAGATTCTCAGTGAGTTTAGATTCTATGCTCGCAGTTATGCGCATGTGCGTATCTGATTAACATGCCCCGGGTGACTCGACTCACCCGAGTTACTAGAAATTGAAATAGAACACCGCAAGTGGAGTTGACAAAAACACGCACCTTGTACAAAAAGTTTAACCCACCTCTTGGCTGTGGTTGGCTAGGAGCGATGTCACATTTGTGCATCAAAAAGTCGCTAGGGTCACCTGAGTTGATTAATCGAATATGCTGAAATGCCATTAGATTTTGACGCATGCGCAGAACCGCGAGCGTAGACTCTAAACCCACTGAGAATTTAAACCGCGACATCCGGTTGGAGCCACCAAGCGCCTGCCGGGTCGCTCACATTGACTGGGCCCATGTCGGCGGATTAACCAGCTCAATTCTCGGTGTTCAGCCGCCAGAGGGCCGAGGTACACAAAGAACTGGCAGCCGGCGCTAAGAACTAGCACCCGGCGCTATTTACCAAAAAGAACCCCACTGTCAATAAGCGGCCATTTTGTGTGTGTGTGTGCAAATGGGGGGGAGGGGGGGGGGAGGGGTGCTTAAGAGGAGGAGGAAGATAGTGGGGGGTTCCATTATTCAAAAAGGGTTGGTTGGTGGGGAGGGGGGCTACTCCTGCTTTAAGATGTGTAACTAGTGGCCCCAATATTATGTAGTTTGGCGTGCATCGATTGTCTCTGCTGTACATTATCCGCTACAGCCACTTGCTTTCTGTTTACCCGAGCGGCCTGGGCACTGGCCCGACTGTTGCCAAGCAGGAAAACATGACCGCGTTTGCTCCCACGTGCTATCTAATCTGGTTCATGTCGGTTGGATTTCTTTTCTTTTCTTACTTTTTTTTGTTTCCTTTTATTAATTTTGTTTCTTTATTTTCTTTTTTCTTTTTTGTTCTCCCCCTATGTTCCTTTTCCTCTGTCTCTTTTTCTTTTTCTGACCCTTTTTCTTTTTCCTTTTCGTTTACTTTTCTGTAATAAAACCCGAGGTGCGTTCCGAGGGTAAGGGCCAGGGGGGGATTTCTCCTCGGAATGCAATACTGAGGTTGTTGTGTTGTGTCTAAGCAAGCATATAAATAATAAATCTAAAGCCATTGTCACACCGTACCGGATTGGGGGAAACGGACGAGAACCGGACACTGCCCGGTTGTGTACGGCGATGTTCAGGTACCATCCGGTAACCATCCGGCGGTCTCCGGTACAAGTTTTGAACGTGTTCAAAACTTCTGCCGGACACCGCCGGACTGAGGTGTCCGGTTGGTGTCCGGTTTGTCCGGTACATGTCCGGGCGGGGGGAGCAAGGGAGCAAGCAATATTGCATAATCATCAAAACAGACGACATATGTGAGGTATTTGAGAGTGGGTTAAACTTAAAGCATTTGAGGAGAGAGGAACATAAATGAGAAGAGGCCTGCTGCAAAAGGAGCCACTGGACACGGTGGCCAAATCAAATGAGCGCAGGCTTCAAATGCGGCTGGTCGGGAGTTCGAATCCCAGCCGGGTCAAAGCAATAACTTACACAATTGTCACTGGTCGCTACCTAGCCTGGCGCTCGGTATTACTAGGATAAAACAAGGACTGGTTCGAACCGTATCAGGATAATGTGACTGAGTGGGATATTGGGTCATAGTGCCAGCTAGCAGCCTGGTCTCCCAGTAGGGCAAAACTATAAAGTTGTCATAATCGTGAACTATCACAAGTCGGTAGCTAGGACATAAAACAACAAGAAGCGAAAGGATCCTTCAGTTTTAACGTGACTGTGTTTTGTTATTGGCTTGTGCTGTGGTTTTGTTTGTTTGTTATTTTGTTGGTTGGTGTCGCCATTGTCAGGTTGCTTTTAAGTAACAGGAAGAAGACTCAGTATTGGCAATTATGAAGTGTTCAGGTTTCTGTGACAGAGATAAGTGGGCCGTGTTGGCAACTTTGTGTGCTGGGAGGCCATTTTTAATGAAGACTGCCTACTAATATTAAAGCTGCATAGTCCGATGAAATATCAAATTTTCAAAACCAAATCAATTATCTAGATTTGATTTTACATATCTATCTTAGATACCGATGCACTTATTAAGCATTTGTTTCTGCGTAGAAGGCAATGCCGAGTCAATTTAACAGACCCTGTTACTGCAGAAGTCTATGGTGTCAGAGTTTTGGCAAGCTTGCCAAAACTAATTTTCCATGTTTGCACTCAAAATATCTCAAAAGGTTCCGATTTAAAATAAAAGTAACTTTGAACTAATTTAAATTAGATACTAGTGATCAATGTAATATATTTATCTTAGAAAAAATATAGAAATTCAAAACCATCAGACTATGCAACTTTAATAAGATGGATACAATGCAGAAAGAAATGATGATTTACAAAGTAAGGCTTGTTTTATTTAACAATGCCTCTAGAGCACATGAATTGTTATGACCGGCTATTGGACGTCAAACATATGGTCATTATGATATATTTCTTTAGAGGAAAACCGGCTGCTACCACATAGGCTACTCTTTCCGATAAGCAGCAACGGGTCTTTTGTATGCACTTTCCCACAGACAGGACAGCACATACTACAGCCTTTGATGAACCAGGTGTGGACGATAATCTGATGCGGAACGAAACGCTCTTCTAGAACGGGATGAAAATGAGCATCACGTGATATGAGCAATCTCATTGTGTTTCACATGATGTAGCAATATGAATGTGAAAATGAAGAATTCAAATTTCATAATCTGATCAAAGTATTTGGTGGGTCGGAGTTGATAATCATAAACAGGGTGCTTCCAGTGGGATTCGAAGCCACGCATCTACCATTTCAGGGCTATGGTTATAACCGATATCCTATATAGGCTCTCTACCCAAACCTACTGTTGGCTTTAGGGAGTTTTCTGTCGCATCGGCGCAGTGGAGGCTGACAATCTGCAGCACTATATGGACACCGTATCATGTGGGTTGGATAAAGCTACATGAGGGTGACAAAACTTCAAATGTTGGCAGCAAAATACACTTATCTAGATGTAATCCTTCATATCAAACTTTAGATACTGGTGCACTTATTAAAGACTTAGTCACACCTCACCGGATTGAGCAATGGACAGAATTGTCTAGTCTGGTGGGGATAAGTATCAAAATGTGTCAAAATGTTGCGCTATCGCGTCAATTGACGCTGGACGAACGGACATGAAACCGACATGAAACCGACATGAAACCGACATGAAACCAACATAAAACGGTCTTGAAACGGACATGAATGGATAGCCAAGGGACAAAACAAACTCAAACCGGACAAGAACCGTAGATGTCAATCCGGTGGCATCCGTTCCTAGTTGTGTGCATGTTCAAAATTTGTACGGACACAAACCGGACTATCAGTATCAACGGACTTTGTTCGGTTTCTTTCTGTTTCCTCCAATCCAGTGATGTGTGACAGGGGCTTGAGCAATGCCTGCTGTATTGGATGACATTCTGTAGTGTCAATTTAATAGACCTCGCTAAAGCTGAAGCATATGGTGTCAGAATTTTGACATGCACACTGAAATTAATGTATCATGGATTCACTACAAATATCCCCAAAGCTAACCATTTACAATAAAAGATATTTCAATTTAAAATAAGTTTGATTATAACACAATTATCAAATATTTTAAATTGCCGATTTGGTATGAAAATGTATTTTTCATAAGTATGAACTTTTATTTAATGTAACATTGGTTGCTCGGCTGGAAGATCACTCCGTTGAGGGAGCCATACAGTTACCGTACTACATGTGCATGGTTAAAGTAGCATAGTCCGATGGTTTTGAATTTCTGTATTTTTTATGAGATAAATATATTAGATCGATCACGAGTATCTACTTTACATTAATTCAAAGTTACTGTAATTTTAAATGGTAAACTTTTTAGATATTTTGACTCCAAAGATATAAAATTAGTTTTGGCAAGCTTGCCAAAACTCTGACACCTTAGCTTCTGCAGTGACAGGTTCTGTTAAATTGGCTCAGTATTGCCTTCTATGCAGAAATAAATGCTTAATAAGCGCATCAGTATCTAAGTTAGCTATGTAACATCAAATCTAGATAATTGGTTTGGTTTTGAAAATTTGATATTTCATCGGACTATGCAGCTTTAAATAAAACTCAACTTCACTCCACACACATGCACACGCACACCCACACCCACACCCACACCCACACCCACACCCACACCCACACCCACACCCACACCCACACCCACACACCCACCCCCACCCCTACTCACCAGGTTTGCATGGCCTTCATTTTGTCTGTGCACACTGTTCCTCACATCCCCTTGTCGTGTCTGACAAACGAGCACCTCTGTTCACACCCATGATATGCTTACTTCCCACATGTTATCTTACCGACTTGTCCTTTCTTTTTTAATTCAAATACCACAGTCTATATGCAGGGTAGATCTGACCACGACTATCCCCAACAACAACCCGTCCCCCCTCCTCACGGGATGCGATATCACAATCGGTAGAATGCCTACTTCCCGTGCTGAACGTCGGGAGTTAAAATCCCGACCGAGTCAAACCAATGACTTACACTATTGATACTTGTCACGACCTAGCCTTGCACTTGGTGTTAAAGGTGCATAGTCCGATGAAGCATCAACTTTTCAAAACCAAAACACTTACCTAGATTTGATTCTACATATTTATCTTAGATACTGGTACAGTTGTTAAGCATTTGTTGTCACATAGAAGGGCATGGTGGGGAGCGTCAATTTAATAGAACCTGTTACTGCATAAGCCTATGGCATCGGAGTTTTGGCGTGCTTGCCAAAATTAAGGTGGCATGTTGTCACTTCAAATATCTCCAACGGTAGCCATTTAAACTAAAAGTTACTTCAACCTAAAGTAAACTAGCTTATAATGATCAAATTAATGTATTTATCACAGAAAATGACAGAAACTCAAAGACACGGACTATGCAATTTAATAGGATCAAGCAATCACTGGGTAGCTCAGTATGAGGATAATCATAATGTGATTGAGTGGGATACTGGGTAATGGTGTCAGTAACCTGACCTCCCAGTGGGGCAGCACTATAAAGTCGCCTGGAATGCGCACTGTCACAAGTCGCGACCCATCCTGATATTACCGTAGATGTTGCTCTGTCCTGATATGACCGTAGATGTTCTTCTGTCGTGATATGACCGTAGATGTTGCCAGGACGTAAAACTCCAACAAGCAACCATCCATAGATGTTGGTAGGATGCAAAGCCCCAAGAAACAAACAAGCCCCCCCCCCCAGCCCCCACCCGCAGAACAGAACTGAGACCTGTCAGTAGGTGTTCTCTGTGGCGGAGTGGTCAGTCTCCTAATCTGAAGGTCAGTGGTTCGATTCCCCGTGCCCCCACCTCTGCCAATTTCGATTTCCACCGCTGTGGATAACTTACAGCATCATCAAAGGCCGGTTGCTCTCATACCATGTCTATGTGGTGTGGGAGGTTAAAAATCCCTTGGGTCGGTAAAAGTGTAGACTCAGGCTTTCTATCGACAAACTGTCTAATGGTGAAAACAAGTCTATTCAGGCTTATCCATAATAGGCAGTATAACTCTTCAAGAAAAAAAAAGACTCTACTGACAACTCCAACAGAGAACTGAAGTATCAGAACTAGCTTATGTCAGAAAGAACCTGTTCCAGCTATGTATCACTCCATAGTAGAGGAAATTCATATCACAGCAAATAACGCCAGAATAAAAACAAACAAAATATGATTCCAGATCAAATTTCAAAGCATTCGCCATTTGCCTTACATTTATTGGCCACAAAAAAAGAAAAGAGAAAGCATAGGCAGGTAAGTAATGATACACTGCTTCCCCCACATCCTCCTTCATTTATTTATTTTTTTATTGAGGCTGTATTTATATTGTCCATAGCATATAAGCCCGGGTATTCATGCTTCCTTTCAATGCTGCCCAGCTGTAGTGTTGGTGTTATCTTATTACACAGTAGCTACTGATAAGGTATTTGATTGCCTGCATTTCAGTAGCAGATAGATAATTGGTTGGTATGGTTAGTAGCCTATGTTAGTTTTTTTTTATTTCCTTGGCATATATGTATTTGATTTTTGTCTACTCTTACTATTAGACTAGCCTACTCCTATGTACATATCATAGGCTTGTACATAGCTGTCTGGTGTGCTATCTGGCTACTTTTGGCATGGTTACCTTCCATTGGGCGTCCCGCTGGTGGGCCGTGACATATCACATTCTCCTCTTCCCATCGATGTCACGTGATAGTCAGGGAATGGGAATCCACGTCTGTATCCCACAGAGATGAACCACTGGGAAGGTCCTTATTTATTAGCCCTTACACGTGTTAGTGATCATTTCATTTTTTCATATCCAATATGTCCGTGATCAGATAGTGAATACGAAACATATCCAGAAGAAGAAAGCTTCATAGTTGGGATTTCGGCCTTGGCTAAACTGGTTTGATTATTAATTTGGTTATTTTTTTCAGGTTTTTAATCAATTCCTTCATCTGACAATGTTTAATTTTATTATATATATATATCCCATTTAAAATCTGCCGGTGGCTTATTCGGCGATAGAGTGCAGGTTTTCCATGCGGAAGGGCAGGAGTTTGATTGACAGTCGAGTCAAACGAATTACTTTCTAAATTGATGCGTGTCACTACCGAGCCTGGTGCTCGTCATTACTAGGATAGGGAAAGGACTGGTTAACTCAGTATGAGGATAATGTGACTGAGTGGAATATTGGATCATGGTCCCAGCAGCCTGGTCGCCCAGTGGGGGAACCATCATGAAGTCCCCATGAGTGCAGGCCCTTAGAAGTTGTCACCAGCTGAGATTTTGATAGGACATAAAACCCAACAAAGCAACACAGGTATGTTGTTGGGTACAAGGTAAGTGTTTCAGTACACATATATCTTCCCCCAAAGGACTTTCGACTTACACACAGTCAACATATACATATATATATTAGTTTGGACCATATATTTAACGTCAAAATAAGAGGTCAGCTTATCCAGGGCAACTATGGGAAATAAAATCATTATGCTATTATAGTAGTCCATAATAAGCCTAACTACTACACAGTGGTAGTCTTGAGTGCACTGACCCTTGCTTATATGAAGTGTAGGCAGATAGCAGACATAATCACTGCAATGAACCATTCCACGCATGGCTACTAGCCATCTGTCCTGTGCCCCGGCTGGCCAATGCTACTCACTTCTATTCCGAGATATATGTAGAATAAATCTGGCGAGGCCCCTGAGGTTTGAATCAACTTATGATGTTGCCTTTTTCCATTCCCCAGGCTGAACAGAAACAGGCCGAGTACACAATTGTAAATTCATTCCGTTAATATCATATCCATACTGGTGTAATGGCCAGACAACCAACGTTCGGATCCTGGTCACGGCACCAATGTAATGGCCCATGGCCCTCCGACTCCCACTCTCGCGGTTACTCACGGAAGAACACCAAGATTCAATCAGAGTACGCTTCAACTTGGTTTATTGAACCATCTGCTCTCCGTGGCGTCAGTAGTTGTCTGACCCGCCCCCTGACTCGCCATATCCCACATCGACTCTATAGGGGTGTGTGTGTGTGGGGGGGGGGGGTCAGCCACACGCAGTAGAGGTCAGCCCAGTTGGGGTCTGACCGGTGGCTACCCGTGCCGCCACCTAGCGCAGTGTAGTGGTACTGCGCTGGTGTACGGCGTAGTCTCCGCTGCTACCGCGTGGTAGTAGAGCTCATGTTCAGACTACTACACTGGTTAAAAACTTGAGAATGATAATGGGTCACAAGGTTGGCATTGTGTTTGATTTGAAGTGAATGACTCACCCCGTCCACCATTCCATCGCACCTAATAGACTCACGGGTGGATGGTCAGCTTCGGCCCCATCCACCAAAGTTGTGGAAATGGGCTTTCACATCCAGCACTGCTGTATATCCGCCAGCTGCCCGCTAGCCATCGGCACTTCTCAGCAAGCCGGCTGTGTGTCCACCCTGCACTACTTTTTTCTTTTTTCTTATGTTTCTTTTTTTATAAATTATAATATAGACATAAAAGAGCACAACACGCTCATTGGGTCATTTTAACATCCTGGACAATAAATATATAATGTGACATATTTCTAATCTGTTTAAAAAACACTAGTGATAGATGGTTAAGTGTATTTAACCAGAACAAAAGCAACCTGATCCAGGACAATATCATGAACAGATTATAATTGCTCAAGGGATGATGGATTCACTGCTTACCGCAACAATATTTTCCAACAAGTGGGATATACAATAGAAATTCTGCAATTTCCATGCAACTTGAGTCCAGACGGACGGGAAGGCAGCAAGAGGCAATACTCAAATATCTAATTCGAAGAATAGAAGTTTGGGTGAGACTTTTATTGTTATTGTTGGTGGTAAATTATCATTGTATTCAGCGAATAAAGGTATTGATTCAGCACTGAGGCACCACTGTTCTTCCAGCCATGTCATGTTGCATTCATTCACGTTTATAATAAGAGTGTGATGCCCCTGTCACGTACACGTTTGTGGACGTAGTTGAACGTAGTGGAGGCTAACATAGTTGAATGTAGTTGAACATAGTTGAATGTAGTTGAACGTAGTTGAAAGTAGTTGAACGTAGTTGAATGTAGTTGAATGTAGTTGAACATAGTTGAACATATGGGCATCCGTATTTGTCTGTGATGTTAACTTGGTAATAACATGGGTGAGCTGTGATGTCCGATTTAATTTGTGGACACGTTCAAAAGAGAGTTATGTTAGAGGCTGAATTTGGATCCAGGATGCTAATGTACTCTAGCATACTCTAGCATACTCTAGCATAATCTAGCATACTCTAGCCTACTCTAGCATGCTCTAGCGTGCTCTAGCGTACTTCGACGAAGTGGACATAGGTGAATGTAGTGGAGGCTTACGTAGTGGAATGTAGTTGAACGTTGTTGAACCTACTGGCATCCATACGGTAACATATTTATCCGTACCATAACATATTTATCCATACCGTAACGTATTTATCCGTACCGTAACATATGTATCTGTACCATAACATATGTATCAGTACCATAACATATTTCTCCATACCGTAAAGTATTTATCCATACCAAAACCTGCCATACCATAACATATTTCAATGTAGTTTAACTTACTTACACTACTTTTGACCCACGTTTGACACATGTTAGCCTCCACTATGTTCACCTATGTTCAATTATGTTCACTAATGTGTATGTGACCGGGGCATCACAATCAAGAAACGGTTGCCCATGGTATTGTTGACCAATGGGCCCCGGTCACTACCGGGCCGTTGGGAATATGGTAATGGCAACGGGCTAACCAACCTCCCTGACACCTGACCATAGAGCCTAAGGTAGCGTTTGACTACTGCGTGGATTACCGCTTTGGACAATGCTACAGAATTAGGTCACCATGACTACAGCACTGTCGCCATGTAAATTAGGGATCACCATAGGTCTCAATGCTATAGCCTCATGAATATTAATGTCAGTAATGAGCCTGCCCCTGTGATACCATTGTGTAGCCATAACTGATCTGTCCTTGGAACTGACTGTGTTTTAAGCGGCTGTCAGACATCACTGGATTAAGCAACGGACAGTCCGGTGGTGATAAGTATCAAAATGTATTAAAATGTGTCAAAGTGTTGCGACATCAGGTCTACGAATGGACACGAAACGGACATGAAACGGCCAGGAAACAGACAGCCAAACTCAAACTGGAAAAGAACCGTAGATGTCAATCCGGCGGCATCCTTTCCTAGTTATGTGCATGTTCAAAACGTGAACGGACAAAAAACGGACTTTGTTCAGTTTCTCTCCATTTCCCCCAATCCGGTGATGTGTGGCAGCTGCTCTACCAAACTCGGCTGTAGTTGTTGGTGAGTCTCTATAAGTTGGTTGGTTGTTGGAATTGTACATCCTGGCAAAATGTAAGGTCATATCAGGACAGGTACTGACTTGTGACATTGCAGACTCATGGTGGCTTTATGGTGCTGCCCTACTGGGAAATCAAGCCACCAGCTCCATGACCGAATATGCCACTCAGTCACATTATCCTGACATTGAGTTAACCAGTCATTGCCCTATCCTATTAATGCTGAGCGCCAAGCTAGAAAGCTACAAGTATCAATTTTGTAAGTCATTGATTTGACTCAACCGGGAATCAAACTCGATCTCCTTCATGGGAGGCCTGTGCTCTACCCATTCGGCCACCGCGTCCGGTAAGTCTCTATAACTTATAAGAGGTGCCTCTAGAAGTTGTTGTGCGATAGTTTTAGTGTTCAGTGTTTGTGTTGGATTGTTGTGGAACTGGATGTTGGAAAATGGTTGTCAAGCTGGGGTATGAGTTGAGGGTTAAAGGCCCTGTCACGCCTCACTGGATTGGAGAAACGGACAGAAACCAGACACTGTCCGGTGAAATACGGCAATGTCTGGTTTATATATGGTTGGCGTCCGGCCTGTCCGTTATCTGTCCGGTGGTGTCTGGTGTGTACGGTGGCAAGTTTTGAACATGCACAAAACGTGTATTGGACACTGCTGGACTGGCGTGAACGGTTGGTGTCAAGTTTAAGTCCGTTTAGTGTGTTTTGTCCGTTTCATGTCCGGTACCCATCCGTTACGTCTCCGGTTTGCTTCCTGCAGAGTCCGTTGATGGTGCTGCGGGTATTCGGTCCGTCGGTTTTTTATCTGTTTTTGTCTGGTAGGTGTCCGGTTGGTGTCCGGTTGGTGTCCGGTCCGTCCGTTTGATATTCGGTTTTCACCCGTCGGTTGACCATTGCTTGTCCGTTGATATCCGATGTTGTCCGGTTATCGTCCGGTTATCGTCCGTTTATCGGCCGTTTATCATCCGGTGGCTATTTGTTAATGTACGTACGTTCCTTGTCCGTTGAAAGCGCAACATTTTGACACATTTCAATACATTTTGACACCGGACACCAATGGACTAGACAATTCTTTGTGCGGTTGTGTCCGGTACTCAATCCAGTAAGGTATGACAAGCGCTTAACTGACAAGGAGGACATCCTTAAAAGGGCAAGAGAATAGCCCTGTGGATGGATTTTCACCCACACGCACACACCCCTCCACACCCACCAACCTAAACCACCACCTGCACCACACACCCACACACACCCATACCCACACCCGCAATCACCCCCACATCTACCTTAACAGCTACACCCCCCACACACACACCTAAGCCACCACCCACACCCACACACACGCTGACATGCGCACTCACATGTACACCCACACATACCTAAACCATCATCCCCACCCGCACCCGCAACCGCACCCACACCTGCACCCACACCCACACCCAGATACCCACATACCCACATCCAAAATCACACTCAGAACTACCTCACACACACTAACCTATACTCACCCGCATCCACACACCTGCTTCCACACACCCGCATCCACACACTCAGTCACACATCCACATACATACATACTCACCAACATCCACATCTACACCCACACCTACACCCACAAGCTCAGCCACATCCACATCTACACCCACACCCACAACTACACCAACGATCATACCCACACAAACTCACACACACGCATACTCACCCTCACCCACAAAACCACCCACACACACACACTCACCCAGACCTACACTCACATATACATCTGCACTAACCGACACCCATACCCACATCCACACCCATACCCACACCCACACCCACACCCACACCCACACCCACACCCACATCCACACCCACACCCACACCCACACCCATACCCACACTTGCACCTAACTTAGATCAATGGAGGGACCCAGTTGTCTGTATGGTACAAAAGCGCCCACTTTTCTCTACCCTACTTTACATCCCAACTTATCCTCATATAGGTCAATCCATCCCACTTGTCTCAATAGTCCTTTCACGAAGCCCACCTTCTCCTGACTGGATTTCACTTTTTTTTCCTTGTTCTTGTTTTCATTTTTTTTGTAATGTGTTTCCTATTGTTCTCATCTTTTTCTCTTTTTTTTTCTTTCCCCCGTTTTTGTCTTTTTGTTTCTATCATTTTTCTTCGTCTTTGTCTCTGGCTTCTTGCCACGCTTCTGACAGATGAGAGTCCATCTGAGATAAATGAAACTGAGTGGTTTAACACGCTCGGACAATCCCCAATGGGGCCCCCACTAAGGACCGAGCCAGCGAGCCATTATCTACGCGCATGCTCACTGAGGCTACCGGAAGTGAGTATGTGTGTGTGTGGGTGGGTGTGTTTTTGAAAACGGGATTAGGCTGTCAGATAGGTGTGTGGAAGTGGGAATGAGGTGGGTGGGTGTCGGAAACAACTTCAATGCTCAGCTAAAATGTGTAGCAGCTAAATTCACATCTCGTGTTCGTGTATTTTGTAGACAGTTTTAACCCGGAGTTTGCAAGTATGACAAATTTAAATTCAGCACACCGAACCAAATATGGAAAGTACACAGCTTCATGTTTGTCTGGTTTGTTGTTGTTGTTGTTGAAATTGCACTCTTTTTGTCACACTGGAGAAACCAACTAGGAAATATGGGGTATGCAAGACCTGTAGTAAATATGTAACCTTACCGTGCGACTGACACTGGTCTACATCCGGTGGAGGTGAGGAGGGAAGGTGGAGCCACCGGTACAGTGTTGGTCTTACGGAGTGCAACAAATAATAAAAATAATTAACCCTTAGGTAACTTTATACTCGCATAATTCCTTATACATCACATATATATATAGAGAGAGAATGAATATTCAAATTAGTGGATATAATCATTATCAATGTCCGTTGTATACTAGCACATATGCAACGTTGTGGCGTGAGTAGTCCACGTCGTGCATGAAATCGCAGCTAAATGTCGGACAACAAAGTGGACTGAGGACTTGGCGGGGCGTGAAGGTGTAAGCAGGTTAAGGTGGATGCACATTGGGGTGGAGCCTGTACGCCTACAGACACACCCACACACCCACACACCCACACACCCACACACCCACACACTCACACAAACTCACACATCCCACATACCCACACCCATACACCCACACACCCACACACCCACACACCCACACACCCATACACCCATACACCCATACACCCACACACCCACACACATCCCACATACCCATACCCGCACAGCCACATACACACACCCACACACCCACACATACCCACAGCCACATACACACACCCCACACACCCACACACACACCCACACACCCACACACACTCACACATCCCACATATCCACACCCATACAGCCACACACCCACACACCCACACACACACCCCTCCACACACACACCCATCCCACACACCAACACACCCACACACCCACACACACTCACACATCCCACATACCCACACCCATACAGCCACATACACACATCCCACACACACACACGCAAACACACACATGCCCACACCCACACACCCACACACCCACACACACTCACACATCCCACATACCCACACGCATACAACCACATACACACACCCCACACACCCACACACACAAACACACACACATACCCACACACACACATACACCCACACACCCACACACACTCACACATCCCACACAACCACATACACACAGCCACATACACACACCCCACACACCCACACACCCACACACCCACACACACACATGCCCACACACATACACCCACACCCACACACCCACACACCCACACCCACACCCACACACCCACATCCACACACCCATACACCCACATCCATACACATCCACACACCCACACACCTACACACCCACCCACACCCACACACCCACACACCCACTCACCCACACACACTCACACATCCCACATACCCACACCCGTACAACCACATACCCACACCCCACACATCCACACACCCACACACCCACACACCCACACACCCACACACCCACCCACCCACACACCCACACACTCACACATCCCACATACCCACACCCATACAGCCACATACACACATCCCACACACCCACACACACACAAACACACACATGCCCACACACACACATACACCCACACCCACACACCCAAATATCCACACACCACGCACCCACACATCCTCACACCCACACACCCACACACCCACACACCCACACCAACACCCACACCCAACCACCCATACACCCACACACCCAGACACCTACGCACCCACACGCACCCATATATACACACACCCACACATCCACACCCACATACCCACACGCCCACACACCCACATGCCCACACACACCCACACGCCCACACACACCCACACACCCACACACCAACATACTCACACACACCCATACCCACACCCACATCGACACACCCACACACCCTCACACACATCCACACCCAAACACCCACATGCCCACACACACACATACCCAGACACGCCCAAACCCCCACACATCCACACCCACACACCCACACGCCCACACACGCCCACACACCCACATCCACACCCACACCCACACAGCCACACACCCACACACGCCCACTCACCCACACACCCACACATCCACACACCCACACATCCACACACCCACACATCCACACACCCACACACCCACACATGCACCCCCACACACTCACACACCCACACACCCTCACACACATCGACACACCCACCCACCCTCACACACATCCACACACCCACACGCCCACACATCCACACCCACACCCACACAGCCACACGTCCACACACCCACACACGCCCACTCACGCCCACTCACCCACGCATCCACACACTCACACACCCACCCACCCACACACCCACACATGCACCCCCACACACTCACACGCCCACACACTCACATACCCACACACACCCATACCCACCCCCACACATACCCACAAACCCACACTCCCACACTCCCACACTCCCACATCCACACACCCACACACTCACACACATACACCCACACACCCACCGACCCAGACACGCACACCCCTATCTCCTCACAACTGAAAGCCCACCCTTGTCACGAGGCCCCATTCAAGCTGAAGATTCTGAGGTTTCACGATGTTGCACAATAAGTACGGTATTTTCACGGTTAACTGCTATTGGAGGCTTGTGGTGTGTCTGATTCAATTTGGTGGGGATGTTTGTGTGTTCTTCGGATTAGTTGTTATTGTACTTCTGGTACTATTTTTGTATTTTATTGGTTTTGTTTTCGTACTTTATTACATTTATTGTGCTTTTAGAATAATTTAGTTGTATTTCTTTGCAAGTCTATGCATGTCTTCGCATTTCTTTGCACTTACTAGCATGTCATATTAGATTTTTTTTAAATGGCATTTCATGAAGTGGCATTTCAAGAATTGTCTTACAGTGGTGCAGACTTGCAGCCTTCGGCGCCAACGCCACTGAAAAATCTCCTAAAAAAAAAACAGCTTTGAGAAAATGCAATCTATTTTGAGAACATAAAATATTTTGAGAAAATAAAATTTGTCTGTTTAGTTATATACCGTGACAAAGCTTGTCGTCTGCTTTGACATACGTGTCGTCTGTGTTGACATAACTGTCGTCTGTTGTGACATAGATGTAGTCTGCATTGAAATAAATGTCGTCTGCAACAACTAATCAGATCGCTTCATTTGCACTGAAAAGAAAGCTTTCACTAAAACTGGTAGCCTCTGAGTAAGTTCCACATTCAGGTTAGAGACGATGTTTATGTCCAGCATGAGCCATGATGACGTCATGTCACGTGGGGGTCGTTCCTAACATGGCGGCGGCCACCCACTTTTGCTGCCCCGACATCGTGAATTGTATGTTTGAGTAAGCCTGAATCGATGATCTATGAAAACAGCCTGTCGCCTCATGTTGGCTTACAGGACTCAATCATTCCGGGGGCAGATCGTGGAGACCTGGAGGCGATAAATGAATACACAAATCATGTGTGACCCAACAACCGGTAAACAGTGGGACCTAGGGTGAGGGGGGGGGGGGGGGGAGGAGGGGCGGCTTGGGGGCGGGGGGGGGGCGGGGGGAGGTTCATGCAAGGGTGGAAGTGTGGGTGATGCTGTGGGGAGGGCAAATGTGGTGCGGATGGGGGGGGGGGGTATATAGAATTAGCCTTATGACCTAGACAATTAACGATCTTTACTCATTACTCATTACCTGTTACTCATTACTCATTACTCAATAATAAATTATCGCAAATTCATCAAATGTGCTTAGTCATGGTTTCATGTCGACCCAGCTGGTGTTTGTTGGATGTTTGGAACTGAACCTTTATATCTGGTTGGTAACACATTGGCTGTCTGGATCTAAATCTGTCTAATTTCAGGTTGATGAAACTACTGTAATAGTCGCACATTGACAACCAACCCTAAGCTGACCCTTGAACCATGTCCTGTCAATAGGACCGGCAGGTGGCAGCATATCAGACGGATGACTCGACAGTGGAATATTCCACCCTCAACTAGCGAGCACTCCACCCCTATCCCGCCATTAGAGATTATATCAGTGCCCAGATATTCTGTGATAATTCGCTACACCTACTGTCGGTAATAAACCGGGTTCGGCCCCTGGTTTGAAGCAAATGGAGGGAGTGTGGTCCATTAGTCCATGATTTGTTGAACCTCCTCTGCTTGCTTGGGTTTTACATCCTACCAACATCTATGGTTATATAAAGATGATTACAGACTTGTGAACCGTGCACACCCACACCCATGGTGACTTTATAGTGCTGTTCATCCAACTGGGCAATTGAGCCACCAGCACCATGAGTATGACCCTATCTGCCACTCAGTCAAATTATCCTGACACTGAACTAAACAGTCCTTGCCCTATCCTATTAATACTGAGCACCAGACTAGGTAGCAACAAGTATCAATTTTGTAAATCATAAGTTTGACTCGGCTGGGGTATAAATTTCTCCAGGATCCAGTCACATTTTTGGTTTGGGGGAATTTCCGACTAGGTGCTCATTTTGTTGTGCTTAAAAAAGGAATTAGTTGGCAATGAGTTGAGACTAAACTAGGCTGGTAGGTTCGTTGTTGTTTTACGTCCTAGCAACATCTAAGATCATATCAGTCCGGGTACCGACTTGTGACAGTGCACACTCATGGTGACTTTATAGTGCTGCCCCACTGGGAAATCAGGCCGCCCACACCATGACCAGATATTCCACTCAGTCACATTATCCTGACACTGAGCTAACCAGTCCTTGCCCTATCCTATTAATGCAAAGCGCCTGGCTAGGAAGTGACTAGTATCAATTATAAAGTCATTGGTTTGACTCGACCAGGAACCGAACTCCCGACCTTATGCACACGAGGCCTGCGCTCTGCCGATTAGGCCACCGTGCCCGGTATAAACTAGGCGACACCTGCCCTAAGCCTATGTAAGTCTATGTAAGTCTAGGTAAGTCTAGGTAAGTCTATGTAAGTCTATTTTAAGCTGACACTGAGCTCGACTTATTGTGATGGTTTCTACGTGACAGCATTTGTAACACTGAACTGGATGAATGGCATGGGAGATAAGGCCTAAAGGGGAATCCCCACAGATGATGAATAGTTCATAGAAGGAAGGAGACACAGGGTGAGTCCACATGAGGCCGTATTCCATTATGAAGGTCCGGATCACTCGGATCATCCGAGTCGTCAGAATTTCAAATAGAACACCCCGAGGTGAACCTAAATCTACAGGGGATGTTTGCAAAATGATCCGACTCCACGATGACCCACGTCTTGGCTGGGGGAATCAGGAGCAATGTCTGTGCTGGTACCTGTAGACATACAGCTACTAGTACAAGTCCCATATATTCGTTTAATGTTTAAAAAAAGAAGAAAAAGTATGACCACCTAGATTAATGAAATGGACATATAGCTAAACTATGCAATCATAAAATACTTTAAATCCTATGAAATGGACATGTAGCTAAACTATGCAATCATAAACTACTTTAAATCCTATATTGCTGGACTTATATTAGTTACTTAAAGAAAGACAATTTTGGATTAAGTCAGGATTTGTTCCACCTCGAATGCATTCGTTTATGCAACCCGAGGTTGTAGGGTCTGCGCATGAGCAAAAAAGTGGTTGGGATGATCCGAGGGGATTAATCGATTCCGGCCTCGTGTGTGGGTGAGTACGTGAGTAGTTAAAGCTGCATAGTCCGATGGAGCATTACATTTTCAAAACCAAAGCAATTATCTACATTTGATCCTACATATCTAACTTAGATACTAATTCACTTATTAAGCATTTGTCGCCCCATAGAAGAGGATACTAATTCACTTATTAAGCACTTGTCGCCACATAGAAGAGGACACTAAGTCACTTTAATAGAACCTGTTACTGCCGAAGCCTATGGTGTCAGAGTTTTGGCGTGCTTGCCAAAACTAATTTCACATGTTTACACATCAAATATCTCAAAGGTTAGCCATTTAAAATAAAAGTTACTTCAAACTAAAGTAAGGTAGATTATAACAATCAATTTAATTTATTTTTCTCAGTAAAATTACAGAAGTCAAAATCATCAGACTATGCAACTTTAAGTAGGTAAGTAGATGGATAAGTGGGAAGGGTTAGAGGATCACACATCACTTCAACACTAACAATAAAGCAATACAAACTTTAACTGCAACATTTGCACAAAAAGAGGTAGTGTTTGATCAGACTCCCGGTGTAACGATTTCAATTTTTCCCCTTTTCAAGTTCACCCGGGGAATCTGAAAACGTTTTTAATTTTCCCGGAGGGAAATTAAAAACTTTTCAGATTCCCAGCGGGGGAAATTAAAAACAGTTTTCAGATTCCTCCCCCTATTTTCAAATTCCCCCCTCCGGGAATTTAAAATTGTTTAAAAAACTTTAAAAAACGTTTAAAAATTCAGACCTATAATATTTTTTTCTTAGCCATCTTGGAGACTTTTTGTGTCATTTGGGGTGAAATATGTTTTGTTGTACTAGTAATAATTTCCATTATGCTATTCTCTGTGTATTACTATATTTGTCATGAAAAATAACAATAAATAACAAAAATTAAGAAAATTCCCCAAAAATGGGGTGGGGGGAAAGTTAAAACGAGGGAGGGAACTTGAAAACGTTTTCAAATTCCCCTGGGATGAATTTGAAAACCTTTTCAAGTTCCCAGGGGGGAACTTGAATCAGGGGGGAATTTGAAATCTTTACACCGGCATTGAAGTAGTAGAGAAAGTATGTTAATGCCCACAGTCAGATTAGGAGATGTAAGATTAATTATTTACAACTGTGCACTGAGAGTGTTAGATGCTGATCAGTCAGTGTTCAAGAATCTCAAATCTAGTACTCGACAATGTTTACTCACCGACATTCACAATCAGTAGCGGTGAGTGAATTTATTGTTTCGCGAATGTCAGAAATATACAAATTCCAGTACGTGTCTATTTTCACGAGGGGCAGTTGTTTGTGAGTATTTAATAATTGTTTAGAATGGAAAGTATTGGATGTACAAATACAGGACAGTGCACTTATTGTTTAAATAGAGGAAATTAGCAATACTTGCATGACGCAGCGTTATTTGAATAGTTCAGGCGCAAAACCACATAAACGCCAATACAAAGATGGAGATAAACATTGAAATCAAACCTTCAAAAACTTAATTTGTTTATATTCCTTCTCTTTTGTTCATTCCTCCATAACTATATGATCCTATGAAAAGTGGAATTGTCATTGATGCTCAGCAACACGGGTAATTTGATATGCGTACACAGCCATAGCCTAATAGTAAACTAAGGAAGGCCTTATGCTGCCACCTATCGAAGAACGATTGTATTAGTATATGCCTTGTGTGCCAGCACCACCTATCTTCACTTTCGAGATACGAAACCTGATTACCCTAACTAGTGCTATCGATCTGCAATCTGCATTGCATTCTTGAACTAAGTAACCTTACAAGCCTATATAAGACCAGGTCCTGCAGCAGTGAGCTCACATCGACATGGGCACAAGGAGGACACTGACCAGCCTTAAAATTGCCACCACCCCTACGTGACATTGTCGAGGGCGAGGGTTAAAGCTTCTTGACCTCACTGTAATTGAACTTGTTGTTGAAATTGAACTTTGTATTGAACAAAAAAACTTACACTGGTGGTACTAAAATAAATCCAACTTTAAACTTATCTGCTCTGTCGTTTTCAAATTAGTGAGAATTATAAATTATTTTACGGTAAAAATAACTTATTTAAACTACATTTTTAGATTGGCGTCTACGTGGTTTTGCACCTGAACTCTTCATTTGGAGATCACCCCCTCTATGTAGCCGAAATGAATTTGGTGGTATTTTAAACTCAGCCATCACTTATGGAGAATAGAATTGAAAGGCGGTCTGAATACTATTATTACCTTACCTGTGGAGTAACTGGATTCCCAACTGAGGGATGGGGTGCGGATTTCAATGTGGCCACTTGAGATGAAATGGAGTGCCATATTGAAAAGGACCCATCACTGCAAAAAATACTCTCAGCAAGACCGTGGAGACACACTCACATAAATAAATAGAATCACGAACCATTTGTGCTTTAAGGTGTCTCTTCTCAAATACACTCCTGGATTTAAAAGGCATATATCTACCATCTGAATAGCTCCTGGTATTTAATAAAAAGAAAACAAATGTATTTATTTGAAATAAAAAGATGAGATTGATAGTTTGTTTGTTGTTTATTTCTTGTTGTTTTACGTCCTAGGTACATTCAATGACATATCAGGACGGGTACCGACTTGTGACAGTGTGCGCTCATGGTGACTTTATGGTGTTGCCCCACTAGGAATTCAGACAGCCGACACCATGACTCGATATCCCACTCAGTCACCTTATCCTAACACTGAGCTAACCAGTCTTTGCCCTATCCTAATAATGACGAGCACCAGGCTAGGAAGTGAGAAGTATCAATTTTGAAGTCTTTGGTTTGATTTGATCAGGAACTGACCTCCCGACCTTCCGCATACGAGGCCACGCTCTGCCGAGTAGGCCACCACGCCCTGTAGTCAGCTGCATGAGCGAAATAAAATATTACCTAAGATCCTCGACTTCGATTGTGTGATAGAACTGGGCTGACAGAGGAGTGCATTGGAGACACTGACGGTTGTGCTTTCCAATCTTTATTCCCTCTAAAGGTCGGGTGTGAGGCATTTTGTTGTTGTTGTTTTATATGTCCTAGCAACATCTAAGGTCATATCAGAACAGATACCGACTTGTGACAGTGCACGCTCATGGTGACTTTATAGTGCTTCCCCACTGGAAGACCAGGCTGCCAGCACCATGACCTGATATCCACTCAGTCACATTATCCTGACACTGAGCCAACCAGTCCTTGTCCTATCCTATTAATGCCGAGCGCCTGGCTAGGAAGCGACAAGTATCAATTTTTAAGTCATTGGTTTGACTCGACCAAGGTTCGAACCCCTCACCCCACGATCTATCAACATGGGAGACGGATGCTCTAACTCATTCGGCCACCCCATCTGGTCATGCTGTTTGCAGGGTAGATCTCCTGGTTTGTATTTTGGTCTAATGGTGAGGATACTGGCCCTGGAATAGCAACAATTGTGGGTTAAACACCTACTCTATGACAATACTCCCTTTGCTTGCATCAACTCGATGACACAAGTCTTCCCTAAAGCTAAGATTCCATATATGTGGTATGCGGTATGCGGTATGCAGTAGGCAGTATGCGAATGTAACAAAAACAGAGATTGATTGATTGATTGGTGGTTGCTTTACACCTGGTCGGCAGCACAGGCCATATTCATGGCGAGAAATGTTTGTTTTTTGTTCAAACCATCGCTTTTACATCTAAAAGCAGACAATCAATTATGTGCCAATAGACAATTTATTTAGTAAACTATATGAGGTGGTACAGTCTAGCTGCCCTCAAAAAGGCTAACATGTTTTCTTGTTTTACTTTAGTAAAAAGGTCATGCATAGTGTCTGCAGTGAAGACTTGTTGGAACAAGGAAAAGCATGTACATGTACAGTGGTGCTTCCATATATCCGGATGTGAATGTGAATGGGAATGTGAATGGGAATGTGAATGCGAATGCGAATGTGAATACGAATGCGGCAATTGGATCACTCCATGGATTGATCGGTAAAAATGGGAATGCCAATGCTGCTCCATTTGCCATAGAGCAAACATGAACTTTGACTTTCCTTCAGAGATTTGGAGCAAAAAAGACCAAAAATGGCATGCCGCATGCCACATACACATTCAGATTCACATGCCACATACCACATATATATTGAATCTTAAAATATTCCGCAATTCGGCAAGGGGGAAATGCAATTGTTCTATTACTGATCGGTGTGCTTGACCAGGTATGTGTGTATATGTATGTATATACATTGCAATCGTGCTATCCACTCTACTATACAGAGCGGAGGCCTGGACAGTGTACAGACGAGAGGTGAAAAAGCTGCATGCCTTCATGATGCGACATCTGCGTTCAATCATGAGGCTAACCTGGAAGGACAAAGTGACAAATAAGGAAATACTCGAACGGACGGGGACGCCCTCTATGGAAGATCTTCTGATCAAAACGAATCTCCGGTGGACTGGACACCTCATGAGGATGTCATCAGACAGGCTACCAAAGCAGATCCTCTACTCTCAACTGTCTTCTGGTTACAGAAAGAGAGGGCGCCCTTGTCTCCTGTTCAAGGATACCATCAAGAGAAACCTGAAGCTGAGAGACATTAAGACCGACTCATGGACATCACTCTCACAGCAGAGAGCTAAATGGAGAGCTGCAGTCAAGTAATGAAAGCAGTCTTTGCTAGATTCCCATTGAGGGAAGGAGGTAGTATGATACTCTACAATGAACCCATGTAACTATATAAAATAAACCAGAGGGCTGAATTCTCTCTCTCTTACACTTTACTCTCTTACTGTCTCTGTATTGTTTTCCCTCATAGCCTACGTACACAGTCACAGATCCGAGCAGATACTCTACAATGGGATCTAATAGCCACTACTACCTGCCATGCCTCATAACTAATGATTACCGTTCTTTTATATTTTGCAGGTGAGTTTCCATTATTCCCAGATACAACTGTATCCAATCGGATCCAGGTGCGGTAATTACGGTAACCTAAAGCTGCATAGTTCGATGAAAACATCACATTTGTCAAAAGCAAAGCCATTATCTAGATTGTATTGTATATATTAAAAATGTGCGATGATCTGCTGTGACAAACTTAGCTACTGCTGCACTTATTAAACATTTGTCGCCACATAGAAGGGGATATTGAGGCAATTTAATTGAATGTTTTACTGCAGAAGTTTATGGTGTCAAAGTTTTAGCATGCATGGCAAAATTTGTGTTGCATGGTTGCACTTCAAATATCTCAAAAGTTAGCCATTTAAAATAAATATTACTTCAAAATGAAGTAAGGTAGATTTTAATAATCTACCTAATGTAGTTATCTCAGAAAAGAATTACAGAAACTCAGAACCATCGGATTATGCAACTTACAGTGTTGTGGTTTTTGGTTTGTTGGAGTTTTACGTCCTGGCAACATCTAAGGCTATATCAGGGCTGGTCAACTTATGGGTAGCGCCTTTCAGGAACTGACCTTAATAGGGTTGGGGAGGCTACCTCGTTGGAAGGACTACAGGGTTATTGTATTAACAAAGCCGAGTTTTATATAAGCCTGTGGTGGTGTTTGGCATATATATGGCTATGGCACAATGAGGTAAGGTTTGTTTTATTAATGCCATAATATCAGTGGAAAGCTCAAATTTACGCTAACATAAACGCGAATCCATAAAAGAAACCGAGGAAAAATCCAGACGAGATGAGGCTCCAGCCACATCGCTCTCCGTTTGGCAATGGGCGGCTTGTAGAACAAAGGAAAACAGTTTGGTTTCGCTTTGTTCTATCGGTGTTTTGAAAAACACCGATAAAATAATTAAAACCCAAACAAAAGTTCTAAACTTTTGGTAAAAGATGCCCTATGGCATCATACAACAATGTTAAACATTGTTATCACTATACTTACAGTTAGTACGTAGTTGTAGATAAAAAATCACCAGAGCAACTCAACGAACGTCCTCCCATCGTGAGTTGTTTATGCTAATTGCTGGACCTGGATGTCCTTCCTTCTCCCTAGCCTGAGGCTAGCCTGAGGCTTAGTACCGAGGTAAAACTTGAATATGTTGAGAATATTCTAAGAACCCGGGTGCAAATCCCAGTAAATGTCAATCCAAATATTTAGGTTAAATAACAGATTTTTACCTGAAAATAATATTAATTCTCACTAATTCCACATTTCTTATGATCACATGGTTATGGAGCAATGGACAAAAAGTAGGAATCTACAAAAAAAAATATTTGTGAACGTTTGATTCCAATGTTTATATCAATTTTTGGATTGGCGTTTTCGAGGATTTGCATCTGAACTCTTCATTTACTTTGGGAATGAAGTTGTAAAACAGCAATGAATATTATCAGACTTTTAATTATTAGCGTTTAATGGTTAAGTACCAGGTCTATGTGATAATTACTCTGTTGGTAAGACCTAAATCTAATGGGGCTGTCACACTACGACGCTTCTCGCCGGCGACCCGTCAACGTGTGGTGTTTTTGGGCGATAATTAGTGAAATATCGAGACGTGCTGGGGGCGCGTTATGCGCGCGTCGGTACATTATCTTTGACGTTGATGGTCGGCGCGAAACGCCGGCGCGCGTTCTCTATCGCCCAAGGTTTTCAACATGTCAAAAACAACCCAACGACCGCCAGCGCGCGCAAATATATGGGTAAGGACGTTAGGCGCGCGTCGTGCTGCGTTGGACGCGCCGGAATAACGTTATGGGAACGCTAGGAAGACGGCGCGCATGCGGGAGGGTCGTTGCTCATGCGTTGCGCAAACTGGGCCGTTTTTGTTTTACGCCCTAGCAACATTTAAGGTTAAATGAAGACGTCACGCCAAACTTTTTTTTTTTTTTTCCCCAGCGCGTCGACACACGTTGGCCGCGCGCGCATAACGTGCCGTGCTGACGCCGATCTTTTCCCCCAAACCGCCGAAAAGTTTGACGTTTCTCGACGCGCAAGATAGTACTTTCAACGCTGATGGGTCGCTGAGAGAAGCGTCGTAGTGTGACAGGCCCATATGCAAATAATACACATTCACTATCTTGTGTTGGTTATTGGGACCTAGCAACATTTAAGATCAATATGTCATGGTTCATTCGCGGGCGACTTTTATAGTGTTTCCCCACTGTTGGCACCATGACCCGATATCCCACTCGGTCACGTTATCTTCATATTGGACTCGGTCGAGACTCGAACCCTAAACCTTCCGCACAGGAAACCAACGCTATTATTGATTCGGCCACCGCATCTGTCCAACTAAAGGACAGTGGATTATAACGATCTGCCTACTAATATATTTATCTTTAAACAGACTAAATCCATCAGACTACGCAACTTTAGCCGTGTTTACACGGGCAATTGTGAAGCGAATTAGACAAAGCGATTCATATGAAGCGAAGTAGCGGCGCGTTTACACGCAGCGAGTTTGAAAGTGTTTCGGCGCCGGGAATCAGCAGCCTTAGTTCCGCCTGTAGTCGGCAAGCACTGCTATTTGTTTACTTTACACTTGTCGATTCGACGCCGATGTAGCTGCTACGTTAATATCGCTTGGAATTTATGGTTAATTTAATTAAATTTCATTATTTGAGGATTTAATTCGGTTAGATATGATCGCATTTAATAGATTTCGGCCTAATCGGTCCCTAACACTGCCGGGCACCAGCGATAGTTACAGCTGCGCATGTAGCCGGCAAGCACTATCCCCGCCCGGGAACCAGCGGAATCGCTTCATATAAACCACCTCCCAAGGTGGATTACATAAAGTGAATCATATGAAGCGAATCAGCCCTAATCCGCCCCGGAGTCCTGTTTACACGGCGAATGTGAGGCGAACTAGGCAAGGCGATTTATATGAAGCGATTTAACTCTCCCGTGTAAACACGGCTTTTGATAATCGTGAAATTGGCCGTATGTTTTTATTGTTTGATGTAAATGCAGCAACATACTCGATTTGAACGAGTAATATTTAAAGTCTACCAAGTGGATGATGTACATACGTATCGGAAGCGATGTAGGTATTGTTCGTTTATTTCTACTTACTAGTGGCGCCGCAGTGGTAAAAAGGAGAACTATATACCCTAGTATATTAATATGGTGAATGGCCAGATAACACACTGTGGAGGAAATGAGGGGAGAGATACCCCTTCTTTATATTCCATTAACTGCAGTATGCGCGAAGCGCAGGTGGTGCCACCAAGCGCAGGTGGGAAAAGCGGGAACTAGCCCTGTAAAGTATATGAGCCTGTCTCAAAAGGTGATAACTCTTCTGTTTTTTTTGTCCATTGTAAGAATTGACATAAAACAGCACAGAAACGGTTCCACTGAAAACACAAGGACATTTGCTTCAAATCAATATGTATTCTATTGGGATTATGAAACACCATGTACAAAACAAATCAGTTTATCCTGAGCAAATGCATAAGCAGATAGTATATTGATCATTACAATGGACAAAGTTTTGTCCCATATTGCTTAGCATCTTTTGAGACAGTCTAATATATAGTCAGGCGGTATGTATGTAGATTATATGGTATTGTTATTGTTTATACTCCCATAATGAACAAGGCGGACAAAGGAAGAGGTGGGAAAACAACATCAGGGACTAGACAGCGCAGGAGTTTGGCAAGTTCCAAAGGACAGTGACCAACTTTTTTATTTAATAAATGGTAGTATTTTGCTGAGCCGCCGAAAAAAGTTTGGATTAACCGATTGTTTGCTTTAACCGAGCTTGGTTTAACGGGGTTGTACTGGAAAACGGGTATATATTCTAGAGGGCCCATCACCACTACTATGTGTTCTATACTCACAATATAAATTTCGGACCGCTTACTTGCACCTCATCCTTATAATATAAATGTCCCAGCCGTCGGTCTCCCTCCTCCGGTCCACCCACTCCATCCCTCCCGCCCTTCCTCTCAATTCTCCCTCCCTCCCCACCCCGCACCATTGCTCAGAACTCCTGTGCCAGGTTTATTATCTGCCTGCTCCCACAATGGCCGGGCCGGTAGACTGATCGCCCCGTGGCCCCAGGGCGGGCCCTATCTGGCCCCTGCCACACACGGCCCGCCCCCCCCCCACCGCGTCCCGCCCGGCCCCGCCCCTCCCCTCCCCGCCCCTCCCCGCCCCTCCCCTCCCCGCCCCGCCCCGCCCCTCCCCGCCCCTCCCCGCCCCTCCCCGCCCCTCCCCGCCCCTCCCCGCCCCTCCCCACCCCGCCCCGCCCCGCCCGCCTCGCCTCGCCCCGCCCCGCCCGGCCCCGCCCGGCCCTGCCCGGCCCCGCACCGCACCGCACTGCACTGCACCGCACCGCACCGCACCGCACCGCACCGCACCGCACCGCACCGCACCGCACCGCACCGCCCCGCCCCGCCCCGCCCCGCCCCGCCCCGCCCCGCCTCGCCCCGCCCCGCCCGCCCTGCCCCGCATCGCCCCGCCCCGTTCCGCCCTGCCCCGCTCCGCCCCGCCCCCGCCCCGCCCCGCCCCGCCCCCGCCCCCGCCCCGCCCCGCCCCGCCCCGCACCGCCCCGCCCCGCCCCGCCCCGCCCCGCCCCGCCCCGCACCACGCCCCGCACCGCCCCGCACCACCCCGCCCCGCCTAGGCCGCCCCACTCCCCTCGTGAGTCACGGCCCGTCCAACAACTGTTGTGTGCAACCACTGTGGACTCGGGTCTCCAGAGGAAAAGAAAAGCACAGTTTGCCGCCCGTCCGAATGTCGTCTGCACGCCCCACCGCGCGGAGGGTGGCCTCGACCTTGGTAGTCACACGATGCTTGAGTATATGAGTGATCAATGTGTAAGTTATGTATGTGCTGGTGAGTGGATGGGTGAGCTAATAACTGAACGAATGTGAATGTGAATGTGAATGTGAGTGGGTGTAGGTGAGTGAGTGA
This sequence comes from Branchipolynoe longqiensis, assembly GCA_030323885.1. Lineage (NCBI taxonomy): Eukaryota > Metazoa > Annelida > Polychaeta > Phyllodocida > Polynoidae > Branchipolynoe > Branchipolynoe longqiensis. The sequence continues at coordinate 26,817,436 of CM059188.1, forward strand.
GTGAGTGAGTAAGTGAGTAAGTGAGTGGGTGTGTGTGAATGTGTGCGTGAGGGAGTAAGTGAGTGAGATAGTGTATCTGGATGTGAGTGAATGTCTGAGTCTGTAAATGAGTGAATGAGCGTGAGTGAGTGTGAGAGCGTGAGTGAGTGAATACGTGAGTGAGTAAGTAAATGAGTGAATGAGTGAGTGAGTGTACATGTGAGTGAGTGAATGTGTGAGTGAATGTGTGAGTAGGTGAGTGTGAGTAAGTGAGTGTGAGTGTGTGTGTGGGGGGGAGGGGGTGAGTGAGTGAATGTGTGGGTCAGTAAATGAGTGGATGAGTGTCGATGAATGAGTGGATGAGTGATTGAGTGAGTGAGTGAGTGAGTGTGTCTGACTAAGTGCGTGACTGTGCATATGGTCGAGTGAGTGAATGAGTGATTGAATGACTGAGCGAGTGTGAGTGTGAGCGTGAGTGTGAGCATGAGTGTGAGCGTGACTGTGAGCGTGGGCGTGGGCGTGGGCATGGGCGTGGGCGTGGGCGTGAGCGTGGGCGTGGGCGTGGGCGTGGGCGGTGTTGATATAGGGCGTGTCACGATGGCAATCTATTAGTCTGATTAAAGATATGTGATCATCTGCTGTGACTAAATGTTGTATGTTGTGTTTAGCCTCATTTGTGCTGACTCATGAATCATGTAGTTTATATGTAACAAAGGTCGTCTGCTCTGAAAACGTCTACCCTACGACATTATTAAATGTCTTAAAGTTCCATAGTCCGATTAAAGAATCAATTTTTCGCGATCAAAACACTTAGGTACATTTGATCCTATATCTCAACTTAGATACTGGTGAATTAACTAACTGTTGATGCAAGATTGAATGAATAATTTGTATTTTACTAAAGGCACTACTTTTGCATACATATTTTGAGAAAACCATGAGTAGGGACCACTCTAAAGAGGTATATTAACATCTTAAACCGTTGGTAGTCTTGCCCTGCGTTTCAAAGTAACGGATGTAGGTCATCCAGGTCCCAAGAAGCCCAGCAGGTCAGTAGGTCATGCCAATATGGAGAGAGGAATTTGGGTCACAACTTCCTTTCAAATACAGGAATTGTTATGTATTTGCTGAAAGTATATCATCAAAGTCAACCATTTGTAATAACATTAAAGAAAATAATCTAAAAGCAAGCAGAGTATGTGATGCAAGTCAAGTTATTTTTAATTTAAGATCGAATTGCAGCTACTGTGATCAAATGTCATCTGTTCTCATTAAACCTGGAGCATGTGGGTTTGGAATTAAATGATTTGTTCAAATCGGTATGGTAAGAATTCCATTTTTCCAACGCCGAAATGAACACACTTGTGTATGCTTACCCCCACCACACCAAGCTCAATCAGCCCAATTTTATTTAGATGGTAATATTACTTGGATTATTCAGTGTTTTGCAACTGGTAGGAAACGATGGTTTCCGTTATGGGAATATACCATAGACTGTGCAATACATCGTAGCTATTATTAGCAGTTCATTGACATCACACATGGATGGTAAGGGTACACCTATTTAGCTTATAAAGCATAGTCAAAAAAAGGTTCAAATTTACTTTATTTGATAGTAGGGTTGGCAGTTATTTCTAAGCCGATGATCAGCCCTTGCCCATGTCAGTGAGGGCAGTCATTCAGGCCAAATGACACTAATAACCACAGCTTCACCTGAGAGACCCTCCCTATGGTTGTGAGAAGGTGGTGGTAGTGATGGCGCTGGTGGTAGTGGTAGTGGTAGTGGTAGTGGTAGTGGTAGTGGTGGCGGCGGTGGCGGCGGTTGTGGTGGTGGTGGTAGTATTGGTGGCGGCGGTGGTGGCGGCGGTTGTGGTGGCGGTGGTGATGTGTGGTGTGTGGTGGTTGTGGTGGTGGTGGATGCGGTGGTGGTGTGTGGTGTGTGGTGGTTGGGGTGGTAGTTGTGGCGGTGGTGGTATGTGGAGTGTGGTGGTGGGGGTGGTAGTGGTGACGGTAGTTGATGGTGGTGCTGGTAGTGGTGGTGGTGGCGTTAGTGGCGGTAGTGGCGGTGGTGGCGGTGGCGGTGGTGGTGGTAGTGTGTGGTTGTGGTGGTACTGGTGGTGGCGGTGGTGGTCGTGATTTTGACCATAGTGCATTACAACACCAGTGAAGTCCCGGATTATATTGAAAAGGCACAAGTCACTCTCGTTAAGTTTGCAGTTCAGCGGCTCAGCTTGTCAATGTTGTAGCATAACTCGAGATGCCACAGCTGTTGCCAGATAATCCTTTAAGGCAGTAAGTACCTTGAGGCGATCTACACCATCAAAATCACCACTTTATAAAATAGATTATTTGAAGATATCCAAAATATGACTCAGCAAATTGAAAACTGATAACTATACTTGTAAATAAGTAAAATTGCATCAATCATATTACTTACTGCCCCGTTAAGCACAGCGAATTATAGTTCTGAATTAGTAAAGTTATATTGGTCATATTACTGCCCCTTTAAACATAGAGAATTTTAATTCTGAATAAGTAAAGTTTAATCATATTAGTGCCCCTTTAAACATAGATAATTATAATTCTGAATAAGTAAAGTTTGATCATATTACTGTCCCTTTAAACATATAGAATACCCCTTCCTCACTGCACACTGCAGCGCTCACTGCCCACGCCGCAGTATGCAATGAGTGCTGCAGTGTGTTTCACCATCCACACTTACTTGGCTAGGCCTCTCACTAGGCCTGAGTGGATATCAAACTTGATTTCATGGAAGTGACATTTTAGGGGAGTTTCAGGAAGCGGCAGTAATATTTGTGAGATGGCGTGAAATGGGAGCCACTCCGTTAACCATCTGGTGTGTTTGATGGGTTTGCGTTGATTGTTTTATTTTACTTTTGGTTTCTTTTCCTTCTGTTAGGTAAATATGTCCCAGACGTCCACTGATGGGAACAGTGTGTCTTTACCAAGCTGGGTGAGATACAGGCAATTTGAACCTGGGGAGGGGGCGTGGAACTGAGACAAGTTTACTGGTAAGAGCAGTGGTGGTCTGGGGTGATGGCAGTTAAGTAATGGTAGCGGTGGTGTGAGGTGATGGCAGTGGTGGTGTGGGGTGATGGTAGTTACGTAATGGTAGCGGTGGTGTGAGGTGATGGCAGTGGCGGTGTGGGGATGGCAGTGGCGGTGTGAGGGATGATGCGGTATGGCTGGTGTGGGGTGATGGCAGTGGTGGTGTGGGGTGATGGCAGTTAAGTAATGGTAGCGTTGGTGTGGGGTGATGGCAGTGGTGGTGTGGGGTGATGGTAGTTACGTAATGGTAGCGGTGGTGTGAGGTGATGGCAGTGGCGGTGTGGGGATATGGCAGTGGTGGTGTGGGGTGATGAGAGTGGAGGTGTGGGGTGATGGCAGTTAAGTAATGGTAGCGTTGGTGTGGGGTGATGGCAGTGGTGGTGTGGGGTGATGGTAGTTATGTAATGGTAGTGGTGGTGTGGGGTGATGCCAGTGGTGGTGTGAGGTGATGGCAGTTAAGTAATGGTATGGTAGTGGTGGTGTGGGGTGATGGCAGTGGTGAGGTGGGGTGATGGCAGTGGTGGTGTGGGGTGATGGCAGTGGTGGGGTGGGGTGATGGCAGTGGCGGTGCGGGAATATGGCAGTGGTGGTGTGGGGTGATGGCAGTGGTGGTGTGGGGTGATGGCAGTGGTGGTGTGGGGTGATGGTAGTTAAGTAATGGTAGTGGTGGTGTGGGTGATGGCAGTGGTGGTGTGAGGTGATGGCAGTGGTGGTGTGAGGTGATGGTAGTGGTGGTGTGGGTTGATGGCAGTGGTGGTGTGGGCTGATGGCAGTGGTGGTGTGAGGTGATGGCAGTGGTGGTGTGGGGTGATGGTAGTTAAGTAATGGTAGTGGTGGTGTGGGGTGATGGCAGTGGTGGTGTGGGGTGATGGCAGTGGTGGTGTGGGGTGATGGCAGTGGTGGTGTGGGGTGATGGCAGTGGTGGTGTGGGGTGATGGCAGTGGTGGGTGAGTGATAGTAGTGGTGTGTGGGTGATGGTAGTGGTGGTGTGGGTGATGGCAGTGGTGGTGCGGGGAGATGGCAGTGGTGGTGTGGGGTGATGGCAGTGGTGGTGTGGGGTGATGGCAGTGGTGGTGTGAGGTGATGGCAGTGGTGGTGTGGGGTGATGGCTGTGGTGGTGTGGGGTGATGTTGGTGGTGGTGTGAGGTGATGGCATGGTGGTGTGAGGTGATGGCAGTGGTGGTGTGGGTGATGGCAGTGGTGGCGTGAGTGATGGCAGTGGTGGTGGGGGAGATGGCAGTGGTGATGTGGGTGATGGCAGTGGTGGTGTGAGGTGATGGCAGTGGTGGTGTGAGGTGATGGCAGTGGTGGTGTGAGGTGATGGCAGTGGTGGTGTGGGTTGATGGCAGTGGTGGTGTGAGGTGATGGCAGTGGTGGTGCGGGGAGATGGCAGTGGTGGTGTGAGGTGATGGCAGTGGTGGTGTGGGATAATGGTAGTGGTGGTGTGAGGTGATGGCAGTCGTGGTGTGGAGTGATGGTTGTGGTGGTGTGGGGTGATGTTGGTGGTGGTGTGAGGTGATGGCACTGGTGGTGTGAGGTGATGGCAGTGGTGGTGTGGGGTGATGGCAGTGGTGGCGTGGAGTGATGGCAGTGGTGGTGCGGGGAGATGGCAGTGGTGATGTGAGGTGATGGCAGTGGTGGTGTGGGGTGATGGTGGTGGTGCTGTGAGGTGATGGCACTGTTGGTGTGAGGTGATGGCAGTGGTGGTGCGGGGTGATGGCAGTGGTGGTGTGGAGTGATGGCAGTGGTGGTGCGGGGAGATGGCAGTGGTGATGTGAGGTGATGGCAGTGGTGGTGTGGGGTAATGGCAGTGGTGGGGTGGAGTGATGGCAGTGGTTGTGTGGGGAGATCGCAGTGGTGATGTGAGGTGATGGCAGTGGTGGTGTGGGTTGATGGCAGTGGGGATGTGAGGTGATGGCAGTGGTGGTGTGCGGTAATGGTAGTGGTGGTGGTGGGTAATGGTAATGGTCATGTGTGATGATGGCAGTGGTGTGTGGTGATGGCAGTGTGTGGAAATAGTAGTGGTGATAATTGTAGCAGTGGCGGTGGTGATGGTCGTAATATTAATAGTGGTGGTGGCGGTGGTGGTGGCAGGAGGGGTGGCGGTGGTGGTGTGGTAGGTGGTAGCGGTGGGGGTGGGGGTGGTGGCAATGGCGGCGGTGGCAGTGGTGGTGCTGGCAGCGGCGCTGGCAGTGGCGCTAAAGGTGGTGGTAGCAGTGGTGGTGGAAGTGGTAATGGTGGTGAGGGTGGTAATGGTGGTGGCGGTGGTGGTGACAGTGGTACTGGTAATGGTGGCAGTGCCAGACGTGGTGGTGATGGCAGTGGCGGAGGTGGTGGTGGTGGCGGGGGTTGTGGTAGCAGTGGCTGTGGCGGTGGCGGTGGCGGTGGCAGTGGCAGTGGCATAGGCGGTGGTGGCAGTGGGGGAGGGTGGTGGCGGTGGTGGTGGCCATGGTGCATTACAACACCGGATGTCCCGTATTATATTGAACGGGCACAAGTCACTTTCAGTAAGTTTGCAGTTCAGCAGATCAGAGAACATGATCCGCGATTGTCAGCTTCACTGTTGCAGCATAACTCGAGATGCCACAGCTGTTGCCAGATAATCCTTCAAGGCTGTATGTTGACTTGATCTATGCCTTCAAGTTATGTTGTACAGAATGACCATAACTATATATATAAATACATATATATATAAATACATATATATATATATGTATATATAATGTAAGCTTATTTTACTATGTAACTTGCAGGTTATTCTGTAAAATCCAATACACGTATTATGAATGTATTTCAGTTACTTTATTAACTAACACTTCAACTAAAGCAGCATTAATAGTAATACACTACATGCTCCTAAGTTAATTCCCAGTCAATTCAATGAACACCTCTTTCAGCAGTCATAGCAATCACCAGGGTAGTATACACAAATAGCCAGTCGGTCCATTCCTGCAGTAATTCTTATCAATCCCATAACCCAGAGACTAAGCAATTGTCGTGGGGGTGATGAAAATGGGAAATATTGTGCCTAGAGCGGGACTCAAACCCACATCTCTTTGCATTCCAGGCCAGTGTGCTAACCATTACACCACCTGGGCTCTCTGATATGGTGGTGAGGTGGTGTGGGGTGATGACAGTGACACCCACGCCCACCCGTCTACGCGATTACTTGCCTGAGGGGTCAATGCAGACTACTACGCAATCAAAAGGGAAATAAAGTTTATTTGTTGTTGTTTTACGTCCTAGCAACATGAAAGGTCATATCAGGACGGGTACCGACTTGTGGCAGTGCGCACTCATGGCGATTTTATAGTACTGCCCAAATGGGATACCAGGCCACCAGTACCCTGACTTGATATCCCACTCAGTCACATTATCCTGACACTGAGCCAACCAGTCCTTGCCCTATCCTAATAATGCCGAGCGCCTGGCTAGGAAGCAACAAGTATCAATTTTTAAGTCATTGGTTCAAACCCACGATCCCATGGTCTACCAACACGGGAGACAGACGCTCTAACTCATTCGGCCATCCCGTCTGGTTAAGGGAAATAAAAGAGTTATTTAAACACTAGCTATAAACAACATTCCATTGCGTCTCAACCATTATACCCCACCAAAACTGCAGTAAAATGTCCAAGAACAGGGATGTTGAGCGTTAATTACTCATGTATTCATTGTAATAGTAATTCTAATTGTATTTCTTATGTATCGTCAGGATGGTCTAACGTATGTAACTCCAACGTGATCCATCAGTTGTATTATATTTATAAAGAATCCTTTCCATAACATATATGCCCATGCCCTGACTAACACCGGACGCGGTGGGCGAATTGGTAGTGCGCAAACTTCCCGTGCGGAAGGCTAGAGTTCGATTCCCACTCGAATCAAACCAATGACTTACAAAATGTATACTTCTCGCTTCCTATCCTGGCGCTTGGCATTATTAGGATAGGGGAAGAACCGGTTAGTGCCAGCGTCAGGATAATATGACTGAGTGGCGTATCGGATGATGATGCCGGTGGGCTGGTCTCCTAGCTGGGCAGCACTATGAAGTTGCCTTGAGTGTGCACTTTCACAAGTCGGTATACGTCCTATTATAACCTTAGATGTTGCCAGGACGTCAAGCTCCAAGAAATAACCAAACAAGCCATTGCCTAACTCATGGTTTACCTTGAGGTTATTATAATGGCCGGTACACACCTACCGTTTACGATCGTTTTTCCGCACCCACCTAGCATATACTGCCCAAAAGTCGTGAGGTGCGCACTCCCCTAGCACACCTACCGATTGCGATTTGCGATTTTTAGGGCTAAAACGGTAGGTGTGCGCTTGCCTTATGATTGCGATTCGCGATTCGAAAAATGAATCGGTGCGTTTTCAGTTTTAAGCGGATCAGGAGTTTTAGTGCGCGAATCGTAAACAGTAGGTGTGTACCGGCCATTAAACAGCCACATTGATACTCTTTGTAATTAGCTCATTCTTCTTGAAGATTTATACTGCCTATCATGGATAAGTCTGAATAGACTTGTTTTCACCATTAGACAGTTTGTCGATAGAAAGACCAGGACTACACTTTTACCGGCCCAAGGGATTTTTAACCTCCCACACCACATAGACATGGTATGAGAGCATCTGGCCTTTGATGACGCTGTAAGTTATCCACAGCGGTGGAAATCCAAATAGGCAGTGGTGGGGACAGAAGGAATCGAACCACTGACCTTCAGATTAGGAGTCTGACCTAGAAAAAAGTCAGACACTCTAACCACTCCGCCACAGAGAACACCATAAGTATGAGCATGAAGAGATTAATTTGGGTCTATAGGCAGGAAGAGCATCCTTTGAGGGATGGCAACCAAATGTAACTCACTATCTTTTGTAGTAAAATTGAATTCAATGAAGACAAAAGAGACTAAAACATCCACCAAAGAAACAAGAAACATGATTGAACAAATGAAGAGCTATTTTTCCAAAACGCGATAAGCGCCGATCCATAATATGAGCTTGCAATGTCAATGCCAAGCTCATAGCTCCTGCTTTGGAATAGAGCTCTTCGTATATGAATATATAACTTATGAAGATCTCTTTATATATATATATATATATATTTGACAAACTCTTTTCCAAAACAGGAGCTACGAGTTTGGCATTGGCATTGCGACTTCATTTTTTGGATCGGCGCTTATCGCATTTTGGAAAAGAGCTCTTCAAATAGACCAAAGCTGGGCATGGTCATAGTCACGTTGAAATGATAGTGTAACCGTAAATGAAGCACCCTTCCTAAACCCTCACTGGTGAGTCAACAATGGCGCTGTGTGTACACACGGGTCCGCGAATGGCTACTGTCCGAATTGTAACGTCGCGTGGATTCAATCCCAGGCCAAATAACACCCTCCTTGAGTGGCGCTCCGGAGTTTGGGATCAGTGGATGTGGAGGTGGGGGAGGTGTGGGAGGTGGAGGAGGGGTTCAAATACCAACAACCTGTTGCCCCATCCCACTCCCGTCATTCATTCCCGGAACTAAGGATACCAGCCCCCCCCCCCCCCCTCCTCCACCCGCTCAGACATTCACATTGGCCGTAATCGATTAACACGACCCGGGCGACTCGGGTCACCTGAGTCGTCAGAATTTCAAATCGAACACTGCGAGTAGAGTCGACAAATACACGTGCCGTGTGCAAAACGATTTGACCCAAGTAACCCACCTGCTAGCTGGGGTTGGCTATGAGCGATGACGTCACATTTGCGCTGGTACCATCCTGCGGGATAACAGCTACCAGTACCAGTACCAGTCTTACATGTTTTTTTAAAAGAATAACTTAGATTAATGAAATGGAAACATAGCTAAACGAGGCCATCATAAAATACTTTAAATCCTATTTTGCTGTAGGTTTACCGGTTATTTTTTAAAAAATCATTTTTTTCCACCCCGAGTGCGGAGAAGCGTATTCGATTATTCGACCCGAGTCTGTAGGATGTGCGCATGCGCCAAAAAGTGGCTCGGGTGACCCGAGTTGATTAATCGATTATGCCCCTTACAGACAACCCTAGTGGTGTGCGTGTGTGTGGTGGTGGTGAGGGGCGGGGGGCGGGCAGAGGAATGTTTCAATCAACACAGACCTATGGGCGTAATCGATTTACATGACCCGGGCGATTCGGGGTCACCCGAGTTGCTAGAATTTCAAATCGAACCCTGCGGGTGTGGAGTTGACAAAAACACCTGCGGGGTGCAAAAAGCCCCGACCCCAGTAACCCACCTCTTGGCTGGGGTTTGCTAGGAATGATGACATCTGCAGGACAATAGCTACCAGTACCAGTCCTGATATGTTTTTTTTGGGTAATAAAACAGATTAATGAAATGGAGATATAACTAAACTATGCAATCATAAAATACTTTAAATCCTATTTTGCTGTAGTTATATCGGTTATTAAAAAAAAAAAGAATGTTGGGGTAAGCCACCATTTTTTTCTACCGCGAGCATGGAGAAGCATATTCGATTATTCGACCCTAGTCTGTAGGTTGTGCGCATGCGCCAAAAAGTGGCTCGGGTGACCCGAGTTGATTAATCGATTACGCCCATCATGATGGGCTATGACGCCCCCCCCCCCCCAATATGTCCTATATATGTGCACATTGTTCGACGGGCATGCTTTGTTTGTTCATTTGTTTGTTTGTCCCCCCAAGGAGCACCAACAATTACAGTTGAATAATCGCATATAATTCACATCCAAGGGTTATAAAGCATTGACTCAGCGCATTAATATGTCACTATATAGGATACTATTTTAATTAGAATGGAATTTTCAAAAGACCTAACTGAAAGCAATACAATCATGGCGAAATAAAAATCACAACAGATAATTGGATCCGACCAAAGTTCCCAAATAAAAGCACTCAATAAAAATAGGGTTGATCTTAAAGCTGCATAGTCCGATGAAAACATAAAATTCTCAAAACCAAAACAATTATCTAAATTTGATTCTACATATCTAACTTAAATGTTGGTGCACTTATTAAACAATTGTCATCACATATAAGGAGATACTGAGTCAATTAATAGAACATGTTACTGCAGAAGCCTATGGTGATAGAGATTTGGCGTGCTTGCCAACATTAATTTAGCATGTTTCCATTTCAAATATCTCAAATGTTAGTGATTTAAAATAAAAGTTACTTCAAACTAAAGTAAGGTAGATTATAATGATCAACCTAATATGTTTATCTCAGAAAATGTGAGAAACTCAAAACCATCGGACCGTGCAACTTTAATCATTTAGCGGACATTAAACTATGTACAAGCAGTGAATCAACTTTCGCAAATTTAATATTGTATCGTCCAGTGGGATTGGGTTACTGTCATGTTTTTGTTGTCACTTTATTATTGTTGATAATTATAATCTACATAATGTTACTGTGATATCAATTTAACTGGCAACACCTAGCTTTGTAGATATTTAATTTGAAAACCTGCTAAATTAGTTTTGGTGTGCACGTCGAAATGTCCACATTGTAGCTTTGAAAAGTGGCAGATTCTATTACATTCATTTATCGTTCATTATATGCAGCAATTAATGTTTAATGTGTGCAACATGAGTTGGATATGTAGGATACAATCTAGATAACTGTTTCTGTTTAGAAAGTATGCTGCCTTCATCTGAGGGTCTGTCCAGCATTAAAGTTGCGTAGTCCGATGGTTTTGAGTTTTCTGTAATTGTTCTGAAATATATATATATATTACATTGATCACTAATAACTATTTTACATTAGTTGAAAGTTACTTTTATTTTAAATGGTAAACCTTTGAGATATTTGATTTGCAAACATGGACAATTAGTTTTCCCAATCTTGCCAAAACTCTGACACCATACACTTCTGCAGTAACAGGTTCTATTAAAATGACTCAATATTCCCTTCTATGTATAAACAAATGCTTATTAAGCCCATCAGTATCTAAGTTAGATATGTAAAATCAAATCTAGATAATTGTCTTGGTTTTGAAAATTTGATATTTAATCGGACTATGCAGCTTTAAGTGAGCATATATATCAGCATATATCAGTATATTGTACAACTTACAAGGAAATACAATTTCAATCAGTCCTGCTTAGCTGCACTGGAACTATATCAACTAAATTCTTGTTTGCTTGTCCTGGCAACATCTAAGGTCATATCAGGACGGGTAGCGACTTGTTACAATCCACACTCATGGCAACTTGATAGTGCTGCTCCACTGGAAGCACAACTCGCTCGCAGCATGATTTGATTTCCCACTCAGTCACATTATGCTGAAACTGAGCTAACCAATCCTTGCCCTATTCAGAGAATTCTATTAATGCCAAGCACCAGGCAAGGTAGCAACAAGTATCAATTTTATAAATCATTGGTTTGACTCGGTCAAAGACCCTATAATACTAAGACGGCTCACTCCCTATCTCTCCCATGGTAATGTAAATTTTGCAGTGCCACCTTGTGGTGGGTTTGATCAGCCCAGCTTCTGGTTGGTATTTCACATGTAAACACATACAATTATATTATACATGAGATAGGTAAGTATGAATACACATCAATGTGAAATTGCTATGAACAAATACACATCATCATCAGCATCATCATCAGCATCACCATCATCACACATCTTTTACATTCATATATACATTTATACATATAATATAGCACCTGTTTAACCAAGAGAACAGACAGCACACCAAGTGGTGGGTTTGGTCATTTTGATTACACAGTACAGGCTGAGTGAGCCGTCTTAGTATTATAGGGTCTTTGACTCGGTCAGCAATTGAACACCCTACCTTCCGCACGGGAAGTCTGCGCTTTGCCGATTCGGCCACCTAAATTGATGCGGTGTTAAGAAGACCGGAAGTCACTGTGAACGCTACATATACAGACGTCATCGGCGCATGCGCAATTACCCCAACAAAACATCCGATCTCTCGACACGCAGTAGATTACGAAAGCCCGGTCAACACTTGATCCATTGTGAACGGCGCGTTGCTATTTTGTCCACATTTCTTTCATTTATTCCACTGCTCCATTCAAAGGAGTAAATTCCACAAAGGTCCCCCCACCCTACTAAATTAACCGCTGGTTTGCCTGGGTTTACGTGCGTTTTAAACCGTCCTGAATTTAGAGATAATAAGTAGAAGTAAATGAACACATTCCAAAGATGATTATCTCCCATATGTAAGTATAAGTGATCGATTTCGAATTGAAATAAGTTGTTCTATTTGAATTGCAATCTCAATGAAGTGGGCCATTATTGTTAAAAGGATTGCGCTAAGGTGAATTAGTATAAACAATCACTGTTATGGGCCTGTTTGTGATTATATATATGCTGTATAAAAATTATACAGGTATAATCACCCAGATTATTGTACTATCCTAACACCCGCACACGAGTGATCGGGTGGTTGAGCCTCGCCGACTCATGTACTGATCAGGGTTCAGCTCAGACGGTGGCGCCACCGCTCGCCTGTTCACTGTCCTACTCACTTACTGCCGAGAAATATATCATATACAGGCCGATATATATATATTCTGGTATGCAGGTATAGCAATACCTCAGGGAGTTTGACGCCCCTGCCTTGCAGAGTTCTAAACCACTGCCTTGTGGTACAGGTCCTTGACAGAACCGAAGGCTAAGGGAGCAAACCCTAAACAGAAAACCATGTCACTGTGGCAGCACTAAGGGTGGTTGATGTATGGAACTCCCAACATCTCCCGACCAGCCACTGCAGGGACAAATAGTTTTGCGCCTGTCTTGACATGTTCTTGCCGGTGTGAAACCTCTATTTGCTCCCCGAGAGAGTGCCGCTGGTAACTCGCAAAAGCCAGCAGCATTTCAACACTTTTGCAGGCAGCTTTCATGAAATGTATGTGTCCATTCGGGTCAAAGGTAAGATCTACCGCGCAATCGTGCTATCCACCCTACTATACGGGGCCGAGGCCTGGACAGTGTACAGACAGCAGGTGAAAAAGCTGCATGCCTTCATGATGCGACATCTGCATTCAATCATGAGGCTAACCTGGAAGGACAAAGTGACGAATAAGGAAATACTCGAACGGATGGGGCTGCCCTCTATGGAAGATCTTCTGATCAAAAAGAATCTCCGGTGGACTGGACACCTCATGAGGATGTCATCAGACAGGCTACCAAAGCAGATCCTCTATTCTCAACTGTCTTCTGGCTACAGAAAGAGAGGGCGCCCCCGTCTCCGGTTCAAAGATACCATCAAGAGAAACCTGAAGCTGAGAGACATTAAGACCGACTCATGGACGCAACTCTCACAGCAGAGAGCTAAATGGAGAGCGGCAGTCAAGTAATGAAAGCAGTCTTTGTCGCATCGCGACCGACAGCATGATGATGATGATATTTATATATAGTTCTCACATTTAATATGTGTATATAGTTGTAATACATGTACACACAGTCGTAATGGGAATATCTCTTTATATATATATGTCATATATATTTAAGTAATATGTAGACAATATATAAATATATATGTGCATTTATCTTTTGACATATATCATGTTTACATACGTATAATATATATTATGTACATGTATATATGATAATTATACATTTACATAATATATATTTATCAGACATATATATGTAGGCTATAGATGGCACACAGGGATATATAATATATATATTTGTATTTGTCATATATATACTTTGTATATACATACAAATATATAGATAAGTATGTTTGAATATATATACATTTCTATAAATAATATAGATATATATGCATATACATGTATATATGTTTATATTAATATGATATATAGACCCTCATATATAGATGTATATATATATAAATTCCAAACAAAAAGGTATTGAAAGAAAGAACCAATGTTAATGTTGTGTTGGTGCGGTAAAGAAACAAATGATCACGGCGCTTTAATTTCCACGTGAATTGTCTGCAAACTGTTTAGTAAACCACCTCCTAGATGGCTGTTTCCTGTGGCCGCTCCGCTTGAATACAAGTTGACAGCATAAGTTGACAGTACGCTCGGGGCTCTTGCTGCTGGGCGAAAAAGGAGCAAGTATGTCTATAGGCCCTTCAGTTTGAAGGGAGCAGGGGGGAGGGTGAGAGGTAGGGTGCTGGTAACGTGATTGTCGCATGTTTTTGTCAACTGTGTCTTTTTTATGTGTGTCTTTTGTATGTGTGTTTTAATCGCGCGGTCCCATTTCCGGTTGATCTTTCATTTTTGCGGTGTTTTTTTGTTGTTGCCCGCGACATGTTTCTTGAGTTAACCATAAGGGCCCATTTCCCGTTGGATCTTAGGAACGGAACGTGGTGGAAAGCTGTGGTGGGGGGAGGGGATCTGTGCCTAAGAAATGATGATTTCCACCACAAACATGAACCAGCCGACCAGAGGGGATGGCGGAATGAGTTGAGTGTCCGGCTCTAATTTTGGTAGATGGTGGAACTTGTTTTCGACTCAAACCCTGGTCGAGTAAAACCAATGACTTAAAAATGTATACTTGTCGCTTCCTAGCCAGGCGCTCTGCATTATTTGCATATGTCAAGGACTGGTCGGGTCAGTGTCAGGATAATGTGACTGAGTGGGGTATCACACCATGGTACTGGCAACCTGGATTCCCAGTGGGGTAGCACTAAAAGGTCGCCATGAGTGTGCACTGTAACAAGTCGGTACCTGTCGTGATAAGCACTTAGATGTTGACAGGATGTAAAACCCCAACAAGAGGCCAACCCTACCATCTGATTGTATGGGCAAGAATTAATGGTGTGCGTAGCGACTCACTCTGTGCAGCGTGCGCTGTGGAAAGTGCCTTATAAGGGCATTTCTAATAAATGCCATTATAAGACAATAAATGGCATTATGCACCATGAGTTGAACCCTCCTAATCCCTAAACCCTCATGCCGTGAATTGTTCGCCGATAATTATCATTTGTTTGTGCTTGAAGATGTAAAATTTGCTGTTGATTTGTTAGGAATAAAAATGAACACCAAAAAGAGGGGGATGGGTGGGTGTAAGGAGAACATGGCCGGACACTTACAGTAGGCCGAGGAGACGGCTGGCTGTCAGAGATCCGGTGTCACCCCGCTGTCACAGTGACAGCGGGCCAGGCGTCACGCTGTCACATGCGCTGTCACGTGGTACTTGACCAGATTTTCTCGTGGTAGAACTCTATACAGCTATTAAGCCTCCCACATGATCTCGCCAAGAAAGCACCAGGTGTGCTTTCTGTTCAACCACGTGACCCTATGGAATTACACATACCAATTGCTATGTGTAATACACAGGAAGGTAGCGGGAACATAAATGTTATCTGCATTGAAATAAATGTCGTCTGCAACAACTAATCACATCGCTTCATTTCCACTGAAAAGAAACATTGCGCTGAAATAGGTAGTGTGTGAGTTATTGTTGTTTTTCGTCCTAGCAACAGCTAAATTCATATCAGGATTGGTACCGAATTCTGACAGCACACACTGCTGGTGACTTTATAGTCAGGATGGGTACCGAATTGTGACAGTGCGCACTCATGGCGACTCTATAGTGCTGCCCCACTGGGAGGCCAGGCCACCAACATCATCCCCCGATATCACACTCAGTCACATTATCCTGACACTGAGCTAACCAGTCCTTGCCCTATCATACACTCACAGCCACACTTACGCACTCGCGTAATCATATTCCCACCGACGTATAGGATACTCTAATGGGGCTGTCACACTACAACGCTTCTGCCGGCGACCCGTCAGCGTTGAAAGTACTATCTTGCGCGTCGAGAAACGTTAAAGATTTGGTTGAAATATGGGTAAATTGGACGTTGGCAGAGCGTTTGAGTAGCGTGTTGGTAGCGCGCAGCCAACGGTTGTCGACGCGCGGGAAAAACAAAAACAAATGCGATGTCTCGTCTTGCCGCCGCGACTGGATGGCGCGCACGGCGTGTCGTCAGCGCTACGACAGCGCTCGGTCAGCGATGAGTGAGCGACAAGCGGACGTGTTAGCCAACGACGGGAGCGTTTGAAGTGGTTTAGGCCAGCATTAATTGCCGTTCCCCTAGCGTGTCGCCAGCGCTCTGTCAGCGTTCTGGTAACGTGTTGCTAACGCGCTCGATGCGTCGACAACGTTCTGGGAACGCATAAGGACACCCGTGCGGTTGATATAAATACACCCTCCGCTAAGTGTCCCCTACACGTTCACAACACGCTACCAGCACGCTAGAACAATGCCAGGAGCACGCCGGGGAACGTTACCGGGTCGCCGTACACGTCTCCCCAACGTCCAAACTATCACAAAACGCTAGTCAAACGCGCATAGGCCGCCCGCTACCCGTTACGCACACGTCCAGCGAACGCTATGGACGCGCTGACCCGATGCACCCAAGCGTTGGAAACAATATCAACACAATATCGACGTTCCGCAACGTCCTTCCAGCGTTCTTGTAACGTGTGGTGGGCGCGTTTTGACGGGCGCCTAACGTCCTCCTAACGTTCTTACCCATTTACTGCCGCGCGTTGCCGGTCGTTGTTTTTTTTTGACATGTTGAAAACACTCAGCGACCAATAACGCGTGCCGACTTTCTCCGCCGACCGTCAACGTCAACGATAGTGTACCGACGTGTACCGACGCGCGCATAACGCGCCCCCAGCGTTTCTCGATATTTCACCCATTTTCGCCCAAATACACGACACGTTCACGGGTCGCCGGCGAGAAGCGTTGTAGTGTGACAGCCCCATAACAGTAACACCCACACTCACACAGTCACACAGTCACACAATCACACAGTGACTCCCTATTAATGCTATATAGCCTAGGTCACACCTACCCGGATCAGGGCCCGGACGAGCCCCGGACGGTGATCCGGCGTGGTCCGTGGCGATCCGGCGTGATCCGTGGTTCATCCGTGGCTGATCCTTGGTGATACTTGGTGATCCTTGGTGATCCTTGGCTGGTCCGGCCTCATCCGGGGTCAGCCCCGGATGTTTTAAAATGTTTAAAACAACCGGGGCGATCCGGGGAATATAGCCATCCGGGCTCGATCCAGCATCATCTGGCATCATCCTGCATCAACAGGGGTGGTCCAGGTAGGTGGGTGTGCTCTGGGGGTTGTCCGTGTACCGTCCGGGGCAGTCTGGGGCAGTCCGGGGCAGTCCAGGTGTGTCTTAACCGGACGAGCCACGTTTTAGCCATGGTTTAACCCGAACCAGCCCCGGTCTAGCCCGGACTAGCCCTGACATAGCCCTGACATAGCCACGGACTACTCCAGGACTGCCCGGATAAGACCTGAACAAGCCGGATGACCACAGATTAACCACGGATCACCACGGATACCCCGGTTTACCACGGATCAGCCCAGGATGAGCCCCATTTTTGTATGTAGCAGGAACAAGTCTGGGACTGATCCGTGACTACTCTGTGGATACACCGGGTAGTCTGGGGGTTGTCTGGCTCAGTCCGGGGCCATCCGGCCTCTGGTCCGTGGCTGGACTGACAGCGAGCACAAAAACCACCAAAATAGCGATTTTATCCGGGGCTCTCCGGGGTGGTCCGGGGGAGTTGTCCGGGGGAGTTGTCCGGGGGTGGTCCGGCTAAACATCCGGGGCTCGTCCGGGGAGGTTTGACTTGGGCTTGAGTGCCTGGCTAGGTAGCGACAAGTATCAAGTCATCCCGTCATTGGTTTGATTCGGCTGGGATTGGAACCTCTGACCTTCCGCACAGGAAGCTTGTCCGGTAGCGGCGAAAAAAAACCTACATGCCTGACATTGTAGTTTATATTATAATGTAGAAAACCCCACATGCACTAAATCAAAGTTAGTTTAAATTAAAGTAAGGTAGATTAGATGCAAGTGTAGTAGTAGTCTGCACTGCCCTCTCATGCAAGGAACCACATATATAGAGAATGGGCGTGGATTGGGTAATTTCATCAGAGAGCCCAGATAACGTAATGCTTAGCACTTTAACCCCCGAATGGCAATAAATGTGGGTTCAAATCCTTTCTCTAGACACAACCTTCCCCATTTCCATCACACCCATGATAATCGACGACAATATTTTATAACAAAAAAAGTATGAATGAATTGTTTACAAAAGTTAAAAAAAGTCCCATTTGTTTTGAATTAGCAACGACATCACCTTGACAGAGGGCTACATCCCCCACATCTCTCCCGGGTTCGGACCGCTTACGGCCAGCCATAAATTACTTCCTTACGGCCAGCCATAAATTAGTCCTTACTTGCATAGGTGTAAAATGTAAAGGCCCACTTTAGATACTTAGAGAGAAAAACACTCCTGGAATAATGTAGACTTAATAGAGCTAGTAAGCTTTCTAAGAAGCAGCTTTCTAGGGCGTTATATATTCAAAGCAAATTCATGGTAGGTTCAACGACCATACAGTCTGTAGCTTGTACAGGATCCTAGTTATGGTATCAGTGTCCTGGGGAAATTATGAAAATGGGAAATATTGCGCCTAGAGCGGGAATTGAAGCCACATCTCTTGCATTCTGGGTGAGTGTGCTAACCATTGCGCCACCTAGGTTCCTTGATGTCACTACCCTATCCACACTCACCTGGCTATGTGGCTCCTTGCCTGAGATATCAGTGCAGACTACTACACTGTGATATATTAATCATCTCGATAAAGCGAGTTGATGGATTCAGCAATTTTACTCAGCAGGAAAAGCTACTTAAGTGTGTAACTGCATCGTCACATATTGCATACTAAACTCTGTTGATTTGATCCTACATTTCCGAGGTAGACGCGAGCACACTTACTGAACACTCCATCTTGCATAGAATACTAAGTCAATTTATTGGAACCTATTACTTCTGCGAAAGCCTAGGAGTGAGTACGGACATCTTGACATACAGTCCAACAAGAATGGGGTGTGGGGTGTGGGTGTGGGTGTGTGAGTTTGTGAGTGTGGGGTATGGATGTCGATGTGGGTTTTAGTGAGAGGCCTGGGTGTCGGTGTAGAGGTGAGGTGTAGGTGTAGGTGTGGGTGTTGGTGTGGGTGTGGGTGTGAGTGTGAGGGTGGAGTGTGGGGTATGGATGTCGATGTGGATTTTAGTGTGAGGTATGGGCGTCGGTGTAGAGGGTAGGTGTAGGTGTAGGTGTAGGTGTGGGTGTGGGTGTGAGGGTGGGGCATGGGTTATGTATGTCGATGTTGATGTTAGTTTGGGTCTCGGTGTAGAGGTGAGGTGTAGGTGTAGGTGTGGGTGTGGGTGTGGGTGTGGGTGTGGGTGTGGGTGTGGGTGTGGGTGTAGTGTGGGTGTGGCTGTGAGTGGTGGGTGTGGGTGTGAGGGTAGGGAGTGGGGTATGGCTTAGTGTGGGGTGTAGGTGTAGGGGTAGGTGTAGGTGCAGGTGTAGGTGTAGGTGTAGGTGTAGGTGTAGGTGGAGGTGTAAGTGTAAGTGTAGGTGTAGGTGTAGGTGTAGGTGTGGGTGTGGGTGTGAGGGTGGGGCATGGGTTATGTATGAGTGTGAGTGTGAGTGTGAGTGTGGGTGTGGGTGTGGGTGTGGGTGTGGGTGTGGGTGTGGGTGTGGGTGTGGGTGTGGTGTGGGTGTGGGTGTGGGTGTGGGTGTTGGTGTGGTGTGGGTGTGGTGTGGGTGTGGGTGTGGGTGTGGGGGTGGGCGTGGGCGTGGGCGTGGGCGTGGGCGTGGGCGTGGGCGGGGGCGTGGGCGTGGGCGTGGGCGTGGGTAGTGGGTAGTGGGTAGTGGGTAGTGGGTAGTGGGTAGTGGGTAGTGGGTAGTGGGTGTGGGTAGTGGGTAGTGGGTAGTGGGTAGTGGGTAGTGGGTAGTGGGCATGGGCGTGGGTAGTGGGTGTGGGTAGTGGGGTATGGCTTAGTGTGGGGTATGGGTGTTGGTGTAAAGGTGAGGTGAGGGGTGTGGGTGTGGGTGTGGGCGGGGGGGTGTGTGGGTGTGGGTGTGGGTGTAAAGGTGAGGTGTGTGGGTGTGGGTGTGGGTGTGGGTGGGGGCGGGGGGCGTGGGTGTGGGCGGGGGGGTGGGGGGGGTGGGTGGGGGGGGTGTGGGTGTGGGTGTGGGTGTGGGCGGGGGTGGGGTGTGGGTGTGGGTGTGGGTGTGACGGTGGGGCGTGGGGTATGGCTTAGTGTGGGGTATGGGTGACGGTGTAGATGCCTGAATTTGTGGGTGTGGGTATGGGTGTGGATGTGAGATGAGAGTGTGGGGTGTGGCTATGGATGTTGGTGTGGGGTATGGGTGTGGGTGTGGATGCGGGTGTGGGGTAAGGTTGTGGGACATTGGTCTGGCTGCGGATGTTGATGGGGGGTGAGGTGTAGGTATGGGTGTCAGTGTGGGGTGTGAAGATTTGTGTTGGTGTGGGGTATGAGTGTGAGGTATGGGTGTGGGTGTGGATGTGGATGTGAGGTATGGTTGTGGGGCATTGGTGTGGCTGCAGATATTGGTGTGGAGCATGGATGTTGGTGTGGTTATCGGGTGTGGATGTTGGTGCGTGGTGTAGGTGTGGGGTCAGGGTGTGGGTGTGGATGCGGATGTTGGTGTGGGGTGTGGAATGTGGATGTGGGAGTGGCCTGTGTGTTTTGTCTGTATACTTTGAGTGCTGAGTGCACCTGGGTGACACACCCTGGTGGATGCCTGTCATAACTAGACCGCCGGGCGCTGCACCGTCAGGGGCGGGCCGAGCCCCGCCGTCCAAACATTGTTTAATATGCCATCTAATGTCAATCCAGCTCGTCTACACCGGGCCCTCACCGGCCGCAGCCATCCCCCGCCCGCCACCACCCACCCTGCACCGCACCACATACCTCACCACCACCGCACCACATACCGCACCACCACCGCACCATCACCGCACACCCCACGACCCTCCAACGCACCACACCTCCTCACTTTACCCCTCCCACCACACCACCGCACCACCGCCACACCACCACCACATCACCACACCACCGCACCATCCCCCACCGCACCATCACCGCACACCCCACGACCGCACCACGACCGCACCATCACCGCACACCCCACGACAGCATAACCACCACCGAACACAACACCATCCCATCACCAGCGCACACCACACCATCACATCACCACCGCACACCCCAACCACCGCACCACCACCACCACCGCACACAACACCATCGCACCACCACCGCACCATCCACAACCGCACCACCACACCACCACCACCACACCACTGCCACACCACCGCCACATCGCCCCACCTCCGCACCATCCACCACACCACCACCGCACCAGTGCCACACCACCACCACATTGTCACACCACCGCACCATCCACCACCACTGCACCACTGCCACACCACCGCCACATCACCCCACCTCTGCACCATCCACCACACCACCACCACCATACCACTGCCACACCACTGCCACATTGCCCCACCTTCCCACCACCACACCACCAGCGCACCACTGCCACACCACTGCCACACCACTGCCACATCGCCCCACCTTCGCACCATCGACCACCACACCACCACTGCACCACTGCCACACCACCACCACATCACCCCACCTCCGCACCATCCACCACACCACCACCAGCGCACCACTGCCACACCACTGCCACATCGCCCCACCTTCGCACCATCCACCACCACACCACCACCGCACCACTGCCACACCACCACCACATCACCACACCACCGCACCATCCACCACCGCGTCATCACCGCACACCCCACGACCACCACCAACGCCACACCACCGCACCATCGACCACTGCACCACCACCACCCACCACCAACTAACATTTACCTTGTAGATAGTGCATACCTTATATCATCACAGCTTACCGTTTCCTACCTAGGGAGCCCCCCCGTCCTCATCCTCACTTTAGCCCCCCCCCCCCACCGAACCCCGCACGCCCAGTCGGTCCTTCCACCCTCCCACACCTCCACCCACCCCCTTATCACCCTCCACACACACATACATACATATATATATATATATAAATGAGCCTATCTCAAATGGTGATAACTCTTCCTTTTTTTGTCCATGTAACGATTGACACAAAACAGCACAGAAACAGTTACACTGAAAACACAAGGACATTTGCTTCAAATCAATATGTATTCTTTTGGGATTATGAAACACCATGAATCAGTTTATCCTGAGCAAATGCATGAGCAGATATTATGTTGGTCATTATAATGGACAAAGTCTTGTCCCAAATTACTTAGCACCTTTTGAGACAAGCTCTTTAATATATATATTTTACCTCGGTAAACAGCCTCAGGCTAGCCTCAGGCTAGGGAGAGAGGTAAGCACGTCCGGTACCAGCAATTAGCATATACAACTCACGACTGGATAACGTGTCGTTGGGTTGCTCCGGCAAAATTAGTCTACATACAAGCAAATACGCAGTAAGTATAATAAAAACTGTGGTTAGCTTAATTATGATACATTAGAGCATCTTTATGGAAAGTTTAGACTTTCGTTGGTCCAATTTGGACGAGTTATTTGGTTATAAACAACCAAGGATAGAACACTCGAGTGGGTTTCTCGAAGGAACCAAACCGGTCATTAGCGGTTATGTCAACACCCGGGTCACCGTGTGACTATGGGTAGAGATGTGGGTTTCGCCCTATCTCATGTGGAAATTCTCTCGTACTCTAATAGAGAGTAATGTTGGAGATGCTCCTGGGTTTCTTTTATAGACTCCCCTAGACAAAACTTTTTCAGGCGTTTCTCCGAGTTTCGTAGCATTTTCTCCAACTTGTTGACGTAGTAGTCACAGGTGGGAGAAGTGTGCGGAACAGAGGGATGGGCGGGCCGATACACTGGTCCCGACCCCGCGTAAGGTTTGGGCTTGACCCACAACCCACGCACAAAATTTAGCTTATTACGCCTGTGTTATAACGGTATAAACACGTTCTTTAACACCAATAGATGTCCAAATGAGTTTGAAACAACCATATTGTGACATATATATATACCGGGACTGACCAAAAATGTTTGTTTCAGCTCCCGATGGCCACGAAGCGGAGTAAGCGCGGTGCAGCAGCAGCCGAGGGGCGTGTTCCGAGTGGAGTGGACGAGGAGTACGACTCCTCACCCGTGTTGTCGGCAGGGCCGTCGACACAGCCCCGGGCGCATATCCTCTCCGACCCGGACGAGGACGCAGTGCCTGATGTGCCTGCGCCTCCAGATTGGGAGGCTCGCTTTGCAAGATTGGAAAGCCACATCTTGACTGCCAAATCGCCTGTGTCTCGGAAGCGGCGTAGGCCGAGTGTCCAAGAGGATTCATTTGAGGATTTCTTGGACACAGACTCGGCGGTGGAGCTTAAGGCTCCTCCTCCTCCTTCTCCTAAACGGAGGAAGAAGAAGAAACAGGTGATTTCTTCGGGTGATGAATTCACCAAGGAGCGGGCAGAGACTGGTTTGCGCAAAAAGCGGAAGACTAAGTCCAAAAAGAAGAAGAGGAAGAGGAAATATTCTTCTTCTGAGTCGTCCACTGAGTCTACTTCTACGGAATCAGACTCAGACACCATATATGAAGGGGTCTATGCGGACATTGGCACTAAAGTGGCTAAGAAGGTGGAGAAGCCAAAGGCTAAGCGGGTTAAAACCACTACGCTTATGCGCGAGACCGTGAATGGTCATTTTCACACGTTCAAACCGGCGGAGGTTATCTCCAAGTTAGGAGATGAGTTAACAGGCATAAAGGGTGTTCCCAACTCCATCATTAAAGAAATGGATCGGGATGTCAATATGACGGATGACCGTAAGAAGTTTGAGGATGTGTTGCACACAGTGCATAAGGCAGTGTTGGCTACCCTAACAGCTATTGTTCCTGTGGCTAATAGGATCCAGAGTGAAAATAAGTTCTCGTCTTTGGCTAAGACAATGGACAAAGGCATTGCAGTGCTAGCGGCGGCAGGTAATTACCTGTCGTTTCGAAGATATGAAAATGTCTTCAAGTCAGTTTGCACAGATGCTGGCAAAGAAGTGGCTCGCTCTAAGAAGGTTACCGATAATGAGGGGAAGGAGTTTACGCTCTATCTTGCTCCAGAGCCGATTAAAGGGAAACCTTTAGATAACACCAAGATGTTTGGCGGTCAACTACAATACCTCTATAAAGAGGTAGAGACTGCAGCCAAGAGTGGCAAAAACATGGATGGCAAGAAGAAACAGGAAGCTCCTCGTTTCAAAAAGTCACGAGGGGATTTTCGTCCACGACGGTTCACCAGAGGAACCAGACCGAGTTCAAACTTCGGTCAAGGGTTTCGGGGCCGGGGCGCTCGCCCAGGCTGGACCGACAACACCGCACGGCCAATAGGCTGAGGGTTCAACTCGTCGAGACCTTTCCCCAGGGGCGGGTCCAAGTAGAGGTCCAAACACAAACTTTACAAGTCCCTGCAGCCTCTAAAAACACACAAACTGTAAGCAACTTTGTGGCTGGTAATATTAGTAATCATATTTCTGAGTGGCACAAAATTACTAGTGACCAAGAAATTATAGAAATAGTTAGGGGTGTTCAAATTCCCTTTACACAAATTCCTGTACAAAGTATAATACCTTTTCCATATAACATTCAACCAGTTGAACGAGACGCACTAACTAAACAGGTACATAAATTCTTTGAGAAAGGAATTATACAAAAAGTGACACACTGTTCAGGACAGTTTATTTCAAACATTTTCTCGAGACCGAAGCCTAATGGTGATGTTCGAATGATCCTGGATTTAACAATCCTTAATAAAAGGGTGGAATATCGACATTTTAAAATGTTCTCTCTAGATACGGCACGAGATCTGATTACACCAGATGCGTGGATGGCTAGTGTTGATTTACAGGATGCATATTATACGCTTCCCATAATGGAACAATACCGAAAATTTCTTCGATTTATTTGGGATAACCAACTCTATGAGTTTACCTGCATGCCGAATGGCTTAGCTTGTGCGCCACGTTTATTTACTAAATTGCTTAAACCTGTTTTCTCGGTAATGGCGAGGAAGGGTCACATAATGTTTCCATACATAGATGATTCTTTTATTATAGCTTCAACACAAATTGGTTGTGTGAATGCAGTTTTGGATTTATGTGCATTACTCACTAAATTGGGGTTTTATGTACATCAACAAAAGTCAGTGTTTAAACCAACAAAACAACTCAAATGTTTAGGGTTTATTCTGGATACACAGTCCCTTACAGTGTCGATAACAGAACAAAAACTAATTAAGTTTATGACTACAGCGACTCAGCTTATTAAGTTATCAAAGCCAAAAATTAGACAGGTTGCTGTTCTTATTGGCATAATGACCTCATATGCACCTGCTGTGTTATATGGGAAGGCCCATATTAAGTCGCTAGAAATAGATAAAAATTTAGCGTTAACACGAACTAAAGGCAATTTTGAGCGAAAGATGTTTATTTCGCAAGAAGGGTTACAGGATATTGGATGGTGGATGCAACATATAGCAAGTTCACCAAATCCAATCCGCATGGCGGAACCTAATACAGTAATTACTACTGATGCTTCGTTAGAAGGTTGGGGAGCTCATCGAGATGGGGTCACAACAGGAGGTAGATGGCTTGATGATGAAAAATCAGACTATATTAATGCACTAGAATTGCGTGCTATTTATCTGGGCTTACGTAGTTTAGTAAAGATAAATAAATCACAGGTTAGAATACTAACTGATAATACTACTGCCATGGCATATATTCGTAACATGGGTGGAACCAAATCAAAGTCTTGCAATCAGTTATCTAAACTGATTTGGAACTGGGCACAGGCTCAACAAGTCTGGCTGACTGTAGCGCATATTCCAGGGTCACAAAATACACTTGCAGATTATAAAAGTAGAAATTTCCATGACCATTTAGAGTGGTCTCTCTCTACACATTTGTTTAACTTCGTTTGTGAAAAATGGGGTACACCTGAAGTTGACTTATTTGCATCACGAAATAATAACAAGTTACCCTGTTATGTTTCTTGGCATCCTGAACCGGATGCTTGGAAAGTAGATGCGTTTGCTATTACTTGGGAAAATAATTATTTTTATATTTTCCCACCATTTAGCATTATCAGTCCGAGTAGTGAGAAAAATCGGCTTGGAAGGGACACATGCGATACTGGTGGTGCCCGATTGGGATCACGCAACCTTGGCTGCCAGCAGTTTCACAACTGGCAAAAGATCGTATACGATTCCCAAGAAAACTCGGGAATCTGACGCACCACGGACCGCTAGTGGTTCACGGCGACGTGTCAACGACGCCCCTATTGGCATTCCTTTTCTAAGGAAGCAGCTACAGCAATTTGGATTGGACAGAATTACTGAGGATAGGATAGTATCGGATGCCTGGAGGCCAGGAACTGTCAAAATGTATACAACCTATTTAAAGAAATGGGGTGTACATTGTTTGTTAATGAAAGTTAAACCAACAAATCCAAAGATTTCACAAGTAGCTCGGTTTCTTCGTTCTCTAGAGGATGAAGGACTTTCCTTTGGATCGATTAATGCGGCGAGGTGTGCGTTATCAATTATATTACCTAGAATTGATGGCGAAACAGTTGGAAAACATTATGTTATTTGTTATTTACTTCGTTCAATTTATCAAAGGAATCCTCCAAAACCAAAGTATAGTCGGTTTTGGGATGTTTCTATAGTATTTAAGTTGTTTCAGGCTTGGCCTCACAACTCGTGGTTAGATATAAAACAGTTAGGTTTTAAGGTCGCGGTCCTGTTATTGTTAGTAACCGGACACAGAGGACAGACGATTGTTGCTTTATCCTTAACTGGATTAGAAATAGACAAGCAACAAGCTACGTTTGATTTAGAAAAATTGCTCAAATCGAACACGTTAGGTGACCCTTTATCAACGGTTCACTTAGACTGTTTTCCGAATGATCGGAAATTATGTGTTGTGTCGGCCATACGGGCTTATATATACAAGACAAAGGATTTACGTGCATCACAACAACTATTAGTGAGCTTTATAAAGCCACATAAGGCGATTTCACGAGACACACTTGCCAGATGGACAATTACGGTGTTGAAATTGGCTGGAGTGGATACGAGTAAATACTCTTCCCACTCAACTAGAGGAGCCATGGTCTCCAAGGCACGGGTGCTTGGTATTTCTGTGAAAAGAATACTAGCGCATGCAGGCTGGAAGACGGCTAAGTCGTTTGCAAAACATTATAATAAACGACTAGAAAAGCCTACCGGCGTTGCAAAGCGTCTTCTCGCCAACTAACAAGAATAGGTGAGAACAAAAAATTTAGAATGTTATAATAATAAGAAAGAATGATATTAAGGATAAAAATGAATTATGTAAAGGTCTCCCTAGCCTGAGGCTAGCCTGAGGCTGTTTACCGAGGTAAAATAGTATAGTTATACGAGTCTTACCTTGGTACAGATGATGGATAACTGTTGTTTTACCGAGGTATAAGCCTCGGATAGATGTGGGCTAGGGCCCTCCCGCCACACCCTGCCACATCTATTCCGTTGGTGTACCTTTTCGGTAAAGTAATAGTATCCATTGTTTTGAAAGTCATTTTTATCCTCAATAAGTAGGTTAAGATTGCTGGTACCGGACGTGCTTACCTCTCTCCTAGCCCACATCTATCCGAGGCTTATACCTCGGTAAAACAACAGTTATCCATCATCTGTACCAAGGTAAGACTCGTATAACTATACTATATATATATATATATATATATATATATATATATATATATATATACACAGCACCACCTGCTCCTAATCCAACCACCAGTGCCCATCTTAATGGGTTCGGATGACTGAGGTGATCCAGATTCCACACTCCCACCGCTCCCGCACTCACACCCACATCCCACCATACCACTACCAGCTCCCCTCCACCCCATCCCCACGCTAATCACCCCCACACCCTACCCCACATCCTTACCCGCCCCATCACCCTCAGCTTCACCCACCCCCTACCCCTCCCGAA
This sequence comes from Branchipolynoe longqiensis, assembly GCA_030323885.1. Lineage (NCBI taxonomy): Eukaryota > Metazoa > Annelida > Polychaeta > Phyllodocida > Polynoidae > Branchipolynoe > Branchipolynoe longqiensis. Next base: position 26,845,407 of record CM059188.1, read on the forward strand.
CGCCTCGCCCAATGGTTGACTTCCCACTAACAGTCTACCCCTCCTCACTTTACCCCTCCCACTCCCATACCCCTCCCATACTCCCTCCCACCACCCTCCACCAACCCTACCCCAATATGTCTGAGCCTGTCCACACCTCCTCACTTGACCCTGCCCCCTCCTGAGTGAGGTGGCTGCAGATAACCAACGCTCCCCCCCCCCCACCTGACTGAATCTGCGCGCCCCACGCCCCGCCCCACGCCCCGCCCCCCCCCCCGCCCCACGACCCGCCCCACGCCGCGACCCACCCCGCCCCCGCCCGCCCCCCGCCCCGCCCCACCCCGCCCCCCCCGCGCCCCCACGCCCCCCACGCACGCCCCCCCCCCCCGCCCCCACGCCATGCCGCACCCCGCCCCACGCCCCGCCCCACCGCCCGCCCCCCCCCACCGCACCCCCGCCCCCACGCCCCGCCCCCGCCCCGCCCGCCCCCCACCCCACGCCCCGCCCCACGCCGCGTCTCACGCCCCCCCCCACGCCGCGTCCCGCGCCACGCCCCGCCCCCCCACCCCGCCTCACGCCTCGTCTCATGCGCCCCCACGCGCCAGCCCCATCCCCCCCACACGCCCCTCACCACCCCTCCTCACGCCCCGCCCCACCCCCCGCCCCGCCCGGCGCCCCACCCCACGCCCCGCCCCGCCCCCCGCGCCCCGCGCCCCCCGCCCCCCGCGCCCCGCGCCCCGCCCCCCGGGCCCCCGCCCCCCGCGCCCCGCGCCCCGCGTCCCCGCCCCCGCCCCACGCCCCACGCCGCCCCGCCCCCGCCCCACCCCCCACCCCACACCCCCGCCCACTCCCCTCCCCATGACCCGTCCCACAAACCCGTCCCACGTCCCGCCCCACCCCCGTCCCGCCCCACACATTCAAACAGTTATGTAATCACACCCACTCACACACCCACACCCACACACTCACAGCCACGATCACACTGACACACTCACATGATCAGACTTATACTCACACCTACACATTCCGCATTATTAGGACAGGGCAAGGACTTGAGTGCGCACTGTCACAAGTCGGTACCCGTCATGATATGACCTTAGATGTTGCTAGGACGTAAAACAACAACACTACAAACAACAAACCTACACATTCCAATAATCTCTATCAGCCCACACCTACACCCACACACACACTCAAATGCTTCACCAACACTCACTCACCCTCACATTCACACATTCAAACAATCACTATCACAGCACACACACTCAAATGCTCACTCACTCACATTCCCTCACACTAATTTACACACTCACCCTCACACTCACACCCACACACTCAACTCACATTAACCTTACACTCACACCGTCTCACACACTCAGGTACTCTCATAGCCACACTCAGAGGCACACCCACATTCACATCCATTCACTCTCCCATCCACACTTACCCACCGACACTGTCACTAACAGTAACACAGACTGTCACTCACCCAAACACCCCCCCCCCCCTCCCCCCGACACACGCTGACTACCTTTCCTCACACTGCCACTCACCTATCTATATATCAGCCCCATTAGGGTGGCCACCATTTACCAAACAACGCTCTTATGGTTAGCGCCCGACCCCTCCCCTCCCACCCACATCACCCCCTTACTCTACAGACAGACGTACCCACACACCCACCTCCCTCTCCACCCATACCGGCGACTTCCCACCTTGTCACGTGACGTTCCGTTTGTGTGTCGCCATTGTTTATGAAACAGGACCTGATGTGCGCATGCGCGCCGGTCAAAGAGGCTCCGGCGTCTCTGTGTTGTCTGTTAGCAGGGTAATTTTTTTTTTGGGGTGGGGGCGTGTTTTTCTTGTTGTTTTTTTAAACCCCGGCCCCACTGACGGCTTATTTACCTTATCACTATAGGCCACAAGCAGACGGCTGGGTGGTGGGTGGTGGGTGGTGGATGGTGGATGGTGGGGTGTGGGGTGTGGGGGGGGGGGGGTAGGTGGTAGGTGGTGTGGGGGGGGGGTGGGTGGATGGTGTTGGTTGGTGGATGGGAGATGAGTGGTGGGTGGTGGGTGGTGGGTGGGTGGTTGGTGGGTGATGGGTGGTGGGTGGTGCTGGGAGATAGGTGGTGGGTGGTGGGTGAATGGTGGGTGGTGGGTGGTGGCTGGATGGTAGGTGATGGGTGGTGGATGGTGGTGAATGGTGAGTGGTGGGGGTTGATGTGTGGTGGTGGGTGGTGGGTGGTGGTGTATGTTAGGTGTTGTGATGGGTGGTGATGGTGGGTGGTGGCGGATGGTGGGTGCCATGTGGTGGATGGTGGGTGATGGGTGGTGGTGGGTGGCGGGTGGCGGGTGGTGGGTGGTGGGTGGTGAGGGTGGGTGGTGGCGGATGGTGGGTGCCATGTGGTGGATGGTGGGTGATAGGTGGTGGGTGGTGGTTGGTGGATGATGGGCGGTGGTGTATGGTACTATTGGTAGGTGCTGTGATGGGTGTAGGTAGATGGAGGGTGGCGGATGGTGGGTGATGGGTGGTGGTGGTGGGTGGTGGGTGGCGGGTAAGGGTGGTGGGTGATGGGTGGTGATGGTGGGTGAATGGTGGTGGCGGAGGGCAGGTGATGGATGGTGGGTCCATTATGGTAAGCGGTAAGTGGCGGGTGGATGGCAGCTGGTGGGCGGTGGTGGTGGGCGGCACATGGCAGTGGACGGGTTCATGGTGGGTAAGTGGTGAGTGGTGACTAGTGAGTGGTGAGTGGTGAGTGGCGGGTGGTATTGATAGTATTGACGGCGTTGATAGTATGTAGATGGTAGTAGTGGCGTTGATAGTGTGTAGATGGTAGTAGTGGCGGTGATAGTGTGTAGATGGTAGTAGTGGTGGTGATAGTGTGTAGATCATCTAGATGGTAGTAGTGGCGTTGATAGGGTGTAGATGGTAGTAGTGGCATTGATAGTGTGTAGATGGTAGTAGTGGCGTTGATTGTGTGTAGTGATAGTAGTGGCATTGATAGTGTGTAGATGGTAGTAGTGGCGTTGATTGTGTGTAGATGGTAGTACTGGCGGTGATAGTGCATAGATGGTAGTAGTGGCGGTGATAGTGTGTAGATGGTAGTAGTGGCATTGATAGTGTGTAGATCATCTAGATGGTAGTAGTGGCGTTGATAGGGTGTAGATGGTATTAGTGGCGTTGATAGTGTGTAGATGGTAGTAGTGGCATTGATAGTGTGTAGATGGTAGTAGTGGCATTGATAGTGTGTAGATGGTAGTAGTGGCGTTGATAGTGTGTAGATGGTAGTAGTGGCATTGATAGTGTGTAGATGGTAGTAGTGGCGTTGATTGTGTGTAGATGGTAGTACTGGCGGTGATAGTGCATAGATGGTAGTAGTGGCGGTGATAGTGTGTAGATGGTAGTAGTGGCATTGATAGTGTGTAGATCATCTAGATGGTAGTAGTGGCGTTGATAGGGTGTAGATGGTATTAGTGGCGTTGATAGTGTGTAGATGGTAGTAGTGGCGTTGATAGTGTGTAGATGGTACTAGTGAGGAGAATATGGAGTTATCTACATTACCCCCACAGACAAGAAACTACACGCACACGTATGGGGGATTGCATCAGGCAGCCTATATAGCCTAACGGTTACGACACCCGCCCCACAATGGCACATATGTAGGCTATGGCCTCCCTTTGTTTGCAAATGTCACCATGACACTAGTGTCATAACCCAGATCCTGTTCAATCGATACACTGTATGGTGTTAAGCCAGTTCTGTGTATGTATATATAGATATACAAACCTATTGTGCTGTCTTCATGTTTGTTTGTTGTTTTACATCCTAGCAAGATCTAAGGTCATATCAGGATGGGGACCGAGTTGTGAGAGTGTGCACTCATGTTAACTTTATAGTGCTGCCTCACTGGGAGACCTGGTTTCCCGTGCCATATTATCCTGATACTGTGCTAACCAGCCCTGGTCCTGTCCTATTAATGCTAGGTAGCGATACATATCAATGTTATAAGCCATTGATTTCACTCGGTTGGGATTCGAACCCCCGACCTTCCTCACGGGAAGACTGCGCTCAACCGACTCGGCCGCCAATACACCAGTGGGAGCTATCAATAAGCATTAAATCAATACGGTGGTTGATTGCATCAGGGCGTCTAGATAGCCTTATGGTTAGCACACTTGCCTCTGGCTGGCATCAATGTGGGTCCGTCCCGCTCTAGCCATGGTGTTCTCCCTTTGTTTCCAACAACCCACAACGCAAGCAATGGCTGCCTGTACATGGACCATGGACACAGTTTTGTCCGCCTTAAAGGCCGTACTTTTGGCAGCAGGACGACCCGCCAGGTTGCCAATCAAGACTCTGGCACCGCCCCAGACTTATTTGCGGAAGGTGTCGTTTTTCAGGAGGTCACGTTGTGCTGCCTCCAGTGTTGATGTCTACGCCACCTCCCATACCTACAAATCTTTACCTGAATGGCATGCTATGAGTTTCCAGCCATGTGCTGACTGTTAATGAAGATGGAGTGAGAAGTTGTTTTGGTGACTAACCTGTCAGTCACTAGCTCTGCAGATTTAGGCTATTTTGACTTGAAATTGTGTACAATAGATTTGTAGCCATCAGGCAGCAGACTGTCTAATATATATTTGCATGTAGTGTAGGTTCATTTAAAAAAAAAAAAATTATATTCAGGCTGTATTTATACTGTCCATAGCATGTAAGCCCGGGTACCCATGCTTGTTTTCAATGCTGGCCAGCTGTAGTGTTGGTGTTGTCTTACCAAACAGTAGCTGCTGAGAAGTTATTTGATTGCCTGCATTTCAGTAGGAGATAGATAGTGTAGTGGTCTGCACTGACCTCTCAGGCAAGGAGCCACATAGACAGGTAGGCGTGGGTAGTGTGTTGATATCAGGGAGCCTTGGTGGTGTAATGGTTAGCACACTGGCCCGGAATGCAAAGAGATGTGGGTTCGAGTCCCGCTCTAGGCACAATATTTCCCATTTACATCACCCCCATGACACTGGTTGCCGTGACCATGATCCTGTACAAGCTACCCGCTGTATAGTTGTTGAACCTACCCTGTGTATGTATGTAAGTGCATTGCCTGTATGTATGTAATTGTAAGCATTAAAAGACTTACAATTCCAGGGGGACGAGTGTAGTGGTCTGCACTGACCTCTCAGGCAAGGAGCCACATAGACAGGTAGGCGTGGGTAGTGTGTTGATATCAGGGAGCCTAGGTGGTGTAATGGTTAGCACACTGGCCCGGAATGCAAAGAGATGTGGGTTCGAGTCCCGCTCTAGGCACAATATTTCCCATTTACATCACCCCCATGACAATAGTTTGTTGGTATGCTTAGTAGCCTATGTTAGTTTTTTTTGGGCCCTCTTGGCATTGTATTTTTGTTCTATTCTTATTACTATGTTAGTTGTTTCCTTATGGTTCTATGTTAGTGTTTTGGGGTTTTCTTGGGAAGAGTTTTCCACTTTTTATACTTAATTCTAAACTAGCCTATGTTATTTACATGCCCATAGGCTTGTAGGTAATAGGTGGTTGAGTTGTGTTTGTTTGGATTTGATTTGATTTATATTGTTGTTGGACATGTTATCTGGCTTTTATATTTCCGGTTTTCCCACCCTGGGCTGTCCAGTTGGTGGGCCGTGACATATCACATGAAGAGATTGGCGTAATATAAGGATGGCTGGCTTGTTACTCCTAGCGTAGTTTGCCATATAAATTGGGAATCATGTCCGTTATGTCACAGGGGGGTGGGGATCAGAATTCTCGCATGGCTCGTTATAAGATATGTGTCCGGTCTTTATCATACATACGGTACATATTAATCATAGGCCCCACCTAGGATTATCCTAAAGATCATCTCAACCTCAAAGGCTCACACTATACCCTATCATCTGCAACCTTGCATAAAGTATGTCACCTCTAGAAAGTTACTCAGTTACGCCTCCCTCTACTAACTATTGCTATCATAGTATAGCATAGCTACCTCCGCCTGCGCTTCTTTTTTATTCTCTTATTCTATTCCCTACTAATGCCTTGGTCACAAATACGTTACAGCATGCTTGCAGCGACCATAAGTCGCCGCATCGGCCAGACCGTATGGCAACCGTACGGTGGGTTATAGTCGCCGTGCGGTCACCGTACAGTTTTTTGCTCTTTATTTTTGCTTGGTTATTTTAAGTCGAAGTTATCTTAACTTTGGAAAATCGCAACACCGGAATCCCACTGGAATCTCGCCGGAATACTGCCAATTTCTAATGTTAACAGAATAATATGTTTGTGTAATAATGTATAGAAATTGTGAATGCAAAAATGTCTTAAAATGTCTTAAAATTTCTTTTGTGAGACGACACACAACAAAACTTAAAGCACCATATGGTGACCTATGTCTTGCGGTGACTGCAATTTGTGACTGCATAAACCGCAGACCTCAATGCCGTAAGATTTGCATAAATCGCAAGACACACAGCAGACCGCAGCACCGTACGGCGATCGCAGCCTTTGTGACCTAGGCATCAGTATTCATATCAATGCTTTGCTTATAGTCCTTTAAGGGTCCATCTATATTGTTACAACTTAGTTTAGTTTGTATTGGCATTTAGAGGTGGGTTTTGATTGTTGTTGTTTGTTTGTTATTGTTTTATGTCCGAGCAACATCTAAGGTCATATCAGGATGGGTAGCAACTTGTGACAGTGCGTAGTGCTGCCCCACTGGGAGACCTGGCCACCATCACCGTGACCCGATATCCAACAGAGTCACATTATCCTGATATTGTGTGAACCAGTCCTTCTCCTGTCCTACTAATGCTGAGCCCAAGGCTAGGTAGCGACAATTAGCAATTGTATAAGTCGTTGCTTTGACTCGACTCACATTCAAACTCCTGACCTTCCACACGCGAAGCCTGCCATCTACCGACTCGACCACCCTGTCCGGTGTGCCAATCAGGTCCCTCTAGGTAACATATCACCGGATCGTGCTCACTCCCCCTTCCCATGATGCATTGCACCAGCTCGAATATCTCAACCTCTGAAGGTTCAGTTCAAATCTGACCTCGGCGGGTCAGGAGGTCAAAGGTAGGACATGATCCTGCCCAATCAGCGTGCATCTACTCTATCCGATGGCCGTGGGTTTGCCGACTAACCAGCGTGGTCGTGACGTCATGAACCCACACTGACCAATGGGTGTGCTCCTACCAGTGTCAGTTGATCGACGGACCAATCAGCCCGCTCCTATTATCAGGGAAGGTAGATTACATCACAGAACCGAGTGCGATAATCAGTCACAGCGCTGGCTTCCCCTGCGGAAGTTTGTGGGTTAGCGTTCTCGGCGGAGTGAGTGAAATAAGCAACCAGTTTATCAAATTGATTCTTGTCACTAGTTTGCTTTACATTTGGCATTACTAAAGCCTGGTACACACCTCCCATATAAAACCTAAAACTGCCCGAGTTTTCGTCGGTTTCAGTCTTTAGGTGTATGACCCCCTAACACACCTCAGGCTTCCGATTCGCGTATAAAACTCACTTTTAGGGCTTAAGAATGGAATCTTATAAGATTCGACAAATTAATCGAAACGGTATATGTGAGCGGTCAGTTGTATCTTATACGGTATATGTGTGTTGTCCCTGTTTTCAGTTTTAGTCGGGACTCAGGACGGGTCAGGTTGTGAGGGGTCGCGTCGGGCAGTCAGTTTTAGCGCGTTAATCTTATACGGGAGGTGTGTACCAGGCTTTAGGATAGGGCACGGACTGGTTTGTTCAGCATCAAGACAATGTGACTGAGTGGAGTATTAGACCATGGTGCTGCGTGCACAGTCTACTGCTGGAGCAATAGTATAAACCTATCATGGTGTAAAGTCGCCGGCTGGTGGTGTGGGTGGTGTGGTGTGGACAAGCCAAGGGAAATCAATACAGGTAATGAAGGCAAGTAGGTAAAGAGTGAAAGAAGGAGAATGAGACTCCTTGATTTATTATCTTGTATAGGTTTCTAGAATCCAAGATGGCAGTGGTCACATGGGTTGATCCACCAATCAGAGTTCAGTCTGTTGTATCCAAGGCCTTGTTATGCTGGCTACAGTGCCTTGTAGTGGCCAATGATCCATACATAACACCATGGGGGGACGGGGTATGTGAGGTGACTCCTCCAAAGACTATTCTAAGAAGTGACACTCCTCCAAAGACTATTTTACTATACAATTTCTATACCTAATGAGTAATAGTTTACCAATTCCACATATCCCTCATATGCCTTTGGATTTTATATATTACCATTTACCATTATATAGACAGTTTGCAATTTATTATAGTAGCTTCACATATATCCTCATGCCATTAGATCGGAAAATTTTACAATGGGTTTGTGCCATTGGTCGTAATGCTCGCATTGCGTTTGGTGCGAGGAAAGGAAGAGACCCTCCCCCCGCCTCTCCTCCCGCCGCGCAGCATTCGCACCTGCCCTGTCATCCGCCCCTCAGCTTTCTCTCTCGCCCTGCCCCGCCGCTTTCGCACCTCCCCCGCCCCTCGCCCTGCCGCTCCCTCCCTTATAAGGCCGCCCGCCGGCCTCCCTCAGTCACTCGCCTTCCAGCCGTCCTCCCTGCTGCACCTCTTTCTTCTCCTCTGAGCTTCCTCTTTGTACTCTTCTCCTCCTCACCGCACCTCTCCGCGGAGCGGGCCTCCCCAACCTTCTGGCCGCCCGCATCCCTGTCGACGTAGGCCCCGGACTCATCACCACACGGACTCTTCACCTCACCTCAGAGGCGGTCCACGCCTCGTGCCCCGCCTCGCACCTTCGGGCGCGCCTCGAGCCCTCTCCTCCGTTTTGTTGGAGGGCTCCTCGGCGCCCCTCCCCTGAACTCTAAGCTCCCACAAGCTCCTGCTACCCTAGTATAAGTTATACGCTATCGCTCCTTCTGAGCTTCCTCTTTGTACTCTCCTCTGTTTTGTATAGCTTGTATGATGTTTGAGGCGTTCCAATAAACGCCTTTCCTTTCCACCTCCGCCTTACCTTCTTCCTTTTCGCGCATCGGTCGTAATGCTCGCATTGCGTTTGATGCGAGGAAAGGAAGAGACCCTCCCCCCGCCTCTCCTGCCGCCGCGCAGCATTCGCACCTGCCCTGTCATCCAATGGGTTTGTGCCATTACAACTAAGTACAACAAAGAACCAAACAAGCACATTCATATATTTATAAATTGAATCTTTGCTCGGCCAATTCTGACCACATTCACATCTTCTTTTTCAATACCAGGGCAGTACGGTAGCCATTAGATGCAATGATATAAATATAACCACATATCCTTATAAGTCTGGTCATTACTTCCAACCCATCCTGATATAAGTGTGAGATTTGCGCGATCGACATTTTAAAATGTGCACATAGGAAAATTGTTTAATAATATAAAGCGGCGCTCCCTGATTAGTTCCAGCTGTCCCCGTTAACCGGAAGTGGCGCCACTTGTGGGTCAGACCACGGGGCGCCTCCGCCATGCCAATGGCGACCACTCCCAGCCAACTTCTCTGCTACGGGATTCATTTGGGTTTTTTTGTTTTGTTTTTATAAACATGCCCAATAGGCACTCTATAAGTTATAGCCACAAACCCCGTCCAATATGTAGCCTTTTCTGGTTCTTTCTGAATGATTGATTGGTTGGTTGTTGGAGTTTTACGTCCTGGCAATATCTAACTGGGAAATCAGGGCAGCAACACTATGACCCGATATCCCACTCAGTAACATTATCCTGACACTGAGCTAACCAGTCCTTTCCCTATCATAGTAATGATGAGTGCCAAGCTAGGAAGCGACAAGTATCAATTTTGTAAGTCATTTGTTTGACTCAACCGGGAATTGAACTCCAAATCTCCCACACAGGAGGCCTGCGCTTTACCGATTCGGCCATCTCGCCCGGTCTTTCTGAATCTCTTGGATAAGTCTGAATAGACTTGTTTTCACCATTAGACAGTTTGTCGAAAGAAAGCCCGAGCCTACACTTTTACCGATCCAAGGGATTTCTAACCTCCCACACCACATAGACATGGTATGAGAGCAACTGGCATTTTATGATGCTGTAAATTATACACAGCAGCGGAAATCCAAATTGACAGGGGTGGGGTATGGAGAATCGAACCACTGACCTTCAGATAAGGAGTCTGACCTAGAAAAAAGTCCCACGCTCTAACCACTCCACCACTGAGAACACCAATAATCTAGTCCTACTTAGAAGATAAAAAAACAAGCAGTAAGGCTTCTTTTATGGAAAGCTCTTTTAAGATAATTTGTTTGAAAGACATGGCTGGGAAAAAAACTATTTCTGAAGAAAAGAAGATGTTTGGTTTCACGTTGATTCTGTGTTAATAATTAGTCTAAGCAGACCCAACGATTGATTCATTGAATGTACTTGAAGTTTTTATTAGCTCGGACAAAGTAGAAGAACAGCATATCCGGTGTTGAATTCTCTTTCACTATTAAATAAGATGACTTCTTTTTGTATGTTTATAGCCTAAAGACATTTCTATTTAGCTTTTATTTGTTTTTATTAATACCGGAAATTGCTGACACTGCTGACTTACTATCCTGCTGGTAATCAAATCGGATGATATAGTTTGTATGAAGGGGTTTTACGTTCTATCAACATCTAAGGTCATATTAGGACGGGTATCAACGTGTGACAGGGGGCACTCATGGCGACTTCACAGTGCTGCCCCACTGGGAGACCAGACCGACTGCACTATGACACAATATCCGGTCCTAGCAACATCTAATGTCATCTCAGGATGCATATCGAATTGTGACAAGGCACACTCATGATGACTTTATAGTGCTGCCCCACTGGGAGATCATGTTACCGGAACCATGACACGAAATATTAATTCCCTTCCGTATCTCTATTTTCACACATCTATATGTATCAATGTATAGGTACGTATCTATGTATATGTATGTGTATGTATATATGTATACGTATGTATATATGTATATGCATGCAGATGTGTATATGTATGTATCTATGTATATGCATGAATATATGTATATGCATGTATATATGTATGTATATATGTATATGTATGTATCTATGTGTATGTGTGTATCTATGTATATGTGTGTATCTATGTATATGTATATATAAATGTATATGTATGCATATATAAATGTGGGTATGTGGGTGTATGGGTATGTGGGTATGTGGGTATATGGATATATGGATATATGAACATATTAAGAGTTCAAGCACAAATCCCCGTAAACGCCAATCCAAACATTGACTTAAACATTGGAGTAAAACCTTTAGAATGTGGCTTTTTTTTTACATTCCTATTTGTGTGTGTTCATTGCTCCATAACCATTTCTTCACAACCAACATGGAATTAGTGAGAAGGAAATTTTTACTTCAGGTAATTGAGAAAAAAAATTTACGTCAATTTGGATTGGCGGTTACGGGTATTTGCGCATGAACTCTTCATATATATATATATATATATATATATATATATATATATATATATATATATATATATATATATATATATATGTATGAGCCTGTCTCAAAAGCTGATAACTCTTTTTTTTTGTCCATTGTAAGGATTGACACAAAACAGCACAGAAACGGTTACACTGAAAACACAAGGACATTTGCTTCAAATCAATATGTATTCTATGGGGATTATGAAACACCATGTAAAAAACAAATCAGATTATCCTCAGCGAATGCATAAGCAGATGGTATGTTGATTGTTACAATGGACACAGCTTTGTCCCATATTGCTTAACACCTTTTGAGACAGTCTCATATATATATATGCCACACGACCATCATTCAGCAGGGCTCAACACCGCGATAGCATCCCATGAGGGTTGAGGCTACCCCCACCCCCACCCCCACCCCACCCCGATCCCACCCACCGTCACCCCCGCGTCTACCCGTACATAACTTCCGGTCGGCATGACGATCCAGACAGTACGTCATAAATCTCCCAGCACACGTCGATATCACGTCCCCCGTCACGCCATCTATTTTTAAACTGCCATGTCCGCCCTGCTGGACAACCGCCCCCGCCCCCCCACACACACACCGCGCTTACACCTAACCTACAACCCCCCCCCCCCCCTGTCCTACCCCGACTTCCGGACCCACTCCCCCTGCCACCCCCATTCAACCGGCACCACCCAAACCACTATATTAAAGGTTTGTTTGTTTGTTTGTTGTTGTTTTACGTCCTAGCAACATCTAAGGTCATATCAGGACGGGCTATATTAAATTTTCAAAAACAAAATACTCATCTACATATCCAACATAAATACTTGGGCAGTTATTATTATATTTGGTGGTACAACAGAGGGAATACTAGATCAAACTAGTAAAACCCAGAGCCATTTCAAAGTTAAGGCAACACAGTTTCTCAAACAGGATCATAAATATATGGAACAGTCTCCCACAAAATGTTATTGATGCCGAGTCAATAAATTCATTCAAGAACAGATTAGAAAAAGCATGGGCTGATGATCCAGGGAAATTTGACCCCTTATTCACCACATGCTACTAATTATTCCTTGTGTTGCATATTTACTTGCACTCAAGCAAAAATGAGAAACAAATATGTGTTCACACTTTCTGTCTACCATTCGCTATTTCGAATTTGTTACTCGTGAAGCCTACGGGGTCGGAGTTTTTATAAGCGCGCCAATATTAATTTAGCATGTTTACATTTTTAATATGTCCTAATTTAGTCATTTAAAAATGTTAAAGCCAAGCTACTTCAAAATAAAGTGAGGTGAATTATAACAAGCGACCTAATATAGTTATCTCAGAAAATTCCGGGAATTCAAAACCCTTGTCTGCTGGGGATGGGAGGGGCATGGTAGGGAGTTGTAACCTTTAGGTTATGGGCTGCAAACACTGCAATATCCGGTACCGACACTGATAAATCAGTCCGATGGGAGCAACAGACGGAGACTTTCATGCAACAAGTGCCTGTCACACCTTACCGGATTGAGAACTGGACACAACCAGACAAAGAATTTTCTAGTCCAGTGGTGGTCGGTATCAAAATGTACTGAAATCTGTCAAAATGTTGCAATGGTCGCCAGACAAAACGGATGCTAAGCGGACAAGGAATGTACATTGATGAATAGCCACCGCACGATAACTGGACGACAACCGAATGTCAAACGGATGGACCGAACATCAACTGGACACATACCGGACTGTTAACGAACATGCCGAAAACATATAAAAAAACGACTGCAGGAAGCAAACCAGAAGCAAACGGGAGACATAAAGGATGGGTACTGGACATGAAATGGACAAAATGGACTAAACGGACTTAACACGGACACCAACCTTTCAGATCAGTCCGGCGGTGTCCGGTACAAGTTTTGTGCATGTTCAAAACTTGACACCATACACACCAGACACCACCTGACAGAGAAAGGACATGCCGGATGCATACCGTATATAAATGGACATTGACGTATTTCACAGGACAGTGTCCGTTTTCTATCCAGTACCCCAATCCGGTAAGGTGTGACTGAGCCTACAGACATTGAAGGCAACTTGAGTCCGAGCGTTGAAGTGGGTGGACAGGCAGGAAGTGAAAAACGGGGGAGGGGGTGGGGGGAGGGTTCAAGTGAATAAGAAAGTGCAGCAGTGAAAGGGAGGGCCCCAGCCAAGCAAACACTCTCCCTTTAAATATGTCATTTAAAGCTGCATAGTCCGATGAAGCACCACATTTTCAAAAGCAAACCAATCATTTAAATTTGATTCTACATATATAATTTAGACACTGATGCACTTATTAATCATGTGTTGGCTCATAGATGCCCCTGCCCTGCAGAGTTGTAAACCACTGCCTTGTGGTACAGGTTCTTGACAGAACCGAAGGCTAAAGGCCCTGTCACATTACGGCGTATGGCGTTAGCGGATGCCGGCGTATGCGGTTTTCGACCCATACACCATCATGCGCCGTCATATGCTACGCACGAGGTCCCAGCGGCATCTGAAGCGTATGCCTAACCTATGCCTAACCTATGCCTAACCTACCCCTAGCCTATGGCGGCGTATTCAAAGCGTATCCCGACCTATGCGCGGCGTACTGTGATGAGGTTTGACAGTTGTGATTGACAAGTTCAGCATATGCCCAACCTATGCGTAACCTATGTCGGCGTACGCATAGCATACGTCGAGCGTATGAGCAGCGTATGAGCCATATGCTGCCATACGCCGAACATTTTTGAGCATGCTAAAAAAAAATGTGGATGGACGCGCGTATGAGGGCGTATGAGGGCGTATGACAGCGTATGATGGTGTATGCCGGCGTATGTATAGCGTATGCATAGCATATGCGAAGCATATGACGGCGTATGACGGCATATGGGTCAAAAATCCATACGCTAACGCCATACGCCGTAGTGTGACACCACTTTTACAGAATGTTGGGGGTATGCAAGAGACACCTGGCGGGTGTCAATCCAGCATACGCCCAACCTATGCTGACGTACACCTAACCTATGCGTAACCTATGCCGGCATATGCATACTGTATGCCTAGCGTATGAGCAGCATATGATCCATACGCTGCCATACACTGACAATTTTGAGCATGGAAACAGGCTTGTTGGAGGATCGGCGTATGTCGGCGTATGTGTAGCGTATGCGGAGCGTATGGTGGCGTATACCGACGTATATGACGTACCGCGCTTACGCCACCATACGCTCCCACAAAAGACCCTAATGTGACAGCCCCTACATATATACACATACATGCGCTTGGTCACGTACACCTGTTTAGTAATAGAACATCTGCATCCCCCCCCCCCCGATGCCGTAAATCAGAATATTTTACAACGTACATCTAGTGTCACATCGTTTTTTGAACTAGGACACTTTGGTTGCATTATTGTGTATGAATTTGAATACAATTTGTCTGTCATTTAAGAGGATGATGTTTTTCTCCAGTGAGACTGACACAGACAGTTGGGAACGTTTAGTGAAATGAACGCCCGGTGGTGGCGCCAGGGGTTAGATTCGGGAATAACAAGGTGATGGTGGGATTGGTAGACTACTTTCCTTATTTATAAGTCTACTCTTATATATATGTATATATATAATTGTGTGTATATATATAAATGTTACATATATGTATATACACACAATTGTTGCATGTATGGATATATAATACATAGATATACATATATATATAACCATTCGTACGGCCGCAGGCTCGCCCACTTCATATATATGTGAAGTGGGCGTGTCTACTCGCCTTGAGCAATTTGCGCACTCGTTCCACGAGCGGGAAAATTGCTTTCACTTGTGCATGTGAGGGTTTGCGGTGGTAAAGCGTTGCTTGGCGACTAGCTAAGCAATGACGGGGGGGTCGGGCGTTCGGGGCCAGACCCGGCAGACGTGTTTTTGCACGCTCTGTCGTTTCAGCCGATATTTAGGCTTTTATTATCGAAATTCTAAACTAATTCAACGAAACAACACAATTTCGCTGGTATCATTGTTAGTTATGGTAAGAATAAAGTCGTGAGCTCTTGTGAAGGTGGATTGGGACGTTCCTTGCATTCTTTACTTTCCTCCTGTATTACTGTAGATTAACCGCTATGGAAAACCTGATATTTGATTGCTTTATATGTAATTAAGGGCCTTAAGCCTAAGCAAGCCTTATGCAGTTACTTACCGCATCTGCGGGAATATAATGACAACACATTAACGGAATTATCTTAGTGTTACTTTTGGGCGGAATTAAGACGTTAACTTAGACTGATTATCAGTGACAGCGGCAGCATCTCTAGCTGGACGTGTACTTCTGGAATAATTCAGTAACATTAATAATACCCCGAATTTCGAAGGGGACAGCCAGTAGTTGAAATAATCTAACTTATAGACATATATATACTTTAGGCTGATAAATGCGCTCGATGGCAAATTGCGTATTTGGATGAAACTCTGGCTATTCGCCTTTAACACGGGGAGAACACCAACGGCGACGGACTACCGGCAGACGGGACGAGAGGCTGCAGCAGCCCGTGGCTGGCCCAGGAAATTCACATGGAAAATATTACATAAATTAACTTGTTGGCTCGCCTTTAGCGGGGGTGGAATAGCCGAACGGTTAAATATGTATATATATACAGTAAAACCTCTCTAAATCGACCGACCTTGGGACCGACATTATGTGGTCCATTCAGGGAGGTGGTCGGTTTAGGGACTTAGAATATGGTCACAATGGTATTGTTAGGTCCCAAATTAAGCGATCGATATAGGAGAGTGGTCGGTCAGTGGAGGTGGTCGGTTAGCTAGGTTTTACTGTATATATATATATATAGATATTTATATATAAATGTTACATATATGTATATACACACAATTATTACATGTATGGATATATAATACATAGATACACACACACACACATATATATATATATATATATATATATATATATATATATATATATAACCGTTCGTACGGCCGCAGGCTCGCCCACTTCATATATATACATGTATATATATATATATATATATATATATATTGTATATATATATATATATATCCACACCAATGTGCCACTTATTGCTCCGTCCTGCCGACTTTAGCTACGTGTATATTGTGCTGAGACTGCTAATTGCCCGACCACCGTTACGTTTATTCACCTAAGCTTGTACACACCTCACGTGTTTCCTATATCCACGCCCTGCGCCTGGATCGGTCCTATGTTGGCACCTGATGCCTGACTCTAACGGGGCCGATACGCGCCGAACTCGGCTCGACTCTGGTGGTGTTCCTCCACCAGGCCCGTCATCAGGGCCCGTATGCATGAACAATTATTTATCTGCCCTGGTGGTAAGGACCGAGTTCGAGGTAGCTATCGCCGGTGGTGAGAAATGGGTCACGGGGTATGCATGGAGCCAAAGCACGGAGGGGTTAGCTACCCTAGTTGTTTTGTGTACATTTGTCGATTTGACAATATTAATATCGCCGCCGTTGTAAGTGCTGTGTTAATACTGCTTCGAATTTAGGGTTAATTTCATTAAATTTCACTTATTGCATATGTAATTCTGTTAAATATGGTCACATTGAATAGAATTGGGCGTAAAACATTGCCGCTGGCGTTGTGCCAGTATGGATAGCGACGTCGATGTGGCGGCAGCGATTTGTTTTGTGTACATTCATCGATTTGACAATATTAATATCGCCGCCGTTGTACCTGATGCGTTAATATTGGTTCGAATTTAGGGTTAATTTAATTAAATTTCACTTATTGCGTATTTAATTCTGTTACATATGGTCGCATTGAATAGATTTGGCCCGAGTCGGTCCCTACCACCACCCTTTTACCTGCTCCGGAGTGGGGGTAGCTTACCCGACTTTTAACTCCCGGGGTTTCCATAACACTGGTCCATGCATACCAACTTTTCACCACTAACCCAGAGATCGCCTCTACCCACAGGTTTAGAGCGCTACCACCGCCCCATGCATACGGCCCCTGCAGGTCATTATCGGGTGGTTTGTTTGTTGGAGTCTTACATCCAGGCAACATCTAAGGTCATATCAGGACGGGTACCGACTTGTGACAGTGCACACTCACAGCAACTTTTATAGTGCTGCCCCACTGGGAGAGTAGGCCGCCAGCACCATGACACGAATATCCCACATAGTCATATTATCCTGACACTGTGAAAACCAGTTCTTATCTTGTTAATGCCGAGCGCCAGGTTAGGTAGCGACAAGTATCAATTTGATAAGTCATTGGTTTGACTAGACCGGGAGTCGAAGTCCGATCTCCCGCACGGGAAGCATGCGCTGTACCGATTCAGCCACCGCATCTGGTTTAATGGCTGGGAGAGCATGGGAGTGTGGGTGAGGGGGGGGGGGGCGTGCATGGGTGAGGGGGCGCTGTGGGTGAGGGAGAGCATGGGAGTGTGGGTGAGGGGCGGGGGCGAGGGGGCGTGGGTGAGGGAGAGCATGGGAGTGTGGGTGAGGGGGGGCGTGGGAGTGTGGGTGAGGGGGGCGTGGGTGAGGGAGAGCATGGGAATGTGGGTGAGGGGGGCGTGGCTGAGGGGATCATGGGAGTGTCGGTGAGGGGGGTGTGGGTGAGGGGGAGCATGGGACCGTGGGTGAGGTAGGTGGGGGGGGGGGGGGCTGTGGCAGCGTGGGGAGAGTGGGGAGCGTGGAGGCGTGGAGAGCATATATGTGGGTGTTGGTGGGGATGGAGAGTCATGCTCAGTAGGCCCTTCTACACACACACACACACCCTCTCCCCACCAACACCCGAAAGCTGTGGACTCAGTGTGTTAATCTTAGTGATTACATGGGCCAGGATGGACGGCCGATTAGTTTATAACGGTAGTAAGCGATTCTCCGCCGGTGGCGTGTCGACGGGTAACCGGGTAATATAGATCACTGAGGCCATTACCGGGCAACGGCGCCCGGGGTTGGGGAGGGGGGAGGGGCGGCAGCGGCCGGAGGGCGTAGCAGGGCGGGGCAGGGCGAGGCGGGGTGCAGGGCAGGGCGAGGAGAGGTGAGGTACAGGCTAGGGTAGGGCGGGGCAGGATTGGTAAGGAAGGGAACGGAAGGGCAGACCAGGGCAGGGTAGAGTAGGGCAGAGCAGGGAACTGAAGGGCAGGGTATGCTAGGGTAGGACATGGCATGGCAGGGTAGAACAGGGCAGAGCAGAGTAGAACTGGGTAGGGCCGGGCATGGGAGGGTATGGTAGGGTAGGGTAGGGCAGGGCAGGGCAGGATAGGGAAGGCATTGCAGGGTAGGGAACGACATGGCAGGACAAGGTAGAGTAAAGTAGATCAGGGAAGGGCAAGGTACGGCAGGGTAGGGTAGGGCAGGACAGGGCAGGGTAGGGAACGACATGGCAGGACAAGGTAGAGTAAGGTAGATCAGGGTAGGGTAGGGCGTAGTGCTCGGCATGGTAGAGTAAGTTGATAGGACGCAAAACCCCAAGCAAGCAAATGAGCTGTCACGACACGGTGCGTCCAACGAGACCCATCAGCTTTGAATGGTCAGTTAATGGGTTGGGCTGGGCAGCAAGGTGTGGCTACTTTAGACACTTGGCGGGAATAGCGGACTGGAGAGGCGGAGGGAGGGAGGACAGATGACAGAACAGCCTAGGTCTGACTTTATTGTATTTGACACAGCAATTACCAAACCCCGTCCTATGTACGAAGCGGTGGTTGAGTGGGTTGTCAGTTCACACAGATTCAACTCTACTCTATACTCTACACTTCCACCACATCCCCAACCCCCACTCCTACCCCCACTCCCACTCATATACCCCTATACCCCCACATCTCCTGCCCACACACTCCAGTCTATTGTACACTCCCACCACACCCCCAACCCCAACTCCTACCCCCACTCGCACTTCCAACCCCCTAAATCCCCACATCCTCCAACCACACACTCCAGTGCATTCCAGACCTCCACCCAACACTACATCCCGCCACATCCCAACATCCACACATTCCGACATCCCCGACCCACACACTCTACTCTCCTCTATGTAATGATGTGGACACGTTGGAGTCTGGTTAACGAGTGTTTATTAGGTTTCAATATCAGCCCGGTGCCCCTATCGGGACGTCATACCGGCGTCCGTGGGCTAACCCGTTATGCGTGCAAACATTACATACATTAAGGCCCAGTCACACCTTACCGGACTGGGGAACCGGACATGAACCGGACACTGTCCGGTGAAATACGCCAATGTCCGGTACCCATCCGGCGGTGTCCGGCGGTGTCCGGTGGTGTCCGGCGGTGTCCGGTACAAGTTTTGAACATGCACTAACCTTGAAGGCCCAGTCACACCTTACCGGACTGGGGAACCGGACATGAACCGGACACTGTCCGGTGAAATGCGGCAATGTCCGGTACATGTCCGGTACCCATCCGGCGGTGTCCGGCGGTGTCCGGTGGTGTCCGGCGGTGTCCGGTACAAGTTTTGAACATGCACTAACCTGAACCAGACACCACCGGACTGAAGTGAACGGTTGGTGTCCGTTTTAAGTCCGTTTCGTCCGTTTTGTCCGGTTCATGTCCGTTAATCATCCGTTAGGTGTCCGTTTTATATCCTGAAGAGTCCATTAACGGCGCTGCGGGAATTGGTCCTTTGGTTTTTGGCGCGTCCGGTAGGTGTCCGGTTGGTGTCTGGTTTGTGTCAGGTTTGTGTCCGGTTTGTGTCCGGTTAGGGTTAGGGTTAGTGAAAGGTTTGTGTCCGGTTTGTGTCCGGTTGGTGTCTGTTTGGTGTCCGGTCCGTCCGTTTGACGTCCGATTAGCGTCCATTTAGCGTCCGTTTCATCCGGTGACACTGGACACCACCGGACTAGACAATTCTTTGTCCGGTGGTGTCCGGTACTCAGTCCGGTGATGTGTTACTGGGCCTTTACACTCTACGCCTCACCCTCAAGCGCCACCCCTTCCACAAACCCTAACCCCCAAGCCCCTACCTCAACCTTCCCACCCCCACTATTATCTCCCACATCCCCACATCCTAACATTCCCACTTCTATCACCCACACACTCGACTCTCCACCCCAACCCCACCCCACCCCCGTCTTATCCAACCCCTAATACCCCTGTCACACTACGACGTAACGAGCAAACGTAAGCCTGACGTGATCACGTTTCGTCATTATGTTGACCTACGTTGGGTTATGTTATGATGACGTCAGAATGACGTTAGACTGACATCGAGCTACATCACGTTACATCGTGTTATGTCGGGGCGCGTCAAAGTTTTGAACCTGTTCAAAACTTTCAACATAAATCGAACGTAAGGGTTTACGTTTGCCATACGTTCTGTACACGTTCGGCGAATGTCAATGACGTTAAATGGACGTTAGTCAAACGCTGCTCACTACGTTCAACTACGTTCCACTACGTTGACCCACATTAAACCCGGTGGAAACCTCCATGCGGCGTAATGGGAACGTCAGGAGAACGTAAGGAGAACGTATGTTCAACGTATGTTCAATGTTTCGCCACCGTGTCATGATGTATGTAACGTCACATAACGTAGTTCTGGCGAGGGAATAACATTCATAATGTTCCGTGAACGTAATGATGTTGTCATTGAATGACGGTATCACTACACTTTACCGACATTACGCTCTCATCAACTCGCTGCATCCACATTCAACTTGTGCCCAAATTTGCATACTACGCCGAGAAGTTCAACGTTCTTCACATTCTCCCTACGCTGACGTCGTTATGTCGTAGTGTGACAGGGCTTTTACCCCTAAACCCCACCACAAGCCAAACACCCTATAACAACATTCCCACCCCACATCATATCCGCCACATCCCCAAATGCCGACATTCCCAAATCACCCACCCATACCCTCCACTCTACTCTACAAACCAATCCCTACCCCCAAACCCCAAGCACACACCCAGATCCCCACATCTCCACATCGCCACATCCTCCCATCCTCCCATCCCCCACCCATTTACTCCTCTACTCCTACACCCAGACACAACACCACATCCTGTCACATCCTCACATCCCCACTCCACCCACATCCCCCACATCCCCCACATCCCCACATCCAACCGCACACCCCCGTATGTAGCTCATAAACGCAGGCAATAGCGTCCATTACGGTGTCGTTGCCGCCTCTAAATGTCTTCTGCCGCCTCTAAATGTCGTCTGCCCTGAGCTCACAATTTGCTTGACCCAGTTCTACGCGCTTCCCTAAAAAGGGGATTTGTATTTTCGTTACAGACCTCAATGAGTTGGGTGGGTTTAACATCCTAGCAACAGCTGAGGGCACAATCACGGTGGCTAACTGACCCTTGACCATGTACTCCGCTAGAGGCTATATAGTGCTGTATGTAGGCGAACATGCAAGCAATAACCCACATCATCCCGACGCTGAGCAATGCAAAGCAGCCATTGGCTTATCCCAAGCACGTGACCAGTTTCAATTCCAAGTTGCAAGTCACGTTTTAAGAGCTTAATGTTGCATAGTCCGATAAAAACAGTCTTTGACAGAAAACACTAATCTAGATTTTGACCTGCATATCTAACTTAGATAAGTACTTGATAAGTAGGTGTTGGTATAGAGAAGGGCATAGTACTAGTACATACATTTAATTGAACCTGTTACCATTGAAGCCTATGGGATCAGAGTTTTGGCAAGCTTGCCAACATTGTTGCCTGCTTACAAAAAAGTTAATCATTTACAATCAAAGTTACTTCAAGCTTACGTAAGATAGATTCAAAGGAGCGACCTAATATATTTATCTCAGAAAATGACAGAACCTCAAAACCATCGGACTATATGCAATTTGAAGCCATTGCTCTGTTGGTTTTCCACGGCTGGACATTGAACCCTGAACCGACGCCACCTCCCATATGGAAACTGACTTATAACATTGATACTTGTCGCTTCCTAGCCTGGTGCTCGGCATTAATAGGATAGGGCAAGGACTGGTTAGCTCAGTGTCAGGATAATGTGACTGAGTGGGATATCGGGTCATGGTGCTGACGATCTGATTACTCAATGGGGCAGCACTATAAGGTCACCATGAGTGCACACTATCACAAGTCGGTACCCGTCCTGATATGCCCGTAGATGTTGCCAGGACATAAAACTCCATCAACCAACCAGCCGACCCATATGGAAGGCCGCCCACTGCAAGCTGTTCATGTATATATACTGTGTAGCATCCCGGTTCAGGCTCGGGCCGATGGCGGCGCCACCGGTCACGTGAGGGAGGGGGAGGAATTTATCAAGCAGGCCACCCAATCAGTAATAAAAGGAGCAAATAACATGTAATTCCCTTCCGTGCCTTTATACTCGCATAATGCTTATACATCACATGTACACAGACACAACTTTACTCTTCACTCTCAAGGCGGGATGTAGCGGTGTGTGGGACTATATATATATATATATGAGTCAGGATCAAGAAAAGAAGTCAATTGGGGAAAGTTGTCGGCGTCGAGCATGGTTGTCGGCATCGATCGGTATAATTATAATTTAGCATTAACAGAGGTGTTGGAAAGTCCTTAAATTTATCCTGAATGTAAAGGTCAAGAAAATACAACAACCTTATTTGTTTCCAGGATAATGTAATATAGAACAAAGAAATGCACTACACTTTAAGAATTGTGATGCCAGCATCTGTTAAAGTTGTCGGCATCAATCATTGGATGTCGACATCGATCGGTATAATTATAGTTTAGCATTAACAGAGGTGTTGGAAAGTCCTTAAATGTATCCTGAATGTAAAGGTCGAGAAAATACAACAACCTGATTTGTTTCTAGGATAATTTAATATGAAACAAAGAAATGCACTACACTTTTAAGAATTGCGAGGACGACATTTTCAATTGACCACCAATTGGCCCATTTTCGTGAGGCTGACTCATATTTATATATATATATAGAGATATATATATGGACTCGTTCCCGCCTTGTTGATTGCGTGCAGGCAGACGACGTTTGTTTACCGGTCAAGGATGATTGCGTTGCCAACATACTCGGGGCGGCGGGGGGCGGGGGGTGGGAGGAGGCGGGAAGTTACAACTTATATATATATGTATATGTACATATATCTCCACACACACACACACGCACATTCACCCCTCACCCTTGTCGGCTGCCAACTCTCGCATATTCACGGGGACTTCGCGCAGCTTGCCGAGAATGGCCGTGAATCACGAAACCGGAATCAGAATGAGGCGCTTCGTTTAAAATAATGCCCTAAACACGCTGTGGCCATTTCCCGCCTTCTCCACTATTGCCAGTCAGCACGCACATTTCACATGTGGAACCCCTAGTAGTTGTTTTGTTGAGTGCCCATTCCCCCGTCCTTCCCTCTAGCCTTTTTGAATGGACAATATTTTCTTTGAAGTGAGGCTAAAATAGATTAACAATCGTTTTCTAAATGCACAGGAACCGGACGCGGTGGCCGATTCGATAGAGCCCGGGCCTCACGTGCGGAAGGTCGGGAGTTCGGTCAAACCATCTACTTATAAAATGTATACTTGTCGTTACCTAGCCTGGGATGCGGCATTAATAGGATAGGGTGAGGACTGGTATGCAGGTATTGCAATACCTCAGGGAGTTTGACGCCCGTGCCCTGCAGAGTTGTAAACCACTGGCTTGTGATACAGGTTCTTGACAGAACCGAAGGCTAAGGGAGCAAACCCTAAGCAGAAAACGATGTCACTATGGCAGCATTAAGGGCGGTTGATGTATGGAACTGCCAACATCTCCCGACCAGCCACTGCAGGGACAAATAGTTTTGCGCCTGTCTGGACATGTTCTTGCCGGTGTGAAACCTCTATTTGCTCCCTGAGAGAGTGCTGCTGGTAACTTGCAAAAGCCAGCAGCACTTCAACACTTTTGCAGGCAGCTTTCATGAAATGTACAACCGCACAAAACACCATACCGGAGAGTGGCAGTCAAGTAATGAAAGCAGTCTTTGTCGCATCGCGACCGACAGCATGATGATGATGATTATGAGGAGGACTGGTTAGCTCATTGTCAGGATAATGTTACTGAGTGGGATATTGGGGCATGGTCCCAGCAGCATCATTTCTCAGTGGGGTAGCACTATAAAATCACCATGAGTGTGCACTGTCACAAGTCAGTACCCATCCTCATATGACCCGATATGTTGCCAGGATGTAAAACTCCAACAAGCAAGTCATGCATCAGGCTGTGTTAGTTTAGTTTGTATAGAGACACTTCTAGTGGTCTGAATATTTTACTAGCGATCCATTACACTAGGTATAATTGCTTTTATACATTTCGGCGGTAAGTGAATAGGATAATGAGCAGGCGAGCGGTGGCGCCACCGTCGGAGCTGAGGCGAGTAGACCTGAGCAGTAGATGAGTAATCCGACGTTCAACCACCTGATTACTGGTGGGTGGGTGTTCGAAGCGAGTATTGAATTCTGGGTTATTATACTCATAAAATTCTTATACACAGGGATGAAAGATCTCCGCGGTTTCGCGGATTTTTGTAATTGTTTATATTCACTGATTAATGTTAAACAAAATTACAAAAAATGGGGTGTATATGACACCAGTTGGGTGGTT
The DNA here is from genome assembly GCA_030323885.1 of Branchipolynoe longqiensis. Classification (NCBI taxonomy): domain Eukaryota; kingdom Metazoa; phylum Annelida; class Polychaeta; order Phyllodocida; family Polynoidae; genus Branchipolynoe; species Branchipolynoe longqiensis. The sequence goes on from CM059188.1 coordinate 26,870,457, forward strand.
CGAATCGCTTTCTTCTATGACCTTAGATGTAGCTAGAACATCGAATCTAAGAAAGAAAGTGTTTGGTATGGGCGATAATGCAATCACAACAAGCATCGTTGAAACCTGATTTCCGGTATTTTTCCGCGATTCCCTGACAATGCTAAACCTATGGGAGAATATCCGCATTTCCGCTTTTTTTCCCGGAGACTACTTTCATCCCTGTATACAGCATATATAATTATAAAAAAGAGTCTGTAGAGTGTATTAGCGAATAGAATCAGTGTTTGTTATGCAGTGTACAGAGGAATTTTGTGAGAGTAGATAATCCTTACCAATCAGCAGGTATTTAAAGCAGCACAGTCCGATAAAAGCAGAATCTTTTCAAAAGAAAAACACCTATCTACATATCCAACTTGGATACTGATGCACTTAGTAAGTGTTTGTTGCCACATAGAAAGGGCATATTATGTCAGTTTAATAGAAGCTGTTACTGCTGAAGCATATATATATGGCCACACCAACATCATGTCTTCACATTTACACTTTAAATATATCCCAAGCTAGGAATTTCAAATTAGAGTTACTTCAAACTAAAGTAAGGTAGATTATACTGTAGCAATGTAACATTGGAATATTGAAATATTGGGACATTGGAATATTGGAACATTGGAACATTGGCACATTGGCACATTGGAATAGTAAAGCATTGGGACATTGGGACATTGGAACATTGGGACATTGGAATATTAGAATATTGAAACAGTGAAACATTGGAAAATTGGAATATTGGGACATTGAGACATTGGGACATTGGAACATTGGAATATTGGAATATTGGAACATTGGCACATTGGCACATTGGAATAGTAAAGCATTGGGACATTGGGACATTGGAATATTGGGACATTGGGACATTGGAATATTAGAATATTGAAACAGTGAAACATTGGAAAATTGGAATATTGGGACATTGAGACATTGGGACATTGGAACATTGGAATGTTGGAATATTGGAACAGTGGGACATTGGAACATTGGAATATTGGAACATTGGAACATTGGGACATTGGAACATCGAAACATTGGGACATTGGAACATTGGCACATTGGAACCTTGGAATAGTGGAACCTTGGAACATTGGAATATTGGAATATTGGGACATTGGGACAATGGAATATTAGAATAGTGAAATATTGGGACATTGGAACATTGGAATATTGGAACATTGGAACATTGGGACATTATAACCTGGAAATATTGGAACATTGAAACATTGGAACATTAGAACCTTGAAACATTGGAACATTGAAACATTGAAACATTGAAACAGTGGAAGAGTGGAGCATGGGGAATATACACAACACGACACGAGTGGCTACTTGTGTGGATCTACTACGGGGAAGTCACTAACTATTGATGACCGACACAGAAAGGTCAGACACATTTGGCCACCTGTTGGGAGCTTGGTAGACACACATATATATATCTAAATATATATATATACATATTGTAAAACCTCTGTAAATCGAGCGACCATGGGAATAACTTTAAATGGTCCATTTATGGAAGTGGTCGGTTTAGAAAGGTCTTTTATTGTTACAATAGTTTGTATGGGTGATCGTTTGGGACCCAAATAAGGGCGATCGATATAGGGGAGTAGTCAATATGGGGAGGTAGTCAGTTTGAAAGGTTTTACTATATATATATAGAACGCTGCAGCACTAACCATCACACTACCCCAACATTTTGGGGCATTTTACTTTACATGTTTGAAGGAACCAATACTGTGACCTAAACAAACCTCAGACTTCCATTTGAAATGTACGAATCCAGGCTTGATACTACCGTACTCCGTAAGCATTCAGTGTTGCCCAGAAGGAAAACTAAATCAGTTTAACAGATGATATGTGTGCTGGATCAATGGAAGTCTAAGATAAGAAGTGTATGATATTTGATCTTTTCCTTGGTCAAACTGATGATTTCCTCTAAATAAACTTTGCATAGTCCCATGGTTTTGAGTTTTAGTGATTTCCCTGAGATATATATATATCGAATTGATTGCTATAATCTACCTTACTTTAGTTTGAGGTAACTTTTATTTTAAATGGCTAGCGTTTGAGATATTTGAAGCGCAAACAAGCAAAATTCATGTCGGCAAGCACTCCAAAATGCTAACACAGTAATAGACTATTAAATTGACTCAGTATGCCATTCTAATTGGCAACACATGTTTAATAAGTAGATACATATCTAAGTTATATATTGACCTAAATCTAGGTGAGTGTTTTGGTTTTGAAAATGTGATGCGTTCATCGGGTTATGAACTTTGATTAGACAGCGGTAACTGGACCAGTCTAGGACGTTCAAAACACTACCCCATTGAAAACACTACGGTAGCGTTTTGAACCTAGGACGTTTAAACCACTACCCCTACGTACGCCCAAAACACTACCCAAGTTCAAAACACTATCATAGGAGCTGAGAAGTGAGATATTAACATAAACAAGATATCTGGTAATGGTGGATGGTGGCCATCTTGAATTCCAAGATGGCTGATTACTAAGGCACAAAACACCCTGTGTTTGCTATCTATGAATATTTCCCACTTATTTTCTCTTTGAAAAAAAAATCAACATTTAGAAGTAATCAAAAGTCATAATACCGAAAGTATTAATTTGTTATTGGAAATACAGAAAATCAGCAATTTCAACGAAGAATCCCCTCTTTACAGTGAAATCATGAAGTAATCTAACACGGGCATTTTTGAATTCAGCGTGAAATTCTATTGTTGAACCAATCATGCAAACATATACACTCTCCAGGTAAAATAAATGTCTACAAGCTCTGGAACTACAGGTGTGTAATCCACTCCCGCCAGGTGAGCTCTTCACTCAGGTGGGCTTGCACCATCAACTCCCTACATCTTAGCTGTACACCCTACTTGCCCGCGCTGTTACACGGTGTGTGGGTGGGTGATGGGCGGGGAGTTAAGTACGTATAGAGCCTCCTTGAACTACACCTGTACATACAGGTGAAGGATACTGTTTCATTAGGACTTATATTGGCGCCTATGGAAAAAAGCCAGGATTCAATTTCACCCCCTTTTGTTGTTCATTTATTTCTGGTTCTGATTTCAGGATATGCATATGTATATTATATATACATAGGTATGTATAGATAGTTAGAGTGATATAACAATATATAGGTATCAAAATATATATCTAGGTATATAGTGATAACTACATATAATATAGCTACAATCGGATATATAATGATATCAATCCAGCGGTACAGTGAGTGAGAGCAACGGCTACTGAGGCATGGGCGAGCGGGTGGCGCGATGAGCTCAGGTCACTAGTAGATGACCTAATGAGTAGGTGATCAGCCGTTGAGTTAGTCGCTGGGAGTAGATGAATCTTCCGGCTTATTATACTTGTATAATGGCTTATACAGCATATAAATAGTTACATAGATAGTTACATAGATATATCTAATATTGGCAGCTATGCAATGATAGGTACATAACCAGATATTTAAATAGATAGCCACATAAGTATACCTATAGATAGGTTCACAGATAACTACATATATAGCTATTAATATAGATAGCCACACATATATAGCCATTGATATATAGCTGCACATGAATAGAAATAGATAGATTGCTATATATATATATATATATATATATATATATATATATATCTACACATACATAACAATATATAGATACATAGATGCACCTATACATAGCTACCCAGATACAGTTACTGATATATATCTACACGTGTGTAACTACATGTACATAGCTACACATATATATAACTATTGATAGATAGGTATACAGATGTAACAGTCGAAACGCCTTAAACCAGTTTATTATTACAAATTAGTAAAAGAAGAATAACATTTAGCCTTCTTAAAAGGATCAAACTGCCGCACACATTCAGTTTATTAAAGAACTAGTTGCTTTTAATTACATAATTGATACTATTGACCTTTAATTAGGGTTTACTTTTTCCATGACACAGTTTTCTTTAAAGATTTGAGCTTTTCCCTTCATCTTTAATGTAAATTTACAAATAAATGATTGTAAGTTTTTTTCATTCTGTGCAAAATCGATGGTTGAATAATATTCTATGACAGAATACAAGTTTACCGCTACAAACCATACCATAACACAACCACCAATCAATCAATCAGATATATGAACTGGATATATAAGTATCCCTGTGCATATAATGAGGCTCAGTTGAACAGAATCACCTCGAGGCAAAGGTTCTCCACATATTTGTGGTTGGCGTAATGTCAAGGCTTGATCAGTTGCCAAGTAATGTCCTGTAGTGAGCCCCATTGTTAGTTGGACTGTCAGCTAAAAACATCACCCAACTGTCATGACAATGTCAGGGGTATTTTGTCACCAGTGTTGCCTTTTGCATAGGGAATATGTGAGTGTGTGGGTGTTGTGGGTATTCTCAGACCTAGGGGTAGATGTGGACATCTGTTCTGGCAATCTCTTGGAATACATTATTGATTAATTAATCGTACTAGTTCAGGAACTGGGACAGTTAAAGTTTGTGTCTTTTTTTATTCGGTGTCACCTAGATCTTTATTCATGGTAAAAAAGGGGGATGTATACAATCGGTGTTCCGCAGTTTGTCGTTTGGTTGTCGCAGTTTTATGTCCTCGCAACATTTAAGGTAATATCAGAATGGGTGCCAACTTGTGGCAGTGCACACTCATGGAAACGTCATAGTACTGCCCCACTGCGAGACCAGCCGCTGGCACCAGGGACCTGAAATCCCACTCACTCACATTATCTGGATACTGAGCTAACCAGTCCTTGCCCGATCCTATCCTAATAATGCCAAAGGCCTGGCTAGGAAGCGACAGGTATCAATTTGTAAGTCATCAGTTTGACTTAACCAGGGTCGAATCCCTCGATCTACCAAAATGGAAACCGGACGCTCAACTCATTCGGCCATCCCGTTTGGTCTATTTGGTATTATCTAGACCATCTTTATTCATACTCGAAAAGGGGAATCTATACAATCGGTGTCCCGCAGTTTATAATATCTTTCCACTATGCAAGGTGTAATATGCCATATGTAACACACATTATGTAATATGTAATACCCATACAGCAGTTCAAGGGCGTGAACCCCAACCGAGTCAAACCAATGATTTAAATAGTTTATCCTTATCGCCACCTTACCTGGTGCTGACATTTCTAGGATAGAACAAGGACTGGTTTGCTCAGTAGCAGGATTATGTGGCTGAGTGTGATATCAGGTCATAGTGCTAGTGGCTCAGTTTTTCCAGTCGAGCAGTACTATAAAGTCACCATGGGGACACGCTGTCATTAGTTAGTACACCCCGTTATATATTCGTGGCCCTGAATGGTCATTGACAGTGATGACCTACCGCTAACAAAATAAAATGGCCGAAATCCCACTTCCGGTGGAAATGACAGTGCTTAGCATACGAAGCAAAATGATCCATATGTCCAAGGAAAAAAAATCTGAAATCCATCGCAAGAAAATCTGAAATTCTCATATATGTGTATCTGAATGGGGTGACTGCTCAAGCAACTGGGGCTCGACAGGTTTGTTCTGATCGATAGTTTGAGGCATCAGGTCTGGCAGTGATAGTCTGTTAGGTTAGAGCAGGGCATTACAACACAAGGCACAGCACTGTATGTGCTTTGTTTGACAAGGCGTGCTTGAGAGAGTGCAGCAGAAGGGGATTGTGAAGCTACTCAGAGTGGGATCAGTAGAGCTAAGGCCTCTCTTTGAAGACTGAAGGTCAGGGTTGAAGGTCAAGGTCTGAAGTAACACCTACTTAGCAAAACCTAGCAAGGTACTGTTCAATCCCATCTTAACGTTGGTTTCAGCTGCTTCTTCTCTTCTTGTTGTAAAAGGAGTAGGTACTGGTACCTATTATTGTACATGCATTTCTATTTGGAATTATTAATATTTGTACCCATTATTGTACATGCATTTCTATTTGGAATTATTAATATTTGTACCTATTATTGTACATCCATTTCTATTTGGAATTATTAATATGTGTACCCATTATTATACATGCATTTCTATTTGGAATTATTAATAGTTGTACCTATTATTATACATGCATTTCTATTTGGAATTATTAATAGTTGTACCTATTATTATAAATGCATTTCTATTTGGAATTATGAATATTTGTACCTATTATTGTACATGCATTTCTATTTGAAATTATTATATTTGTGCCCAATAATGTACATACAGTTCTCTTTGAAATTATTATAGTTGTATCCATTATTTTACATGCATTTCTATTTGAAAGTATTACATTTGTAGCCATTATTGTACATCCGTTTCTATTTGAAATTATTATATTTGTGCCCAATATTGTACATGCATTTCTATTTGAAATTATTATATTTGTATCCATTATTGTAAATCCATTTCTATTTGAAGTTATTATATTTGTATCCATTATTGTACATCCATCTCTGTTTTAGAATTATTATATTGTGCCGATTATGGTACATGCATTTCTATTTACAATTATTATATCGCTATTGAAACACTAAATCTGTCAATATGCATCAGTATTTGACATTAACTGACTTTCTACGTAGAAGATAGATTTAGAATTAATGCATCAGTATTTGATGTGATAAAAAGACCTGTCATAAACAGTATTCCATCGTCCCAGCGCTTCTCCCTTTATTTGCAACAAATCAGGGCTTTTGTGTCTTAATTACTCATGTATTATGCATTATTTATTTTATATTCATGAAGAGTTCAGCCGCAAAACCATGTAAACGCCAATCCAAAAATGGAGATAAACATTGGAATCAAACCTTCAACAAGTTTGGTCTTTTTAATTCCTATTCTTGTGTTTATGTCTCCACGCCCATATGATCATAGGAAAAGTGGAATTAGAGATAATTAACATTATTTTCCTGTACAAATCTTTTATTTAAAGTATATTTTTGTATTGGCGTTTACGTGGTTTTGCGTCTGAACTCTTCAGTTTGTATATGGATAGTGATAAGCCCCTTATCGCCTGTAATAAGCTTTGTAGTGCTCCTCCTATCCCCCCCCCCCCCCCTGGGGTGGGGCGTATGGGGGGGCCCAGCATGCACCGCTCCACCCCCTCGCTCGGAAGTTGGGGTATCTCTAGGAAGCCTTAACCTATGTAATTTCTGTATATTTCTAATTATTTTCCATGACACATCTGTGCGTATAACTACAGGATGAAAGTGCAGAGGGAGCGAATTAAATAAGTCATTTCTGAGTTATCTAAGTTGGTGTCCACTAGTCAGGTTTGTTTGTTGGCACTTTACGTCCTAGCAACATATATGGTCATATGGAGCACAGACTAGTGACTGCACTCATGGCAACAAAATCGACGGCGGAATGGGCAGATAGTAGGGGGGCGAGGCACCACCTGGAGGGCAGGTGGGGAACTAGCGGAGCTGCTTGGTAGCAGACCTCCTGCTCTCCAGGCTGCACGTCAGCACCTAGCGACCCAAAGAACAAAGGATCATACGCACAGAGGTTAGATGAGTAGTAGAGGAGCCACAATAAGAGAATTACATACATACACCAGGATGATTACATACATAAATATTATTTGCATAATTATTTCATACGTCACATATCTAAGGGTGGTGTTCTCTGTGGCGGAGTGGTTAGAGTGTCTGACTTTTTTCTAGGTCGGACTCCTAATCTGAAGGTCAGTGGTTCGATTCCCCGTGCCCCCATCTCTGCCAATTTGGATTTCCACCGCTGTGTATAACTTACAGCGTCATCAAAGGCCAGTTGCTCTCATACCATGTCTATGTGGTGTGGGAGGTTAAAAATCCCTTGGGTCGGTAAAAGTGTAGGCTCGGGCTTTCTATCGACAAACTGTCTAATGGTGAAAACAAGCCTATTCAGGCTTATCCATGATAGGCAGTATAAATCTTCAACAACAAAGGGGTCCTTCGCAATTATCAAAATTGTCACCAGCGTACAAACCATACATTGCTGGGATAGGTGATTAAGACCCCACTATATGCTTTATAAAAAAATTATAGAAAATTGTTGGACAATTTAATGTAAAATATCGACATTTGTATTGGACACTTTGTGGGTGGAGGAGGGTCATGGGTTATGAAGAAGTGTATGTTTTGAACGCTTGAGAAAATGTTGATAATTGCAAAGGAACCCTAACACTTTGCACTGACGCCTGTCAGTATGCTTTCCAGCTTGTAGGTAATTGTTTCCCGCAAAGAAACTGGTGACGTAATAAAAACAGAGAGAGAGAAAGAAAAGGTCCCCTCATTTTGTAATGGCTGACAGGAAATTCAATTGTATGCTGGATTAAAGCAATCACTAGCCTATAAATGCAGATACCATTTATGTATTTGAGCCGGTAATGTCCCAACATGAGGAGACTTCCATGTCTAGGGTGAACGCATAATTATCTCCGCTGTGCAATCTGCTAATGCCGCCATTGTTCTTTGATTTTGTTTGTTTGCTTTGTGTGGCTTAGTGTTTAGCTTAGTGAATACATTGTTGTTGTTTTTTTATTAGTTTTTTTGCTTTGTCTGTTTTTTTGCACCTTGGTGTTCAGCTTAGTGTATACATTGTTGTTTTTGTTTACTTGTTTTTTTTGCTTTGTCTGTTTTTTTATACTTTAGTGTTTAGCTAAAGCCCCAGTCACACCTACCAGGATCAGGGGCCAGACGAGCCCCGGACTGTGATCCAGCGTGGTCTGTGGTGATCTGGCATGATCCATGGCTCATCTGTTGCTGGTTGTTGGTGATCCGGCATGATTTGGTGTGATCCATGGCTGGTCCGACCTCGTCCGGGGTCCAACAAGGATGTTTTAAAATGTTTAAAACATCCGGGGCGGTCCGGGGCATTTTGCAATCCAGCTCGATCTGGCATCATCCATGATCCGACGGTGATCCAGGGGTGGTCCGGGTAGTCCGGGGGTGGACCGGGAGTAGTCCATGCCGAATCCGGCCCAGCCGGGGCAGTCTGGGGCTGTTTCGCCCCGGATGAGCCCCATTTTAGCCACAGTTTAACCTGGACCAGCCCCGGACTTGCCCAGACTAGCCCTGACGTAGCCACGAACCACTCTAGGATTGCCCAGATAAGACCTGGACCTGCTGGATGACCACGGATCAGCCACAGATCAGCCACGGATCACCACGGACTGCCTGGTTTGCCCCAGATCACTCCTTGATCACTCCTTGATCAGTGGCATTTAGTATATATATATCAGGTGCAAGGCCACTTCATGCATCACTTCCTGCCTGAATCTCACAGGGTGCACATCATGGATGCCTGCATTAGGCAGCGCAGGCATCAACTTCAGCTGCTGAACTGGGAATTACAGCTACATCAACAACAGAATGTTAACAACATGATTATGTTGCAAGTTTTGCTAATCCACAGAAGACTTAAAAGAAAACAGAAGAAGTGTGTGGGTTCGACCATGGTTGGAGAGAAGAATGGAATTTGGGCAGTTCGCAAATCTAATGCAAGAGTTACATATCGAAGATGTTCGAGCCTACAGAAACTTTCTCCATATGGAACTGGGTATGTTCGAGGAGGTTCTCCTTTGCATCCTTCCCAGAATCAAGAAACTGGACACATTCTACAGAAAGGCGTTAACACCTGGATTGAAACTGTCATTCACTCTGCGATACCTAGCCTCTGGTGACAGCTATCATTCACTCTTGTATGGTTTTCGAGTTCCGCACAACATCATATTGCTTGCTGTTTGTGATGGGAGTGAAGCTATAATTGCAGAGTATGCCAAGGAGATCATCCAAACTCCAACTATAGAACAGCAATGGAGAGGTATTTGCTGAGCAGTTCTCCACAAGATGGCTGTTTCACCATTGCCTAGGAGCCATTGATGGGAAACATATCGCCATCCAATGCCCAGCCCATGGAGGGTCGGAGTACTACAACTACAAGGGATTCCACTCTGTCATATTGATGGCTCTAGTGGATGGTGACTACAAATTCTCCTGGGTCGATATTGGGAGCAATGGCTCTGCAGGCCACACTCAAGTCTTCAACCATTCAGAACTGAAGCAGTACATAGAAGAGGGATGACTTGGTATTCCTATTGCCTAACCACTACCGCATGATGAGCGTGGTATGCCTTACTTCATAGTTGCTGATGATGCGTTCGCATTGAGAACGTGGTTGATGAAACTGTTCTCCAAGCGTCACCTAACAATTCCAGAAAGAATCTTCAACTACCAATTGTCCATTCGAAAATGCATTCGGGATTTTAGCTCACCACTACCAGTGCCTCCTAACAACCATGAGACAGAAGCCAGCAACAGTTGTGTCGATAGTATAGGCATGTATCTGCCTACATAATCTGATGTGGATGCGGTACGCAGCTCATCACAATGCAGAGATGCACCAGGAGGACACCAATCACAACATTGTTCCACAATCATCTCGCTGGCATCTACGATGCACGTGGGAAAAGAATGACAATGGCTGTGAAATACCAGATGCAATATCTTAGTGCCTATTACTTGTCCTAGGCTGGATCGGTGCCTTGGCAAGATGCTATGATATGAACTATTTCTAAATGTGAACTGGTACCAATTGTGGCAAGAGAACTGTATTTAATGTGCTATTATTATATGTGTGTGCCTACAAATGAAATATGTATCATTATTGTGAATGTGATATGAAAAGAAACCTAGGTAATAATAAAGATATCTTAATTACATTTAATTTGTTTGTTATTTCTTGTTGTTTTTGGATTGTTAGTTATAATGTTATATTTAAAAATACTAGCTCATAGTAATTAAATCTTAAAGTAATTTGTTCTGTTGCTTTAAGAGCTTTAGTATTTATATTTATAATGTTTATTCAAAGAAGCCTAGCTCTTAATACTGAAATCTTAAACTAATTAATTCTTTGTTATTTCTTGTAGTTTAGTGTTGCTATAAGAGATTTCCTTATTTCATGTGCTATTTATCGAAACAGGTTTGTTTTTTGGGGGGAAAGGGGAGGAAATTTATTGATTAAATAGTTATTAATTAATTTCAGATAACTTTTACCTTTATTACAAGTGACTATCAACTAAGTGGACAAAAGCGTAAACATAGATTGTAACAAACACAATTTAGTTAACGTTTCATATTATTGATATTTTTATTTTCAACAAGTGATAATAACGTACTATACACAATCACAACTCTGGTCATGATCGCCATCACAATCACTCATGCATAATAATTCCATAAATACAATGCACAGAAGTTCAGTTCATGATTGACATCGTAACTCTATAAATACAATGTACAGAAGTTCAGTTCACCGTTTACATCGCAACTGAATTATCACAATGTTCAGTGCACAATCACAGAGGCTGCACATCTGGATCATGTTGGATCCCAACCATCGTGGTACAGCTGAGATCTGAGAGTCCGGTTATGTTTCCAACACTGGCTTGCTGGATGGCCGTGTGCGACCCGTGGTGTTCCAGTCAGTCGCATCCCGATGTTAATAAAATCCAGCTCACATTCACAGAGGCTGCTCCGGATCGTGTCCCATCCCAGCCATTAATGTGGTAAAGCTGAGATCGGATAGCCCCGTGATTTTTCCGAGAGTGGCGGGATGGATGTCTTGGATGCAATTCTCTTTCCTATATGCTCGGTCATGGTGCGATGTATGCTCGGCGCTGCTGGAGTTGGAAATAAGCCCTCCAGCGCCGCGTGGTCTTTTATACTTACGGCTGTTTTTTTGTACCTTAGTGTTTATCTTAGTGAATACACTGTTGTTGTTTTTTATTTGTTTTTTTTGCTTTGTCTGTTTTTTTTTGTACCCTAGTGTTTAGCTTAGTGTATACACTGGTTTTTTTGTTTTTTTCTCTCAATAGTCCTCTTTTATCCTATGAGCAAGTACAATGAGTCGCTACACGCAACATTAGTTCTTACCACTGCCACCAGAGGGCAGGTTGGTTTGTAGGAAATCCTCTATGGCAAAAAAAAAGTCTAAGCCCTTTCCCTCAGAGCGGTCTGCACACATTAGTTAGTTCACTATTGTCAGAGTGTGGGTTGGTGGTGGAATTCCTCTATTAGACCTTTTCCACAGAACACCCTGCACTCTGATCTGATGCACATCAGATTACTTCTTCTACTGCCATCACATGGTGGGGGTGGAAATCCTCTGTAAGACCCTTTCCATAGAGCATAATGCACAGTAAACTGCTACCCACATCAATTCTTGCCACAGCCATCAGAGGGGAGGTGGTTGGTAGAAATCCTCTATAAGACCCTTTGACAGAGGATACTACACAATGAACTGCTCCTCACATCAATTGTTGCCACTCCTGTCAGAGGACAGGTGGGTGGTGGAAATCCTCTATAAGACCCTTTCCACAGAGCATATTGCACAATGAACTGCTACCCACATCAATTCTTGCCACAGTCGTCAGGGGGCAGGTTGGTGGTGGAAATCCTCTATAACTTAAAAGACCATTTCCAGAGAGCATAGTGCACAGTGAACTGCTACCCACATCAATTCTTGCCACAGCCGTCAGAGGGCAAATGGTGGTGGAAATCCTCTATAAGACCCTTTCAAGAGAGCAGGCTGCACTGCAAAATGCAACCCACAACAATATTACTTTCACTGCCATCAGAGGAGATCCTGTACACATTTGTTATACAGTAAATAAAGTGCGTTGTGTGATATCTCCCCTACAACATTAGGCTCCCATGACACTTCATCATTATAAATCCTTTAATATATAAATAACCACGTAGGTCGTTGGGGCACCACATGATTTTGAAACCAGTTTTCTCCAGTTTTCACCAGTTTTTACCGGAATGTTGGGCTGTTTGCAATCTACAAGCAGTCACAACCCATAAACAATAAACAACAAGAAACATCATGAAACAACAAGAAACAACAAGAAACAACAAGAAACAACAAGAAAGCCCAAATATTTACTAAAAACTAAATTCAATAAATCTCAATCAAATTGGACTAGTGGTGTAAAAGGCGGATTTTGGACTGTTTGCAATCTACAAGCAGTTACAAACCCATAAACAAGAAACAACAAGACAGCCAAAATGATTAATAAAAACAAAATTCAATAGGTTTGAATCAAATTGGACTAGTGCTGCCCAGTGACGAAAGAAAAACTAGTGTTAACATACTTATCCGTAACCCCGTCCTGATATGACCTTAGATGTTGCCAGGACATAAAACTCTCCTGCCTCTCCCGTATCATCTCCTTTGCTCTCTCTTACCCTCTCTCCAAACCACCACTTCTCCACATCATTCTCAACAGCCCTCTCCCCTGCCTTCTGTGTTGCCCTCTGGGCCCCTCTCCTACCCTCTTTCCAGACCCCTCTTATCAGCCCTCTTACCCTCGCCCTCACCCCTTCCCTGCTCAAAAGCCTCCCTCCCTCCATATTGAACTCAGACGATGATCATCCAGAGATGAAAACAATAAATAATAACTCCAACAACCAAACACCTTATCCGAAATTGGCATGATTAAGTAAATTCATCACACACACAAAGAAAAAATTAATAAATAAATGAAAGAAACTATTTAAATAGAGAAAAAAAACAATTTAATTTTTTTTTTAAATGGAACATTTTATTTTTTAAAGAAGAACAACAATTTAAAACTTGTGCAAGAAACTACACTACTTCATTGGTGTCGTTGCAGCACGTCGGTTGCGATGGAGTACTCGACTCGCGGATGCACTTCGACAAGTGCGGGGTGTGCGGCGGTGACAACACCTCGTGCCACATCATCTCCGGTATATTCACGCGCCGCTCCCTGCCCTACGGCTACAACAAGGTGGCCACCATCCCCAAAGGCGCCTGCAACATCAACATCACAGAGATCATGCCCAACAGGAACTTCCTAGGTGAGTACAGTTTTGATTTTGTTTTCCCTTTTCGCATCCTTGCCTTAATTCGGATGTGTGCAGCATCAACCATCAGGAGGAAGGAAATGAGTACAGATGGGTATCAGATATTGGTATTTATTTGGTTTTTAGTTTTAACCTTATTAGAAGGGAGCGGGCCATAGCTCAGGTGGTAGCGTGTCGACCAGTGAAGGTGTTGGTCAGCCGATCGATCCTGGTCAGTGGACCCATTTGCAGTTTGGGCTATTTTCCATTCCAACCAGTTGTCCACAACTGGTTCATCAAAGGATATGATGTTGTGTCTGTGGGGAAGTGCATATAAAAGACCCCTTGCTGCTTATCGGAAAGAGTAAATTAGGTGGCGGCAGCATGACAGTTGGTTTCCCCCAAAGAAATATGTCAGAATGACCACGTGTTAGACTGAAGTTCAATATCCAATGATATGAAAATCAATGTGCTCTTGGGCATTGTTAAATAAAACAAGCTTGTGGTGTTCTCTGTGGCAGAGTGGTTAGAGTGTCTGACTTTTTTCGAGCTCGGACTTCTAATCTGAAGGTTGGTAGTTTGATTCCCTGTGCCCCCACCTCTGCCAATTTGGATTTCCACTGCTGTGTATAACTTACAGCGTGATCAAAGGCTGGCTGTGGGAGGTTAAAAATCCCTGGGGTCATTAAAAGTGTAGGCTCAGGCATTCTATTGACAAACTGTCTAATTGTGAAAATAAATCTATTCAGACTTATCCATGATAGGCAGTATAAATCTTCAAGAAGCTTTACTTTAACCTTTTTACTGATATGTAGGAATATATGAAAATCCCTGAGTGCGAATGACAGTGTGGTTAGGAGTTGGGCCGATGGTGGTGCCACCGGTCAGCTGATGGGAGGAATGAGCAGATACAATGTTCATCACGGGATCAAGTAGATGAGACATCATGTCTAATTTGTACCTGAACTCGCCCCATGTCCGTCTGGGGTGAGAGTGTCTTCCAAATAGGCCATCTAAGCCGTCTGGTGAGAAGTTGCTGCTCCCTGGAAATGTGACATTCTACCGGCTGATGCAAATGCAACAGGTTTTTTTTTGTAAAAGCGTTTTCCTCAAAGCCCAGACAAGGAAAAGCTGCATGCAATGTGGAACAAATGCGCATGTCACATTGTCAGTGAATATAAACCAAACAGTGATAACAGAAACACAATGATTTGTGCAAAACACACAAGCCTACTTTAGATCATGTATAACTAATAGTAGTTAGCATCCATGCTGGAAGACACCCTCTGTCCGTAATCTGGGTCAGCAGCTGAGCATCCATTAATAAGTTCCAATCCATTGCTCACCGCTTATACGTTGAGTCATGTATTCTGCATTGATACCAACCTTCAAGCCCCACCCTCCCTCACCTACCTCACCCACCCTCATCCAAGTTCACCCACCCCACCCACCAAGAGGCAGCATCGCCCAGCCTCACACTCCCTCACCCAGCTTCCCGCACCCTCCCGCACCCTCCGCTGCCCTTACGCACCCTCACCCATCCTCACCCACCCTCCCACACCCTCACCCACCCTCCCACACCCTCACCCACCCTCACTCGCCCTCACACACCCTCACATACCCTACCGCACCCTCCCACACGATCACCCACCCACCCTCACTCGCCCCCACACACCATCACCCACCCTCACCCACCCTCACTCGCCCCCACACACCCTCACATACCCTATCGCGCCCTCCCACACAATCATCCCACTATCACCCACCCTCCACTCACCCTCATCCATCATTATCCAGCCTCACCCACCCTCACCCACCCTCAGTCGCACCCACACACCCTCACATAACCTCTCGCACCCTCCCAACCAATCACCCACCCACACCTAGCATCACTCACCCTTACTCAACACCAGCCACCCTCCACCAACCCTCCCACACCATCACCTACATCACCCACCTTCACTCGCTCTCACCCACCCCACCCACCCTCCTCCCCTACCCCCCCCACCCCTACCACCCACCCTCACCACCCCACTACCGCCACCCACCCACATCCACCCCCCACACCCCTCACCCACCCCCACCACCCCACCCACCCCTCGCCCCCCCCACCCCTCACCCTCACCCTCACCCTCCCCCACCCCTCCCCCCACCCACCACCCCCGCCCACCCCCTCCCCCACCCCCCCACCCCCTCACCCACCCTACCCGACCTCCCACCCACCCACCCACGCCACCCCCCCTCACCCCCTCCCCCACCCTCCCACCCCCCCACCACACCCTCCCCCCCACCCTCGCCAACCCTCACCCACACCTCACCCACCCCCCCACACCCTCGCACCCCCCCTCCACCCCCACCCCCACCCCCCCCACACCCTCACCCACCATCCCACCACCCCCCCACCCTCACCCACCCCCGCCAACCCTCGTCCCCCCTCCCCACCCCCCCCCCACCATCCCACCCCTCCCACACCCTCACCCACCATCACCCACCCCCCCACACCCTCACCACCCCTCGTCCACCCCCCCACACTCCCACCCACCTCCACCCACCCTCCCACACCCGCCACCCACCACGCCCACCCCCCCCACCCCTCACCCACCATCACCCACCCTCCCACCCCCTCACCCCCTCACCCCACCCTCCCACACCCCTCATCCACCCTCACCCACCCTCCCACACCCGCACCCACCCTCACTCACCCTCCCACACCACCCCCACCTTCACCCACCCGCGACCCCCCACCCACCCTCACCCACCCCCCACACCCGCACCAACCCTCCATCCACCCCCCCACCCGCACCCACCCGTCGCCCACCCTCCCACACCCCCTCACCCACCCTCCCACACTCGCACCCACCCGCACCCAACACCACACACCACCACCACACACCACCACTCCCCATCAACCCCCACCGTCGTTATTGAAACAGTCCATACCGATTGCTTAACAATAACATGCAATGAATCTGGATGAAGCGCACGCACCTCATACCATTCGGTAATTTGAGAGCAGTCACCTGGCTCGACAGCCAGTCTTTGATTGTCCAGAACTCCAATTAAAGGTGCACACTCCAATGGACCTCCAGCTGCTCCCATAAATGTCCCGTGTTATCTCTTTAATACAAGTATGAGGTCTGTCCTAATAATTCAATTTACTTCACTTCAATGTAACATCTATTGTAATGACTTCATATACCTATTTCACGTGACGTCAGCATAGATAATTAGGTCAGTGCACATGCAGCTTGGCTGCAGGACAACATATGGTCACACTGCAAACTCAATGGCAGTCAGCAATCTTGGAACACAAACAAATCAAATGTTTACTAAACAGACTATATTAAATTTATATGTTTATTGGTCTGTATTTCTATTAATTTTTAATAAAATTCTTGCTTTGCAGGGCATGTATCGGCAAACTCAATGCATTGTCCATGGCCATGAGCAATCTTCACACAGAAAAAGTTAAATATCTCTAAAACTACACCACCTAGAAAAAAACTGCTTGGAACACATGAAGAGTTCAGATGCAAAACCAAGAAAACGCCAATCCAAAAATGGAGATAAGCATTGGAATCAAACCCTCAAAAACTTAATCTTTTTATATTACTACTATTTTGTTTATTGTTCCATAAGCATGTGATCATATGAAAAGTGCAATTAGTGAAAATTTAAATTATTTGCAGGTAAAAATCTTTTATTTAAACAACATTTTCGGATTGGTATTTACGTGGTTTTGCACCTGAAATCTTCACATATAGAAAACATGTTTAACAAAGAGAGTATCTTAAATTTATATGGTTAGGGTTCTGCATTTCTATTAATTTTTAATAAAAGTGATGTTTTTCACTGCGCGTATTGGCAAACCCAATGGCAGTGTGCCTTTGTTCTGCAGCCAAGCTGCGTGCGCATACACAATGTTTATAAACATTGAAAGGGGTCTTATGGCTTAATATTTGAACAGAAAGTATAGAAAAGTACATTGATGTGCATACTGAACTGCGAAACATAGGCTTTTATACACCCTTATATGTGCATATCAGCACATAACTGCAATAACGATTTATTTAGCGCACAAGTATCTCAATGTGTCATGAAGAAATCTAACTGAGAATTCTGGCTTTCAAAATGTGATGTTTTCATTTGACTATGCCGTTTTAACAGTCTGAATGGAGCCTGAGAGGTGGTCTGTAGTTTTTGTATTTGCTGGTTTGGTAAGGATTATTAAAATTGTCGGGGTTAAAAGGTCAAATGGAAATTATTAAAATTGTCAGGGTTAAAGGGTCAAATGGAGGATACTTTCGGTCCAACCTACTTATCCCCTGCCATCTGAACGGTGAATGGATTCAGTGTTGATCTGAATATGTGTTTGCTTTATAGTATGCTTGACACATAGGATGTTAGGCAATATATACATATATATATACATATGTGATATTGCCATATGTGATGGGCAATATATATGTCGTGGGGGTGATGAAAATGGGAAATAC